>OY987230.1:6909684-7384684 GCA_963920705.1 Odiellus spinosus
ACTTAAAGTTATATGATTTAAGGCTGCGTGTGAGAAAATCGCGTGCGTATAGCATTTCAAAGGCAGGGTGAAAAAAGACGTTCACTAAGGAAGAACGTAAACACTTTAGGCTTAGCGTAGTTTATAATTAACAAGTTGGGAATACCTCTCGGAGTACTAACTAGTTCATGCCCACGATCCTAACCATGGGAAAATTTCTGTACGATATTTCGGGCTTATTTTAATTTCTTAAAAAAATAAATTTGAATTTTTAAAAATGATTATTATTTTACCCTCCTTTTAAGATAAACTGAAAATAATAGATCGAATAGAGGGGTTTCGATTCTTATACAACTAGGTCATCGTAAGAATAAAGAAGTAACGGAAAATCTCTAAAATATCGCGTAAACAATCTATAGGTGCATTCGCGAAAAGGCGGTTCAATCTGAGACACGACAGAAACGGCTGGACCGCGAATATAATAAAACCTTGTTTACTGACCGAACGACAGTTTACTACGGACCCCTTAAAGAAATACTATAAAAGTTATTTTCAATCGATACCTATATGCGTAAAAACAGGAGCGTATACGTCTAGGAGTACCCAAGCAGGTCATTTCAAATTAACGATATTGTTAACCTTGGTATTTTTAACCCCCCCCCCCATGCTTTTAGAGTTGGGAATCGGATAATGAATAACTTAGAATATCCATTGGTAACTAGGCTTTTTCTCAGATATCTTAATCTCGGATAAATTGTTCAAGTTATAAACCACAAATTATATTACCAGACGAGTATCAAATCGATATGAATTATCCGGAGATAAAATTTTAAGCTCGATTAATAAACAAATTACGCGTTTTTTTAAACGGATAACGCCAAGATAAAAATACGACGTTTCTCGAAATCCGTGTAGAATGCAATGAATAACTCGTATAACGTAACAATTTCCTATAACAATGAGTACGAATAAAAAGTTAAGATACGTTAAAGGCCCTGGATTACTTCTGCCTGTCACCCTGGAAACAGACGCACCCTCCAGGCTTTCTCTTGCCTTGCTACCCACAGGGGAAGCTCAGAAGGTGAGCCCTCTTCCAGGTTACAGGCAGAAGAAATCCTAGGCCTTTAACTTGAATAAGAAATGGATATGTTTTTCGCGAACGGATAATATTTGATTGACATTCACGACTGTCTTATTCAATTAACAAAAGTTATACGAGTTCCAAGCTCTACTTGTTCTGGGAGAAACTTTGTCTCATATCGTTATCCAAATGACGGATCTCAAATTGATCGAGATTTGCTCTCTGACGTCATAAAAATTACTACAACAGTATAAATAGTATATTTTATAAACGCCATTTTCGTAATATGTTTGGCGCAATACCACGTCACACTATGGTCATGTGTCTATTGTAGAGTCTACAGTGAATTCTTAAACGTTCTGGCACAAGTAATAAGGTTACTTTCGCGCAGTCTTTTTCGTAAAAGTACTTAATCCAGATAGTCCTACTTTTCGTACGAAAATTATCGTTAATCACGTTCCAAAAATAAAAACAACGTCATTTATCGGTAAAAAAATAAGGCTCCAATAAAATTTTCATATTTTAATTTTAAAGTTTCTGAAGAAAGCGTCAGCCCAGAGGTATAGAATTGTGAATATGGTGTTTTAATAGTATGAGAAAACTAAAAATATAATCCATAGGAATTCGAAAAAAAAAAAAAAAAAAAAAAAATTGGTGACAGCCTGACTTTAATAAATATACCTATATATTAATTTTCCAACCAATTTAAATGCTAATATGCGAAACTCACTAGTAAATAACAGCTCCTAGTTGTCATCTTTACCGAAAACAATGGTGGGCGCAACCAAATACACTTCTACAGGCGTACAATAGAAAATACATAAGCAGTGTAGCCCCTAAATGGTAACCTCTACGAGAACAACGGTGCGCGTAGATTGAAGCACTTTTACAGGCGTTAAATTAAAATTTATCAATTTTATTTACGACCTAAATCCGAATTTAAGAGGTGGTTTTAACTGATAAGTATTATTCAACATCCCTAGCTCCCCGTACTACTTCATAAGAGCTATTAAATATTACGTCATTTATACGATTGGAAGATGAGTGGGGTGTAATTCTTAAAGATATATTGCAAATCATTCCTAAAACGCATTTAGGTTGTGATGAAGGGATCATACTTTAAGTTGCGATGAATAGAGCTCGGAATTCGTATAATTTTTGTTAATTGAATTAGACCATCGTGAATGTCAATCAGATATTTTTATCCGTTCGCGAAAAACATAGGAAATTGATACGTTACGAGTTAATCATTCGCCGATAAGAAAAATTAGAAACTCGAGTTTCTTCCCTGATTTTTAAACCAATTGAGATCTTGAAGCTAGAATGTAGTAATTTAGTCGCTGTTCCTTTCAATTTAGATTAAAATATAATTATTATATTTAATTCTACACGGATTTTGATAAACGTCGAATTTTTATCTTCGCGTTATCCATTTTAATAAACGCGTAATTTGTTTATTAATCGAGTTTAAATTTTATCTTAGATTTAGAGAAACGTCATATTTTTATCGGTTTGAATAAACTCGTAATTTAGTTTATTATCCAAGCTTAAAATTTTATCTCCGGATAATTCGTCTCCATTTGATACGCGTCTGTTTATATAATTTGTGATTTTATATTGACAACCAATTTATCCGAGATTAAAATATCTGAAAAAAGTCTAGTTATCAATGGATATCCTAAGTTATTCATTATACGATTGGTGCACTGATAAAACCTGGTATCAGGATGTTGTACGAATCCTGTTGTATATCAATTTTATTTGATACTACCAGGAGTAACATAATAAAACCTCCCTTCGGGAAGTATACAACGCCCCATAGACGCAATTTAAAAGTTGCGGGATATCCTCTTTCCGCCAAATACCATATATAGACGATAGCGCGCGTGGACTAGGCAACTGAACGTATAGTCTTTGCTATGGTCGTTGCTAAGTAGTTCAGTGATCAGCTGATACCGTCTTGGCGACCGCGATAAGAAAAAGAATTAAGATGGATGCCGAAACGCAGTGCAATACCTTTTTGAAGGATATGGTAAATAAAAGTACACAGACATATATTTGTAAACGTAGATCTGTGTGGTATGAAATTGAAGAAGGAGAACCCAGGAAGAAATTATCGAAACAAGTAAGAAAACCATTATAAATTACTTTTATATTGTCCTGCAGCTAAGCCTAGGCCTAGTATTATGATTGTAAAGTAAGTCCAGAATTTTACCTTTTGGAATTTGTCTTAAAAACTCTGGGTTTATGATTACGGATATACATTTATTCGCGGCCGTATCGAATAACTCTCCCATAATATTAAATTTTTAATCAAACCTATAATAAAAAAAGACTAGAATCCTCAGTTTCCCATACGGATCACGAAAAACCTTGTATAATCATGATTCAGACGACGCTATCACGCGCAAGAATACTAACCGGTTTCACGGCGGCGGCGGTATTTTTTGCTAGCCTTATTACGGTGTATTGATGCGCGTTGGAATTAGTGGTACGAGGATGTCCCGCGTGAATATGCTCGCTTGTATACTTCCCTCCCGAAGGGAGGTTTTATTATGTTACTCCTGATACTACTTCGTCCCTTACAGGCAACCTTTCTTAAATAGAACATCTCGCAATATGCGTCTGAAATATTCGATATATAAGAAAATGGAAAATAGATATATGGAACATGCTATAAGTCCCCTATCTATAGTGAATTCACCTGGAGTGGGAAGCGCGGGTAAAAACTGAGCTTCCTTTATCAACAGATGATAGAGATAAGAAGTAGAATAGCTTTACAAGTACTGCCAACTTAAATCGGAATTGAGTACATCAAAAAGGTCGCCCGCATGTTCTCGAAAAGTATGGAACGCGAGGTTCGAGCAATCAACTGTGTTTCCGGAATGAAAATAAAAAAAAAAAAAAATGTACTACAATCACGGAGAAATGCCTTAAAGTGATGCTGTCACAGTTTCAAATTCCCTGACTTTTCATTGACCTTTTGGGCCAATTTTCAAATTCTCTGACTTTTTATTGACCTTTTGGGCCAATTTTCAAATTCCCTGACTTTTCATTGACCTTTTGGGCCAATTTTCAAATTCTCTGACCTTTTGGGCCAATTTTCAAATTCCCTGACTTTTCATTGACCTTTTGGGCCAATTTTCAAATTCTCTGACTTTTCATTGACCTTTTGGGCCAATTTTCAAATTCTCTGACTTTTCATTGACCTTTTGGGCCAATTTTCAAATTCCCTGACTTTTCATTGACCTTTTGGGCCAATTTTCAAATTCTCAGACCTTTTGGGCCAATTTTCAAATTCTCTGACCTTTTGGGCCAATTTTCAAATTCCCTGACTTTTCGTTGACCTTTTGGGCCAATTTTCAAATTCCCTGGCTTTTCATTGACCTTTTGGGCCAATTTTCAAATTCCCTGACTTTTCATTGACCTTTTGGGCCAATTTTCAAATTCCCTGACTTTTCATTGACCTTTTGGGCCAATTTTCAAATTCTCTGACCTTTTGGGCCAATTTTCAAATTCCCTGACTTTTCATTGACCTTTTGGGCCAATTTTCAAATTTCCCGGCTTTTCATTGACCTTTTGGGCCAATTTTCAAATTCCCTGACTTTTCATTGACCTTTTGGGCCAATTTTCAAATTCTCTGACCTTTTGGGCCAATTTTCAAATTCCCTGACTTTTCATTGACCTTTTGGGCCAATTTTCAAATTCCCTGGCTTTTCATTGACCTTTTGGGCCAATTTTCAAATTCTCTGACCTTTTGGGCCAATTTCCTGACTTTTCCAGAAAGCTTTCAAGAGGTTTTTAAATTTTATTCATTATTTCTGAAAAAAATCGATTTTCTAAATTTTCTTATCCGAACGTATAAATTGGATAATATTCTAGGATAAGTTGCCATTTTCGGATAAAAAGAGGTATGAGTATTATTTTTTTATTTCATCTTCGGATATGTTAATTTGAATGATAAATAGTCTATGCTTTAAGCAAACGGATAACGTCTAAATTCAATTAAGAAAATCTATCCAATTAATAAAAGTTATACAAATTTCCAGTAC
Source organism: Odiellus spinosus (assembly GCA_963920705.1). Lineage (NCBI taxonomy): Eukaryota > Metazoa > Arthropoda > Arachnida > Opiliones > Phalangiidae > Odiellus > Odiellus spinosus. Next base: position 6,914,797 of record OY987230.1, read on the forward strand.
TATTAAAAACTACATCTAATCTAATAATCTAAAGGGAATTTAAAATACTAATGGTTAAACGTAACTTTCTTTTGCCATTGTTTCTTATTGCTGGGAGTAGGCTAATGCCGACTTGAGGTTTTGAAGTGGGCCTCAAAAATGTAGAAAAGGGGGAGGGCTCCTAAATTCACAATAAATCCCGAAAACTTGGAATAAGGGCCTGAAATATTTAACATATGTAGCCTCCATTTCCAAATTAAATATAAATTAACAAAGGCTTATGGCCCCGGCATATTTATTATTAATATTGGGGGCCCACGCAGTCTGAACGATAGTGGCTTCAGGGCTCAGAAGGTACTGCTATTCGTTTTCCAACGTAGCTTACAATGACTACATATATATATGATTTATCATTATGGGGAGTATTTGTCAAACTAATTGTGGAACAAAAATTGCCAAAAGACTTGCCACAACCAGACTCGAAAATTGACTCGGAGTCGGCGAGGTTTTTAGAACATATATAATATTTAGTAGAATGGAGTTTCCTAATAACGACGTCGTTGAAGAATAACTATTTAAAACGAACCACTTTTATTCTGATTTAGTAGACGAAAAAGAAGATTAGGCATTATGAATATGACCAAGAACAATGGTTTGTGAATCAACCACTCATATCCTTCTTAACGATAAGTTTAAATTGTAGGGTTGGCCTTCCTACATTAAGAACTTTCACGAAAACAACTTTATCACGTGACATGCAGAGTGCAAGAGTTTGAAATGCCGGCTATAATAGTCAAGTGACCATAGCAATTTTTATACGCCATCAAAACCATTAATTTATGATGCAAGTCCCGGCGTATAGGTCCGTAACTTTTCTCAGAATGTTCTAGAAGGTTCCAAAAAAGTCTGGAGAGGTCCAGAAAATTCTAGAAAAGTCTGGAAAGTTCTGGAAAATTCTTTTTTTTTTTTTTTTTTTTTTTAAGATTATTTTCAAATTCCGCGAGAAATCTGAAGCAGAATCACTTTAAAAAGAGAGAGGGGGGGTAAGAAAGACGCAAGTAAATTGGATCTGTTTCTTGAAATATGAAGACACGGTCGGGAAGATCGTAAAAAGGAAAAAAGAAAAATCCCTCTCCTCCGCGCAGGTATTCCCATTTTGCCTGTCTCTGGGATTACTTTGCATTTGGGAGAAACAAAAGAAAATGAGGAGGATATGAAAAACCCCTACGGCGTTTCGGTTAAAATAGGCCCAATCTTCAACCAAAAGACTCGGGCACGTAACTCCCAAAAAAAAACGCCAAAAGGTTAAAAGGCCAAAGTGACGATGAAACGCTTAAAGGGAGAATGCAACCTAACAACAATCGATTCCTTATCGTCTAAATAAGCTTAATCCAACAGTAAAATAATTTACAAACAAATATTAAACTAGAAATAAATCGGGGTTTGGACAAGATATTTATGATTATGTAATCTTTATTGATAATTTGAAATTATCCGCGGGAAGTCTATGATAAATACAACGTAATCGTCAATATTTAAACGATTATTATTAGAAATTAACTGATAATCCAAATATTTGTGGCGGATTATCTTGACCAAACCTCGACATCTACCTCCGTAAAGACGCGTTTTCAATACAGATTTTTTTGGCCAAAAAATCAACTTTTTCGTCATAAGTTAAATTGATATAGTTACTTTTTTGGTGAAACAAATCTTGATTAGTAACATCTAGATTTTGAATCAGGACGGAGGACAGAATGACTTCATACATACTTCCCACGTAGAGATCGGGGTTTGGACAAAATAATCCACAACTATCAGTTAATCAGTTAATCATAAAAAAATAATCGGAAAATTATTCGCGATTACATTGGATTTATCATAGACTTTTTTCGAAAAATTTTAAGTTATGAATAAAGATAAAATAATCAGAAATTTCTTGTCCAAACCCCGATCTCTATTCCCACGTTTAGATGCGGAAAACAGATACCTTGATCTTGAATAAGTATAAACTTTACATATCAAAGGGTAAGGGGATATTATTTGAAAATCCTATATCAAAAATACGTTTATAGCGATATAATATAAACATACACGGAAAACCGAGAGGGTTTAGATATGCAAAGTTGACTGTCATCGTGGAAAAGGTATAATAAAGGAAGAGCCAGACTTCACGAAAAAATGATATGCAAACTTGACTGAGACGAGACTACATCGTGGGAGTGCCCAAAGGATAGTAAAGAGACAGGTTACGCAGATTCTGGCGAGCCACGTGACTGGTTGGAATCTAGGCCATTTTAAGTTCTATATATTGCCAACCGTATAGGATGAAGTTACCGTATTGAATGTGACTGCCAATGGAACCAAAAGTCTATGATTTTATTGAATAAAAGTGAAAAACGACCCGTAGCTTAACCTGTCAGATGAGTTTAAGTTGAAAATTAATCAAAGAATTTTGTCTAATTCTACGTGAGCACATTGAAATGAAAAGTAAAACCGACGTCACGCGGATGTCAAAACAACCTCGGGAATTTTTCATAAATTTCTTGTGACTATAAATTCGCGAGCTAGGCGCGAAGTCAATTTTGACAAGTCCCGAATCCAGTCCGGTTGCGTGTCTACTTTAAAGAACTGGTACGATTGGAGGAAGTCAAAAGATAAAGTTACACAGCGGGTCACGAGTAATTACGAATCTAGTAAACCATTGAAGAGTAAAAGTAAAAAGTGTATTTCGGCGTAAAATTCTTTTTCTTTTTTTTGTGGTACCGGTAAAAAAAATTTTATCTGACCACTTTCAGACTGAATTTTCCGTGGCTTAGTTTAGTTCGCTATACCGATACCAGCTTCTTTTGTTCCAAAGCCACAAAAGATTCGCTCGAATTCACTCGAAATATTACTTTCGAGAAGGGGAAGGAGTACGTAAAAGCTACGTTTACACGTATTACGCGCACTGAAATAGTTTTTAAATCGTTTTGTATCCCTTGATTATGTTCCATTATTCACAATAAAAATATTATAGGAATTTTAGGATAAAAATATCAAAGTTATAAGTATTTTATACCTATAACCAAAAGTCTATCATTTTACTCCATAAATGTGAACAACGCCCGGTAGCTTCACACTATAAGGGCCAGGTAAATGTACCGACAACTTCTGATTCGAGAGACACTAGCGGAGGAAGCACCACTTTTTGGTGAAATTCCCGAGTAGGGGGAAAGACAATAAAGTCAAGCGCGGCACGCCTAAATTCCGTCCCTCTCTCCCGACTTAAAATATCGAGGAAGAGTCCAAATCACTCGAGTAAGACAGGGGTGATGCCTTTTTTGGCTACTTTTAAGGTATGGACAATGACGTAAAGCTGGCCCTCTGCTGATAGTATTAAGATGCGGGGTGTTGTTGACTTCTGTGGAATATAGTGATAAACTTTTGCTATAACTTAGAGCTTAAAACTCAAAGCTTTTTTTTATAAAATTTTGAATATTGCGTTTTAGTAGTTAGATAAAACTAAAAATAATCCATAAGCAAAAAAAATAATGATAGCCTCATTTAAAAGAAAAAGGGAATCTAATTTGGTTCTAGAGATCGGGGTTTGGACAAAATAATCCACAACTATCAGTTAATCAGTTAATCATAAAAAAATAATCGGAAAATTATTCGCGATTACATTGGATTTATCATAGACTTTCCTCGAAAAATTTTAAGTTATGAATAAAGATAAAATAATCAGAAATTTCTTGTCCAAACCCCGATCTCTATTTGGTTCATTGCTACCTTTAAAGCTCGCCCTGCATAGGGGATTCTAAAAAAAAATATGAGATACAGTATAGTAAGAGATAAAACTCGAACGATCCAGGCCAATTCCAGTTATAAAACCACAACTACGAATTAATCTCGGCTTTATATTTATAGTATTTTAGACTTTGACTTTTGGAATTTATGGAAAGCCACCTTAACTCTCTAACTAGTGTGAACGTGACTTCGAGGAAAGAGAGCAAAAAGAAAATATCGACAAAGAAATACGAGAAATGGGTAAAAACGTGAAAGGCTTACTGCAGGGGGATAAAAAAAAGTTTAAAACTTAATGCCAATTCAGTTCAAGAAAAGTGGGCTAAGTAACCAAAGCTGTGGCGTACGAATACAGAATGTTAAACCTAAGAGGTTAAAGTATACAAGCTAGAATTGGATACAAATGTTTGGCTTTCTGTTTGAACTAACTTTAACACGCTCAACGAGATCAGTTTTCAACAATACAGTCACTTTCTTGATTCTATATAGTAACGATGTTTGCTATAAAGATAATATACACTATTTAAAGTGAAACTGTCTCCATGTTTTCGAAGCGTAATATTACTAATTCTTCCTTAAATATTTATAAATAGAGCTAGGTATCCGATTTGAATAACTTAAATGATATCCATTGATAACCTTTTTCAGATATTTTAATCCCGGATAAATTGTTTGTTAATTATATGAGCAAACGCGTATCAAATCGATACGAAATATCCGAAGATAAAATTTTAAGCTTGAATAATAAAAACAAAATTGCGCGTTTATTCAAACGGATAAAAATACTACGTTTCTCTAAATCCGCGTAGAATGAAATATAATATTTATATTTTAATCTAAATTGAAAGGAACAGCGACTAAATGACTACATTCTAACTTCGAGATCTCAATTTGTTTTAAAATCCGCGAAAAAACTCGTGTTTCAAATTGTTTTTACGGCGAATGAATAACTTGTACAACGTATCAATTTCCTATAATAATGAGAGCGAATAAAAAGTTTGCCTTACAGTCGGGTATAAGTTAACTCGAATAAGAAATGGATATTTTTTCGCGAACGGATAGTATCCGATTGCCATTCACGACGGTTTCATTCAATTAACCAAAGTTAAGCCTCATTTTCATGGTCGCTTGTAAGCTAAATTTTTACACGCTACACGCGAATATCTAAACGAAACAGATATTTCACGCTCACGCCATAGCTTCAAGCTCTGCTAAATCACGAGCGAAAAAAATACGCTAGCAGTTTCTCCACGCTAGTTTTTGCGTACAAGCGACCATGAAAACGGGGCTTTATACCAGGGCTCCCATCAAAATCTTAAAAAGAAAAAAAAAAAATAGGAAAATAGGGGATTTTTTCAGGCTAGAAATAGGGTGAAATAGGAACCAAAATTTTTAAAATTGGGAGCAAATAGGAACCAATTTAAGAAGAAATTAGATCTTTAATTTTCACTAAATGACTTTTAAAGTAGGTTTTTTTTTTCTTTTTTTTTTTTTTGTAAAAGCATTTTAGCACAAATCTGACTATAATTTTATAACATTTTTTCGTGAAATTATATCATACTGACTTAGTCAGTTTTTCTCGTTGTCAGTTTTTCGACTTAGCTTAAAATTTGTGTTCTATATTATAGGACGACGGTACTTTTAACCAAATTTACTAGAAATATGGTGATTTAGGGACCAAAATCACGATTTTATGGTGGTTTATAGGGAACTCAAAAAAAAGTAGGGGGTTTTAGGTATTTTAGGGACCTGGTGGGAGCCCTGTTATACTCTTAGGGGATGGTTTTCATATACCCTTAACCTTAATAGAACTCATTTCATGAACAATGAAGAGAGATACGTAACGATTTTTAAGAACACAAAAAAAAGGTGAATGTCAAGAACTAATTAGCCTGATTTCTTCTCCGATTCAATTTGGAACCCAGATGCGATTTACCTATAAGGCCTAATTTCTTTTCAATACATTTGGAAACTAATTAGCCCCCCACCCCCTCTCCCTCGGCCCAAAAAATTCAGAAACCTTTGCTTTAATTGAGACCCAATTTATTCGAAATTAAATATGGTCTTCTGCTACCAAAGTGGTATTGAATGATTTAGCAGCATTATATAAAAGTAGAGTGAAATATTGAACGAGTGGGAAGAGAAATCACGTGATATGTCGTCATAATAGAATAGAATTTTTCTTGTAGAGATCGGGGTTTGGACAAAATAATCCACAACTTTCAGTTAATCAGTTAATCATAAAAAAATAATCGGAAAATTATTCGCGATTACATTGGATTTATCATAGACTTTCTTCGAAAAATTTTAAGTTATGAATAAAGATAAAATAATCAGAAATTTCTTGTCCAAACCCCGATCTCTATTTTCTTAAAATGAAATCGTCTGGAAGGATTAAACTAAACGCGTTGTTCTGAGGGGATTTCTATTTCTATTGGATCCACCTCGTGGAAAACTGTAGCAATAACGTGCTCGGGTATAGTAATCATATCACTATGACCCTATCACGTGGTTATTTCCTCCATCGGTATATATTTCACCCTATAGGTAAAAGAAAATAACCATTGTTTTTGATTGATATAATAGTTTTAAGTCAGCAGTTAATTCAAAAATCATAGTGTTTTTGTGAACTAGGATATTTAAAAAGTAATGTACTATACTGAGCAAGCGACAATCTTTTTCGCGATAGATTACAAGGTTCGTACAAAAATTTTGGAAGTTAATTTCACGGATTTTCCAGGTTTTCCATGACCTTTTATAAATAATTTCTTCGAGTTATTATGATTGTTTTTTTGTTTTTTTTTCTCATCAATTTATTCTTACGAGCGAGCTCGTGGCAATTCCCACTTTTTATTTGACATAGCTTATCAATCAGGATCAAGATAGCTTACTCAGAATATGAGAAAAAAAATCTTTTCAGTTTATAATAATTACGTTAAAATTAATTGGTCAATCAATCATATACAGTTTCTTGATACGTAATAAAATGTTTAATTTATCTGACCTTTTGGGCTCATTTCCAAATTCCCTAACTTTTTCCCTGACCCTTTGGGCCAATTTCCAAATTTCATGACTTTTCCCTGACCCTTTGGGCCAATTTCCAAATTCCCTGGCTTTCCCCACACCCTTTGGGCTAATTTCCAAATTCCCTGACTTTTCCCTGACGTTTTGGGCCAATTTCCAAATTCCCTGACGTTTTGGGCCAATTTCCAAATTCCCTGACTTTTCCCTGACCCTTTGTGCCAATTTCCAAATTCCCTGGCTTTCCCCTGACCTTCTGGGCCAATTTCCGAATTCTCTGACTTTTCCTAAACTTTTCAGGCCAATTTTAAAATTTCCTGACTTTTTCCTGGTTTTCCAGGTCATGTACGAACCATGTAGAAGTTATCTAAACAATTTTCCCCCGCAAAAAAACAATAATTTTGTTTCGCCGGCGGAAAGAAGTATTATTTCCCGCGAAAAATCAAGTGGTTAAAAAGTCATTAAAATTCCTAGAAATCATGAAAAAATATGGAACTCAATGTGACTAAAAAAATCCATAACAAGAAGAGAATATGTTATTTTATAAGCAGATATTTGTTAATATTTAGGTAAATTCGCTAGTACAGGTATTTTATTGTCCTAAATCTTTCAAAAACAAGATTGCTACACATTAAAGCCTAAATTTTTACGAAACTTCGTCTCTTCGTGCTATTCCTCACAGTCCAAAGTTTAAAACCATTCGATATTTTAAAAGTCTTAAAGATTATATATAAATTAAAAAACAATTTTTAAAATATTTTTTTGTCGCCCCTTAAAAGCGTATATAAATATATAAATAGTGATATGATTATCACTGGCGACACGGTGTTTAAACTTTACAGACGCGATATTTTTTTTAATACTACAGTAACGTTTACGCGAAATTGAAAAGCCAGAGTTTTAAACAGGGCAATCGTCATGTCGTTGTCAACAAGATCGGCAGTCTGTCCATTAAGCGTTTTGAGTATTCGACGAATAGAAGATAGATACACCCCGCGAACGCAAGCTCAATTACGTTTGCTCAACTCCGTTAGGTTCGAGACGGGCGAAGTTCCGACTATCAGGCAACCAATTAACCCTACAGTTATAATTCTTAATGACCCCACTACCAACAACCGAGAGATCCCCAGTCACGAGGCATCGTCGGGTTCGAGTAATATCCGTTTTCCTGTCCAACCAGTCCCGGAAATGCCAACGCGAAGACCGCTCCAATTACCTAGGTTTAGACACGAGGATTCCTTCGTCGATACGACGCCAAATTTTAGACCTGCTGGCGAACATACTTGTCGTGGACACGCGTTCGACGCGAATAAAGATGATATAGATAGCGAAGGTCGCAGCGCTTATAGGTGAGTTCAATTTTTTTTCCAAATTTATGCAATGAATCTTTTAGTTCAGTACGCCAAAAAGTGACGAAACGTCTACTCTGTAGTTCAGTTTAAAAATTAGGCACTCCTGAACCAAACCTAAGAATAGTGTTCAGTTAATGTAACGTAAAGAATTATTTCAGTTAACGGTATCTCTTCTCGACAAGTTAATTTATAAAGAAATATTTTACGATTACCTAATCAATAAATTGAACTAGAGACATTTCGAAAACTCTATAAATGGAAATTGGGTTAAATTGGGGTTCAGAGTTCAATTGAACCATCTCCAAATAAAGTTTCAACGAAGGTTCGTTTTCAGGAAACATTTGGTGTTTACACCGTAACCGGCTGTCTTAAAAAGGTCCAACAGCAGTGTCGTAGAAACATTCAAGGGCCCAATTTTGGAGGGTTTTCATTTTAAGGGTATTGGCGCAATAATCGGGTCTACGGATACTCCACGCAGTACTAGGGTAGCCAAGGCTTGGGGATATTACTCTTAAATTTATCAAACATATCTACGCCTCGAAAAGATTTTAACTTTACGTTTTTTAAATCGAGTAAACCGCCTTTTTAAATTTTAGTATCACGTATTCTCCTGGATAATTAATTCCGAATGATTCAAATTTTTTGGCATTTAGTTCTTCTTACGATAGCGCAACTGGTTCTTCGGAGGAAGAAAGTTGCGATAGTATATCGCCAATGTCCGAAAGCTCGGTGGATCTCTCGGTCGCCACTTCAAACAGGATTTGGATGGGTGTGGCTTCGATAATCCGTATGCGACATTCGGTCAATTGCGACGTAGTTCCGTTAGAAGAATCTTCGGATGAAACGTCACAGGCGGCGACGGAGGAAGCAATGGCGCAAACGGAACTTTAAGTTTTAAATAGACGTATCTTTTATTAAAATTACGCCTTCTAATCTGATTACACATTCAAACCTGACCAGTCTAAATCTTAAAGACGGATATTTTTTTACGAGGTTCGAATTTTAATGTAAATATACATTGCGAAAATAAAGACAACATCGTAAATGCATACTTCTGTGTATTTATTTCCATGGGGCGGCCATCTTGCTGAAGTTTATATGGGGCGGCCATCTTGCTGAAGTTTATATGGGGCGGCCATCTTGCTGAAGTTTATATGGGGCGGCCATCTTGCTGAAGTTTATATGGGGCGGCCATCTTGCTGAAGTTTATATGGGGCGGCCATCTTGCTGAAGTTTATATGGGGCGGCCATCTTGCTGAAGTTTATATGGGGCGGCCATCTTGCTAAAGTTTATATGGGGCGGCCATCTTGCTAAAGTTTATATGGGGCGGCCATCTTGCTGAAGTTTATATGGGGCGGCCATCTTGCTGAAGTTTATATGGGGCGGCCATCTTGCTGAAGTTTATATGGGGCGGCCATCTTGCTGAAGTTTATATGGGGCGGCCATCTTGCTGAAGTTTATATGGGGCGGCCATCTTGCTGAAGTTTATATGGGGCGGCCATCTTGCTGACGTTTCAATGGGGCGGCCATCTTGCTGACGTTTCAATGGGGCGGCCATTTTGCTGAAGTTTCAAAGGGTCGGTTTATGCGTTGAATTTGTAACTGCTCAATTGCCACTTTTTGGCTTGAGGTTATTATGAAGTATTAGTTTGAATAAATTTCAATCCAATATATTTATTTTATTTTCTCCGCTGGTAACGTCTAAAGGGAAGCTGTTTCTAATTCGAACTTTACAGTTTTCAAGAGTTTCCTTCCACGCGGGTGTCTCAATTTCTGAAATCCCAGGATGGGGAGAGTTGGACTTTCAACATCGCTTTAATAGGGGTGTTAAAAATATTCGTGTTATCACGAATAAGTTGCGCTAACGCCACCGGAACGGACTTTGTCTTGGGCGGTATTGGGTCCAAAAAAACTAGTTTTGGCGGGAATTTGGGCTGGTTTACGTTTAGGTTGGGCGAGATTTTTCAAAACTAATCTAGCAACTCTGCACAGAGGAGAGCTCTGATAAAATTTCGGTAAGGAGTGAGAGTGGGAGGTATGGCGGGAGGGTTTGGTAAAAGCTGTTTTGCAGTGGCCCGCATGTTGGGTGGGAACTCCTAGTGATCCGTTCTTGTACGAGGCTTTAGATCTATTTCAAACTAAAGAGGATAAACTTGTTTGAAAGCGCAGCTCGCGTGTTTCATTCCAGGAGTGATGGGCTTAGATGGTGATTAGAAACGTTGCGGATATCGAAACCCGTATAATTAATCAGCTAAGGGCGATAGGAAGGAAGGGGGGCTACACTGATAAACACGACGTATATTGGAAATTCAATAATGGAGTTTCTGAATGACGCTTTACAATTATCTATTTTTAAAAGTAAACTACCCTATTATCTGGAGAAAAATCGATAAATGTAAATCACGATTAAAGGGAGAGCTAGCTCCCATTAAATTATTGTAGAAATTTAAGTAACTTTTATTTATAAGAACCGATATACTTCATGCTTTAAAACCTCAAAAACGTTAATAATTATTTATTAGGGTTCGAGCTTAGGAGCACACACCCAGCTTCATAAAATGAAATTCTAACATACCACATTGGCTAATAATTTTAATATTAAATTGAGGCTGTCACGGATTTTTCATGAGCTCAGCGCAGCTACGATAATTGGCTCGATGACCGCTAGAGGCGCCGGCGAACTGCCCCACCAAGAACTATTTAAAAAATCTGGCAAACTACAGTGGAAGGCTGAGTGTCCTGGGTGAAACCCTTTCTTAGTCTATGCATGGATCAACTGAATATAGTAGTAGTTTTCATCCCGTTTAGAGGGAGAGAAAAGGAAATGTTTCTTAAACCCTCTCAATTTAACCTTCATGGAGTAGCTCTATCTCTATATGTTTATAGACGATGCAAGTCCTGATAAATTTAGGGTCAAACATATCACACTCTAGACGAACGTAAAGATCCCTTGAGATTTTCATCCTGCACGACTTAATCTCATTTACTATGGAAGAGAATGGAGTGGAAAAAAGTATAGGTTGAGAGATACGCGTGTATATAATGGCGGCAGCGGAAATAAAGGAAGAGCCAAAGGGAATTAATTAAAAAAAGTAAAGCCTCTATATACCGTATCGACTCCAGGGTACATAAAGAGCAAAAGATATGCCAGTTCCCATAAAGTGAAAATGAACGTGAAAACTCACGTTTAGCTTTAATATTCGCGATTAAGACCGTGGCCTTTTCGCGGAGGTGGTTCCCCAAATTAAGACGGATGCACAGAGACATATTTTCACGCGTTTCGAGCTGATGTTCTCATTGACGTACAAACTCGTTTTCACGCGTTAATTGAAATATATAGACGCGCGAAAGTGCAACGCGTGAAAATGTCTGTCTGTATCCGGCATTTTAAGGCGGATGCACACAAGACACATTTTCGTGAGTTTCAAGCTCGTGCGCTTATAGAAATACCATTAGCACACGAGCTTGAAACGCGCCAAAATGTGTCTGACAAGTGAGTGCGTACGCCTTCATATGGGCGCGCGAGATTGAAAAGCGTGAAAATAGGTCTGTGTGCTTTAGAATGTTTTTCTTTTAAAGGGAGAATGCAACCTAACAACAAGTGATTTTTTATCGATTCCTTATCGTTTAAATATGCCTAGTCCACCAGTAATAAAAATAAACAAACATATTCAACTAGAAATATATATAAAACTTACCTGGGAAATAGACTTTGCTGGATCCATGGAAATCCTGAACTCCTCGTATAAAGACTAGCGATCAATGACATTGATCGATGGCCTTATATGGAGAACGAACGATCTCCATGAATCCAGCTAAGCCTATTTCCCGGCTAATTATTTCTAGCGCTCTAGTACGACCCCTCGTCCGATCCGTACTCAGTTTGTTCCCAAAAGCAGCCTATCACGCTACATCTATGGTTCAATCATTTGTGAAAATAATTAGCAGGGTGCCAAATTTAAACTATCCAATTATGGATTTCCTGATGCTATCTTATCAAACTAAGTTGTAAGCCCGTGGCGGACGTCAGTGATGACTGTGCACTGTACATTGAAGCTTTTCAAATGGAAAAAGGAAGGGCCTTCAGTATAGTAAACAAGACCGATTGAACATTTATTTGTAGCAATTCGCCTTGAACATCTAAGTAACCAGCTATACTAATAAAACTCCCAATTTCCGTAGAAGAAAAATACTCCTCCGAATCTTTGTTTTCACTTCTTGACCTCTGGTTGTGTAGTTCGAAAATAAATTTAATCTAAAGTACATCGTTAAAGGGAAGACGAATCAAATAACTAGAAAAATTACAAACGAGATTTTTATTTTTTAAAGGGAGAATGCAAACTAACAACATCGATTCCTTATCGTTTAAATATTCCTAATCCACTAGTGAAAATATTTACGAATTAATATTAAATTAGAAATATATATATATATATATATATATACCCGAAAAATAGGCTTAGCGGGATTCATGGAGATCATGATCTAGCGATTGTAAATCTCGTGGAAATCTCGCGGGAACGACGGGCCTTTGCTCATTGGTCGCTAGACCGTACGCGGAGGCAATTCAGGATCTCCCTGAATCCCGCTAAGCCTATTTTCGGGGTAAGTTATAAATTTATTTTTAGTTCAATATTTGTTTATTTAACTTTTTATCGGTGGATTAGGCCTATTAAAACGATAAGGAATCGATAAAATATCATTTGTGATTAGTCTGCATTCTCTCTTTAAGGGGGAATCTAATTAAAGTAGATACGTAATTAACCTGACTCGATTCGGGCAGCTTGTCAAATTAATCTCACGCCAAGCTCGCGAATTTAATCATGAGAGGCTGTTGTTTTTATAAATGCGTCATTTCAATATGCTCCCGTATAGAATAACGAAAGAAATTAGCTTTCCCAATCAGGGCAAAAATCTTCTAATTTGCTAAAAAATGGTTCAAATCTGCAAATTTCAACAGAATTTGACGAAATGAAATAACCTGAATTCAACAAGGGTGGACCATTGAAGGCATTTTAAATAAGATGAGTCTCCTCCTTCCTACGACGAGCACTCACTGAATCCAAACAAATATTATTCTAGGCCTATATTTTTAACTAAGAACTCATGATGATACAAATAATTAGATACTTTTTGATTTCATCTTCCCTTTGATTTGAGCTATTATAAGAGTTCTAAGGAATTTAAAAGAGCGAATAGATAGAATTTCGAACTTTCTAAGGTTTTATTCCCGCCTATGGTATATGTTTGTCGGCTAAAAAGTTCAATTTGAAACGAAAGAAAACAAATTCAGCGGCAAATCTCGGGTTCCTGCGGGTTGTTTCTTTATCTCAAAGTCGCGAAATTACTTTCTTAATGGGGAAAAAAATCCTTGGTGACAGATTGAAAAGTACCGTGGCTGATATTGTCTCTCTTTCGAGGATATTTCTGTCTTCAGAAGGATAAAAAAAGCTTAAAATTGAAAGAAAAAAAACTTCGAAAAAGTTATTGGAGAAGCGAGAAAACCCCAAAAAAATACTGGGGTATACTATACTCTCATCAACACGGAAAAAAATTATTGTGTGGCTTAAAAGGAAAAATATGAGTTATAAAAATAATTATTTTCTCTAGTTTACCAGTTGCTTAATTTTTGAGACACGAATTTTAATTTTACATATAGACTTAATAATGATCTAAAATGAATTTCACCCAAACTATGTTTAATAAATGGAAAATAGTCAGTTAAAAATAAAATTCCACTTTGGAATCAACAAACCAATAAGCATACTCGAGAAGTCTATCACAATTATTGCACACGTTTTAGGTGTTAAAATTAGGCTTAATCGACGTTTGAAATTACGCTTAATCGACGTTTGAAACTAGGTTTAATCGACGTTTGAAATAAGGCTTATTCGGCGTTTGAAATTAGGCTTAATCGACGTTTGAAATTAGGTTTAATCTACGTTTGAAATTAGGCTTAAACAACGTTTGAAATTAGGCTTAATCAACGTTTGAAATTAGGCGTAATCGATGTTTGAAATAAGGCTTATTCAACGTTTGAAATTAGGCGTAATCGACGTTTGAAATAAGGCTTATTCGACGTTTGAAATTAGGCTTAATGGACGTTTGAAATTAGGCTTAATGGACGTTTGAAATTAGGCTTAATGGACGTTTGAAATTAGGCTTAATCAACATGTAAAATTAGGCTAAATCGACGTTTAAAATGAAGCGCCTGACTTGATTCTCGCGATATGATGAACCGGGTGATTTTGAAATTAAATCTCGCCGCGTATTTTAAAATAAAAACTGAAACTCAATCGGAGTTTGCAATGAAGTTTAACAGTGTATCTAACTTAGCGTGTACCTTTTATCGTTCCCCACAAACAGACAAATATAAATTTTAAATGAATTTTACCTGCAGTAAGAATAGGAGTCAAAAATAAATCTAAATACACCTTTTGTATAATATAGATAGTCTGCTGTTTTTACGTTTTTTTTTGCAAGCCTAGGTGTCACATACTTAATCTTTTAACTTGGGTTAACGAACTCTCACACGCATCTCTAAAGCTGCATTCGTAAAAGCTGGAAATTGACAACGTATTACATAAGGAAAAGTTCAGCTTTTCGCTCCTTTGAGAAGGCCGCTTAATTAAGACACAATGAAAGCACACCGACCACAATGAACTTTATCTGGATAATTTAATCACAAGACTATAGTTTTAAATCTCAAAAATTCAGGTTAGATCATGTATATGAACCGAAAACTGGGGAGACAAGTTACGTTCATGATGCTACCTATTTTGTTCAGCAGTTTGCAAAAAACCAGGAAATTCTATTACGGGGGATTATACAATGATAAAACTAAGTTATTGTTGGAAACTTACTCTTGAATCAAATAGAGTGTTTTTGTTATTTTTGATTTAGCGACTGTAAAGCCAGATAAAAGAGAACTGAAAATAGTAGCTTTTATCATTGTCATCTTATATAAAATCCACCACCCTTGCTAAAAAGAACTAAGATCATAACCAGTTTCGTACGAGCGTAAGGATTTTTCTTGGAGGAACTTCAGAGGGAGTTCCTGTCTGATTCACTGTTTAGTCTAAGTTGGCGTTACCATATTCGTACTCCTACGCGCATGCGTGTAAAGCTAAGGGCCAGTCTCATCCCCTTATCAACATTTTTAATCACGCAATTTGGTTGCTTTCCATTTAAAAAAATGCTTTACATAAATTTTATTGACCATGTTTATAATTAAATTTATTAACGAGACCGTTACTTCAAGGTTGCCTAAAACAGTTATTAAACGACTTAGAATTTCTTTCATAAGTAATTTTCCCGTAAAATAGGCTTAGCTGGATTCATGGAGATTATGAGTTTCTTCGCATTGAAGGGTCTGTGACCAATGAGAAAAGTCGCGTCGTTAAGGCGAGATCTCCATTAGACTTCCAATAACCTTCAATCGCTCGTTGACCAATCAATGCGAAGAAATTCAGAATCTCCATGAAGGAAGAGCGCACCACCGAAACGTACTAGTACAGCCTCTATCGGCAATAACAGTTACTAACGACGTATGGAGCACGTAGCGTGTCCATGGTGAAACCCTTTCTTAGTCTATGACTGGATTCATGGAGATCCTGAACTCCAAAGTCCATCGATCAAAGTCATTGCTTGCTAGTCCTTGTGCAGGATCTTCATGAATCCAGCTAAACCTTTTTTTGCCGGATAAGTTTTAAATTTATTTCTAGTTTAATATTTGTTTGTAATTATTTTTACTGTTGGATCAGGCCTACTTAAACGATCAAAAAACTGTTTATTGTTAGGTTGCATTCTCTCTTTAAATGTAAATTAGGAATCCTTAGGGAGGGTGTTAGGTTTTTAAACCTCATCTAGTTGCCACGTACGCAACTTCCCGCCTTTTATAGTACCTTCTATCCAGAAAGATCTAATTAGAGTTAAAATCCACTCACTCGCGATTAAATCGAGATGGAAGGAAATTTTAAACAAATTACAATAATAAATCAAAAGGGGCCTAACTTAAGCGGACAGACAGTCGAGAAAATTCTTCACCACTTTATATAAACGAAAGTTAAATTGACGTAATTAAATAGTACGACGTCCGTTAAAACCCAAACGAATTTCAACGCGGGATATATAATTAAAGCGGATGGAAATTTTTCCCCTCTACAGAGATTAAAGTCAGCAACTGTATCAAGCGAAGAATACCGTACACCTTTAAGGCTATCTGACGGTTCTAAACCGTATCTCGCGTATGATGATTGGATATACATGTAGAGTATCTCTGCTGTGACACGAACTTCATATTATCCGCTGAGGATAAGCGAAAAAGAAATGGTGGAAATAATTATTTTACCCGTGTAATTGGCTTATAAATTGTGGATTTAAAGATTCAACTATGCCTATATATTTAAGGATAATTTTCACCAAGTCAAAAATAGTTCTTTCCACCAGCTAAATAATATTTTCGTTTTTGTTGCGAAAAATTCTTTATGAAATAGGTAAAGAGCCATTTATAAATTAAAAATTTGTTTATCCGATTTATAACTAATCAGTTAAAATGACGATCAGTTTTATCAAGAATCCATTCAGGTTCCATAAGAATATGGGAGGGCCGCGATTCAATAACCATCCTCCCAAACTTTGTAGCAAAAGTTCGTCTGCTTCCGTGCTTCGAATCGATTTTTCAAGTAAATCGCTCCTGATATTATATTATTAACCCGCGCCACTAACGACCTTGACATAATATTTTGGGTGATAAAAATGGAGCCGACCGAAAAAAGATCTAAGCGTACAAATGTTGCGAAAATTGCGGACGAACTTTTGTTACAAAGTTTGGGAGGATGGTACCAGAGACTAAAGCTATGCTCCCATATTCTTATGGAGCCTGAATGGATTCTTGGTTTTATCTGTTGACCGAACAGATATCTGGCTGTAGTTGGGAGCAGTAGGTGGAACAGACTTTTAGGGCAGTGTAATTTTATGAGAGTAACATATTTCATCTTTTCTATATTATCATGTTCAACAAGAGTTGCAACGAGTTTTTTCCCAAACGTGTTTTTTTTTTTTTTTTAATATTTTTTAAAAACTACTCCTGTATAAAAGAGTAGAACGGCTTCTTGAAGTCAAATGTTTAATTCGATCTCTATACCGAATATACTCTGTTACAGAAGTGTAAGCAAAACGGTAAAAGCTAGGGTGAATTGATTTTCCATAAGGAAAATAGTACTTCTTTACAACTCCTGAAAAAAACTATTTAAGGATTCAATTTATAGTATTTTTATTTCAACTAAGCTTCTCTTCAAGCAAAATTTTCAAAACTACTAAAACATCCTATAAGGTTTAACACAATGTATTAATCCGCCCTAAATCCTTCGCTAGTGCCAACTAATCTTGAACAAAACTGATTATCCTCCGCAACTTTAAAACTATGTTTCTATATAACAACAGCTAGAAACAGGCTGCAATTTTTTTTAGGAGCCGAATGTAAGTTTGAACTTAAGTTACGTTCACACTAGAGTATCCCAAATCGATATTAAACGGTGAAATCAAACCCGATATTTAAATCCCTCTGAATCGTTTTAAAGGTCGGAATCAGATAATGAATAACTTAGAATATCCATTGATAATGAGGCTTTTTTAGAAATTTTAATCTCGGAAATTTTTTAAAAGTAAAAGCACAAATTATATAAACAGACGAATTATCCGGAGATAAAATTTCATTGATTAGTAAAAATTACGCGTTTATTCAAAAGGATAACGCCAAGATAAAAATACGACGTTTCTCGAAATCCGTGTAAAATGAAATATAATAATTATATTTCAATCTAAATCGAAACGAACTAACTAAATGATTACATTCTAGCTTCGAGATCTCAATTTGGGTTAAAATACGCGAAGAAACTCGAGTTTCAAATTGTATAACGTATCAATTTCCAATACAAAGTTTGCCTTAACATTCGCGTATACGTTAACTCAATTAAGAAATGGATATGTTTTCGCGAACGGATAGATCTGATTTACATTCACGATGGTCTTATTCAATTAACAAAAGTTATACGAATTCCGAACTCTAAGGATTAGTATGAACGCGGCTTATGTCTTATGTTGTTTCGGTAAATTTACTTGTAGCTAAAAATATTTCCCTTTTATTCAGCGGGAAAATGAAAATTATGGGGGAGACTTTATAGCTTAGAGGCCCTTGTGGGATACGAAGCGTTTAACGCTGGAGCTATTATAGAAAAATGACTACTACTTCTTTAGATTACCAAGAAGTTTAACATTGCCTAACACTCCGCCGTAAAATTGACGGTAGAATGTTTCGGATAGCGTCGAATAACTAGGCCTACATCAAGTGTTTCAAGTTTCTCAAATATACTCAGTCTTGAATTGAGAGTGAGGAGAGAAAGTTATTTTTGAAAAAAATAAATAAATAGGCTTTAAATAGATCTACAATACTTCACAATTACTTGGGTGTACTCTTATAGAGGCCTTCTTTGAGCACGGAAGAAGGATACAAAGGGAGAGACATAAACATTTTAAAGTATAGACAACCAACTGCTGACTCGATTCGAGCAGCTTGTGAAATTGATCTCGCGTCAAGTTGGAGAATTTCATCATAAGAAATTGAAAAAAAAAAAAAAAAAAAAAGAAATTAACGGATGTTTTTACATACGAGTGACGTCGGTTTTACTCTTCATTACAATGTGCTCCCATAGAATAACGAAAGAAATAGGCTTTTCCAATGAGAAAAAAATCTACTATTTGGTAAAAAAAATGTTCAAATAGGAAAATTCCAAAAATAGAAAAAATAACCTAAAATACAAAAGAAATTGGACCAAAAGCATTTTTAGTACCACTTTCGTTGGGTAATTAATATTTTAAAACTAATATAGTTAGACATCAAAAATGAATACAAATTTAACGAAGATAATTAGACCTAACATGATTATTTTAGACAAGCAAAAACCCGTGAAATATTCAGAATTAATTTTCCAGGATGATCTAGAATTTTCTAGACTTTTCTAGAATTTTCCGAATTTTTCCAGAACTTTCCAGACCTTTCTACAATTTTCTAGAATTTTCTAGACCTCGCCAGACTATTTTGGAACATTCTAGAACATTCTGGAAAAGGTTACGGATATAATAGTGTTTGATGTGAAAACCATTAAAATGAATCCCAGAAAATGTATATAAAGGCGATAGCTATAATGGAATCATTTTACTAAAAATATAGTTATGGAAATCTTACTGTAACGGACAATGAAGCCTGACAACAAGTGATTTTAAATCGATTCCTTTAAATAAGCTTAATCCACCATTAAAAAAATAAACAAATATTAAACTAGAAATAAATTTATAACTTAACCGGAAAATAGGCTTAGCGGGATTCATAAAGATCAGCTGAATGTCTTCGCATTCATGGCTCTGCGACCAATAGAATGTTATTGGAAGTCTCATAGAGATCTCACCTTAGAGGTGGGCCATTACTCATGGCTCGCTGACCCATCAATGCGAAGAAAATCAGGATTTCCACGAATCCAGCTAAGCCTATTTTACGGGTAAGTTTTAAATTGATTTCTAGATTAATATTGGTTTGTAGTTTTTTTTTTTATTATTTATTTAAACGATAAAGAACCGATTAAAAAATTATCTCCAAATCTTTAATCTCTAAACCATATTATAATTAATTTCGGTCTTGTTAGGCTTAAAACCGACGTTTTGATTTAAGCCTCACGATATTCAAAATCATGACTTGCTTTTGAAATAGAAATTCACCGGGAATTTGCAATTAAGTTATTATAAGATAGTGTATCTAACTTTTGCGCGTACATTTTAGCTTTCTCGACAAACACATTCGTATCTAGAGAATTATATATTTTGAATAAATGAATATGTTATCAATTAAAATCAAGCTATTTTCCGATTGGTTCAATTGGTTTATATCTTCCTAAATTGATTGGCAAATAAATCCATGTCGTGGGAG
Source organism: Odiellus spinosus (assembly GCA_963920705.1). Lineage (NCBI taxonomy): Eukaryota > Metazoa > Arthropoda > Arachnida > Opiliones > Phalangiidae > Odiellus > Odiellus spinosus. The sequence goes on from OY987230.1 coordinate 6,934,916, forward strand.
CGAGCGAAAGCTTAATTAAAGTCAATATTCCGTAGCTCGTAAAATTTTCGCAAAGTTTGTATATAGGACCCTTAAAAGCCCTCGAGCGTCGTTTTCGAAAACGCCAATGAATTTGTACGAGTAGGTTTAATAATTAAAACGAAATAAATTAACGAAAATAACAGCGTAGCGTTGATATAAGTTAGAAAAGCCAGAGCTCCAGCTGAACCAACATTAACTAGGAGATATCGAAACAAACTAACGTAATATATTCGGAACGCGCTCGCAACTTATGGCAACAGTTTTACTGAACAGCTTGTGTTTTGATAAGGAATATCTTTCAGCGCCGATAGCGTTTGATGATCCAAGCCTGTGGCGTAATATAAATGTACGTTCAACTGAGCTTTACAAGAAGGGAAAAGACTGAAGCGTATTGTTACACAATGCTTAACATCATAGGGAAAACGTACTACTTTTGAATAGGGGTAAAATGAGACTCAGATATTTCAACAACGCAATCAAATTGAAGTTCAAAAGGTGAATTTGTTTAAAGGGGAAGACTGAGCGGTTAAATTTTCCGTTTAAGAATTAAAGGGAAAATTAGAGTTAAAAATGGAACAGATTTTGAATTTATTTTCGGAATCACCAAAAAAAAAATCGTATTTGAAATTTTTAGACACGTTTTTGGTACTTAAATTCTAAACTTTGGTTAAGTTGGGTAAAGTTTGAATAAAAGTAAATATAAATTTCGGCCAATCATATTATTTCAGCCTTCAACAACTCTTGTAATGTCCTAACGTTAAAAGAATAGGCCAGTTTTTGACGCTCAAGGTCTGGTCAAACGACGGCCTATTCTAATAATGTTACGGAATTACAAGAGCTATTGAAGGCTGACATAATATGACTGGTCGAAATTTATATTTATTTTTATTCAAACTTTACCGAACTTAAGAAATTAAATTGAAAGTGTCTCAAAATTCCCAAAAAATTGTCGAAAACGCTTTTTTGATTGGCGATTCTGAAAATAAATTCAAAAGTTGTATTTTAGCTTCACGTTTCCCTTTAAGTTCAAGAAATCATCATGATTTCTGAATTTCAATTTTAAAATTTAAAAACCAATTGGTTTGCTTTTTTTTTTCTTTAGATTGAAGGGCGAAGTAATATTGCGACTTAATTACAGTCCTACTTTATAAAAAAAGGCAGTCATCGCGGTGATTATTTTCTTTTCATTGGGGCATCTTGCCTTTCCCGGGTGGCCATCTTATTTCCTATCGCATCCCATCTTATTTCCTATTGCTGCCCATCTTGTATTTTCTTGTTTAACATCAGACGACATATTGCTTTCTATTGGAGGCTGTTTGTCCATCAGCAGCTCCATCATCGGCAATCATCTTATTTTTCACGTGGCCATCTTGCTTACCATCGGTGGTCATCAATCAATATTTGCAAAACTAATTTGATTTCACGAAGTTTATGGGAAATCGCGTAACTCTATTTCACGACATTTCGTTCATGGGAGGACCTTAATTGCTTATTTTTACCAAATGATTTAGTCTGATTTTAATTATTCTTGTTGTAATAATATAAACAAATGTCACGTGTAATGAAACGTGACCTTTCTTATAAGGTCAAATTATTTTTATAACCTGATCTGTTCCTTTAAATTGCCCAAATATTGAGACTTGGTCTTTAAGCAACGACCAAATAATAATATACTTTTCCTGGCAGAGGAGATCAATCCAAGCTAGCTACTGCCACAAGTAAATCATCCTTCAAGTTTATAAGACGACATAATGCGGGTGACAATGAAGTGAGTCCGATTTTCTCGGTCCATGGTTTCACCCGAAGTATTCCTAAATTTGTACAGAAAGGCGGGCAAGACCCAGTATATTCTTTCTAGAGTAAATCAGACTCGAAATCGTGACGGCCGGGCGAGACACGCTCCTTCGGTTTCGTGAGAGAGAGGGGAGAGATGTTTTCAGTCGATACACTTTCACTACCGTAAACGTCTAGAAAGTTCAGAGCAATATTAGCACCGCCAGAAGCCGATGAAACCCTCCTTTGAAGTCTATTACTCCCTGGTCTTGTCTACCCCTCTCTGTATGGGTTAGTTTCAAAAAGCGCGATTCGTACGCCTCCTAACGGTAGATATTTTCGGAGCGGGAGTTCGTCGAGCGAATATCTCTAGCAGCCTTGGAGTTCGTCAAAAAAACGTCGTCGTTTGTGGAGAGAGAGAATTTACAATTTTCCGTAGACAGGGGGTATGAAGTAGGACCCCTCCGATCTCGTAAAATTGGGAATTTTACCCATACAGAGAGGAGCGCTATATGGAACATTAGAGTAGTAGACTTCAAAGGAGGGTTTCATCGGCTTCTGGCACCGCCTACTTAGTTCCAATCTCAACCGCTAGAAAGAGCAATTTCGAATTCCGTATCTCGACCGTTTAGAGTTTTTGGATTTTTCCCTTTCTCATCGGACGAAAGCTCTGACAACAAAACTTTCGGAAGCACATACCAATCATAATATGCCTTGTTGTAAACTCGAAGCGTGATTTACATGTGCTACTGCAAACGCAGCCTGAAACTGAGTAGTATAGAAAAGCTATTTTATTATATCCTTTTCCAATAATACAATGTAAGTCAATATTTCCAACCAAGAACTAATTTATGTAATCGAAAACGTATAAAGAGGAAAATTATGTTTCATGAATTCAGACTTTGTTTTTGAACGTATTCCACGTTGTTTTTAAAAAATTAAAACAGACTGCTACATAGACATCTGTGTGGGTGCTTTTAGTCAGGGTCAATTTAACATTTCACGGAAGAATTCGAGCACTTAAAGAAATCGTCGAAAACAACATAATTTGAATTATTTTCAAAATAATATTACGTTAAAGTAGACACGCAACCTGACTCGATTCGGGCCTTATTTATCTTTAGAAATTTAAAATTAGCGAGGCTGTTTTTTACATACGCGAGACGTCGGTTTTACTTTTCATTTCATTTTGCTCCCATAGAACAACGAAAGAAATCGGCTCAACCAATGAGAAAAAAAATCGCCTAATTTGGTCCAAAATGGTTCCAATTAGAAAATTCCAACAGTAACCGGATGTCAAACAACATTAAACTATAAACCAGAGAAAGTAAACAATGAAGTTCTCAATTCAGAGTTTTTAAATAATGTTTTCTGCTATAATTCGTATTATTCAACCTGCATGAATGAGAAGCAAAGGTGGGAAAACATGGCAAATGAAAACTGCCGCTAATGAAAACTGCGGAAATGGAAAACTGCGCAAAACCAAATGCGCAAATGGGATCTGCGCATTGGGACATTACCAATTCATCTCGCGCCAACCTCGCGAATATAATCACAAGATATTGAAATTGCGCAAATGGAAATCGCGCAAATGTAAATGCGCAAATGGGAAATCGCGCAAATGTAAATGCGCAAATGGGAAACTGCGCAAGCGGACACAAACCGAAGAATTTAACAAGTCAGGTAACGTGTCTATATTTCGTTTCGTCCTAGCTTTATCTCTAGAGAGTAGAGGAAATACGGCGTGAGGAAATAATTCATACCTGACATCATGACACTACGCGCTACAGCCCGGTCATTCTATATCTTCCTACGTTCTGGGTTTTCATAAATTAGTTCTTGATCCCTCGCACCGATAGACTAATTTTATGGAAAACACGCCATACCACAGCGGAACCATTTTCGCGAGACTGTCAATTCTAGGCGAGGTAAATGCATTGTAAAAGGAGGAAACTAATTTGCTCGAACATTCAATCGAAATAGTAAATAAACAAAAAAGAGATGCCGGAGAGAATAAGAATCTCATTTTAATGGAAAATTCTAACTCCGTTATTAAAGCTGTCACTCGCGTCAACCTTATAGCTGCGGAGAAAATAAGCTCTAATCCCCGCCCGCCCCGTTTTAATTTGGGGAAAAAAAAAGAATAAACGTTTCGTTGGGGGCTTATAACACGGAAAAGGGGTGGTATTGGGCTTAGTGTTGTCTCCCATATTGATAGTAATATTATATAAGCTATAATTATGTCAATATACACATACGATAATATATTCAGAAGGTGATAATATGAGAAGTGAATTTCTGGGGATATCCGAATGGTTTTCTGTTATTGTTGCGTATTAGGAGTTTGACGCAACTTCCTTATTATATTGTTGGCTAGCTTATTGTATCAAGGTTAGTAATAAGTTTAAACAGAAGCTGATTAAACCCTCCTTTGAAGTCTATTAATCTAATGTTCCATATAGCGCTCCTCTCTGTATGGGATAAGATTTCCTATTTTACTACTTCATAGCCCTTTCAACGGAAAATTTTCTCTCTTTTTTCTGGATGAGGGAGCCTTCAAAACATGTAGCATTCACGTGATTTATTCCGAGATACTCCTGTGTGTAAGAAAGATCCCGAGCTCTAGCCTTCCCACGCGTACGATACAAGCGGAATTTGCGTGACTCTTTCAGTATAAACGTAACCTATCCAACCGCCTCAGGTTTTTCCTTTTTTGTAAACGTTTCTTGACTTTAGTTATGCGCGGCTGGTGAGACCGTGAGAACAACCTGTCGTTTTTTTACCCAACAAAAAAACAAAATTAAACTAAGAAAATCATTGTATTCACTTTTCACGGAATCGAAGGAAATAAACTCTGGCCAAGGAACTACACCCAAAAACATATTTCCCTATAGGGCTACTATTGGCCTGACAGTTGAATCTCGACTCCCCCTCCCGAATTATCTAACGTTAGGAGGCGTACCAATCGGGATTTTTTGAAACTTACTCCTTCAGACACCGTAAACAAGACCAGGGAGTAATATGCTCCAAAGGAGGGTTTCATCTACTTCTGGTTTAAGCAAGATCTGACGTTAATTGCAAATTTCCAGAGCGCGGCCATTTAAACCTCTAACTTCTCTTATTATCTCTCGATCCTGGGTTTATCTTTCTAGAAAAACACTAAAATTGTGGCTTAGCGTTGTTACTCTATCTTAATTATTTCAAATCCAAATCAATAAGTGTTTGTTTAAATTTGGTTTCTCTAGTACGTCAGACAGACCATTCGGTCGAATGAAACAGTCTTGGGAGTAAATCCATTAGGTCGAATAAGTGCTGAACTTGTCATTATATTCCGAAACATATAAAAGCAGAATTTATATTTCCTCTACGTCGTATAGTCGTAATACCCCCAAAAAATTCAATATCAAAATGGCAATTTCGCTTCGCAATTAATAACGGGCAAAACTCGTCTTTATTACAGGGCTAATTTCCATTTTTATATTCAAACAAAGAGCGACGCTCGGAGCGTGACGCCTTTAATTAAGTCCAGCGTTCAATCGGGCGCGTGGCAGTGACCCTTTCAGGAAGAGAACGTAATAAAAAGAATAACCCCGAAAAAGAGGAGGTAAAATCAAATCCTAGCTCGCTGAGCGGCGACAAAAGAGCCACGTACATTAATTAGATCAAAGCCAACAGAGGTAAATCAGGGAGAAAAATAAGTTAATAACGTCGAACCTATATACCTCTGTATTTCATTCTCTAAGCCTTTTGGTGGCAATTGTCTACTATAGCTATAGGGCCGCGATTAAATCTCGTGACCAATACTTAATCAGTGAAAATATACATGATTTGAATTTTTATAATACACTATAAGTGTGAGTATCTTCCCTAATCCACTCCGTCATATAGTATTTCGCAGCCTTGGAACCCCCAAAAAATAGTTCGCGCGCATTGGTATTTGTTTCGTATTTTCCCAGGATGGGCTGCTCATTCGGATATTCCTCACACCGAATAGTATTTTCCACGCGCTTTAGAGGTCGGTGTTTGGACAAGATAATCCAAAATATTTGGTTAATCGATTAATTATTAATAATAATCGGTTAAATATTCTAGATGACATTGGATTTATCATAGACTTCCCGAGGATAATTTCAAATTATGATTAAAGATTAAATAATTCGAAATATCTTGTCCAAACCACGACTTCTATACGCTTCATGGTACTACCATTATTTCACCAAAAATAAGGTATATCCCTGCTTTTTACGCGCTGAAATATTAAGGGGGAATTATAATTCATTTATTTTAATGACCCTTCTCGTCTATTTAGAAAGAAAATAAAGTTCACTCTTCAACAAAAGCGAAGGTACTTTTCCCGCTTTTTTTAAGTAAATATTAAAAAAAAAAAAAAAAAAAAAAAACTTTAATCCTCCATGACGCTTCCGTGACAGTTTAGGGGCTTGAATTTTGAAATAGTGGCGTCGTATATTTCGTGTGACTATATTTTCTAAGGGTAGGGTAGTGATACTCGCTAGTTTAGGTGGTTCCAATTAAGTCTGCTAAATACTTTAGTAAGCTAATCTGGAAAACGAGTGTAACGAGGATGGGTCTGTGGGTCCCGAATTCAAGAACACATGTATATAGTTAAAGACGGGCCTGATGAGGTCACTATCGTTTAGACTGCATGGATCCCCAAAATTAGATAAAAAATGGTAGGGAATACTGGATTATTTAGCCATTGTTCGGTTCTATCAATTTCTATCAATAATAAAAAGTAACAAAGACTAGGATCGGGAACCTTGAGTAGAGATCGGGGTTTGGACAAAATAACCCACAACTATCAGTTAATCAGTTAATCATAAAAAAATAATCGGAAAATTATTCGCGATTACATTGGATTTATCATAGACTTTCCTCGAAAAATATTAAGTTATGAATAAAGATAAAATAATCAGAGATTTTCTTGTCCAAACCCCGATCTCTAACGCTGAGGAGAAACGGCCTCTATAACCGCGTTCACACTTGAGACTTTGAAACAGTTTTGAGCCGTTTTGGAAAGGTCAAACTATAAAGTTTTGGGGTCAACTGTAGACCCCATGTAACAAACATTCAATTCATTTCTGCAGATTAAATTGGCGCGAGATCAATTTGATGGTCGGAATCGAGTCAGGTTGCGTGTCTACTTTAAAGCGCTGTTGAAGGCTGAAATAATATGATTGGCCGAAATTTATATTTACTTTTATTCAAACTTAACCAAACTTTGGAAATTAATTTAACCACCAAAAACGCGTCTAAAAATTGTTCGAAAACTTTCGAATCCGTTTTTAGCTCCAATTTTCCTTTTAAGAACTATATGTCCCCTATAGGAGCTCCGAATTATACAACCTACATCTACGCCTATAGTTCCATCACCATTTCTCCTCTTAATGCACCCTTAAAAGGGTTTATAGTCGCACGGATCAAGAACTTTTTGTAATATACCCGAGAAATGTAATATAAAATAAATTACCAATTTCCAGCCGCCCGTGGAAAAAGCATCCTATGAGCGCGTGCGCTGGATCGTAAGAGAGAACGCAACATTTCAAAAAGGCGAACTGTATTACAGGGAGTAGGTACACCCCCTTTTTTTCTCCCTCTCGGAGCGAGTAAAAGAGTGGAGAACTCTGATTTTGTTTCTGATCTCGATTCGAGTCAGACTCGTTACGTTCAAGCTCGCTTCGGATTTTATATAACCATATAAAATATAACGCTTCCTCGTATGTTTAATATTACTGAAATTAGTTTAAATTACGTGTCAAAGATTCCTATTTCGTTAATTTAATTAAAAATAAATAAATATTATTAATACAAGTCGGAAGGAAACTTTAGGTAAAAGGTAAGAGTTTTCCCAAAACTTTTTAAAATCGTAGTTTTCATTTTTCAAATCTTGAAATTTGCCTTAATGATAATGTCTTGTCAATCGTTAAATTATCGAGTTCATTTCGGAATGTCTCGACGATTCTTTCAATTTCAAACTTAACTAATTTAACAGGAATTAAACTTTATAAACTTTTAAAGGGTAGAAACGTAACCTGACTCGATTCGGGCAGCTTGTCAAATTGATCTCCCGCCAAACTAGCGAATTTAATCATAAGAGATTGAAAACATTCGCGGAGGGAGTTTTTACTTTTCATTTTAATGTGATTCCATAGAATAACGAAAGAAATAGGCTTAACTAAAACACATTATTTTTCATAGACAGTCTAACTTAATACTGAAATCTACACATGGTCCGGCCTCCAACCAAAAGATTAAATTGTCTCACCTTTGGGTGGAAAAAAGAGACGGGAACGATTAAAAAAGTTGATTCTGCCAAGGATATACAGTAGAAAACTGTTTATTTTTAGACTAATATCTTCCAATCATAGAAAAATGTTTATTTTTAGACTAATATTTGCCAATCATAGAGCACTGATTTTTCGACGAATTTCTGCCAAGCATAGAAAATGATTTTTCGACTAACTTAATTCTGCTAAGCATAAAGAACCGGTTTCTCGACTAACTTCTGCCAAGCATAGAAAACAGGTTTATCCGAGGGGTCCGACACTCTTGAATTCGCTGTACACCTGAGTTCACCAAGTTCAACTTTGACAGGTAGACTGCCAAACATAGAGAACCGATTTTTCGACTAACTTCTACCAGAGGGGGCTGACACTCGCGAACTCAGGTGTACAAAATTGTTAGAACTCTTTGCACTATCAAAGCTGAACTCGGAGTTCATAGGAGTTCGAACTCAATGCACTGTCAAAGTTGAACTCAGTAAACTCAGGTGTACAGCGAATTCAAGAGTGTCGGACCCATCGCTTCTACCAGTCATAGAGAATCAATTTTTCGACTAACTTCTGCAAGCATAGAGAACCGGTTTCTCGACTAACGTCTGCCAAACATAGATAACCGGTTTCTCGACTAACGTCTGCCAAACATAGAGAACCGGTTTTTTGACCAACTTCCACTAATAATAGAGAACCGGTTTTTTCGACTAATTTCCTCCAAGCATAAAGAACAGGCTATTCGGAGGATTTTTTAGAGTTAATGCGTTAACTACATAATTTGGAGCTTTTTAATCGATTTGATTGACCGTTACATCCTCATTTTGAAGCGAGTTAACCCGCAGCCACTCCCTTTTCGGGTTAGTGAACGTTATAAAAGGCTTCGTTCAATTCGTGTTTCGCGTGACAAGGTTGTTTTGGTGTAACGATACCAAGATTAAAAGCGAGAAAAATAATACGCTGCTTTCGAGTGTAACGTAAAGTTATATATATATATATATATTTTTTTGGATCGATTGTTTCAAATATTAAAATTAAATGGATATTCGATAATCAACACGAGTAACTTTTTTAAATTGAGTATGAACGTCAAAAATGTATAAAAACATGATTAAAACTCACCAAAGGTTTCCCAAATTTTATAATTATCATTAAAAGGAGAATGCAGCCTAACAAAAAGTGATTTTTAATCGATTATTTATCGGTAAAATAGGCCTAATCCACCAGTAAACAAAAATTACAAACAAATATTAAACTTATCAGAAAAATAGGCTTAGCTGGATTCATGGAGATGCCCTGAATTTCTTATCATTGATGGGTCAGCGACCAATAATTGGGGAGATCTCGCCTTAACGACGGGCATTTGTTCATTGGTCGCTGACCCATCAATGTGACGAAATTCAGGATCTTAAACTAAGCCTAATTTGTGGTAAGTTTTAAATTGATTTCTAGTTTAATATTTGATTGTTAAAAGTTTTACCGCTACATTAAGCCAATTTAAACGATAAAGACGTAATCGATAAAAAAATTGTAAGGTTGCATTCTTCCTTTAATAGTTGGCAACTACTTTTTACGCACGAGATTAACAGTGATTATCAACCTTTAGTTTCAAACAAAATTAAACTAAAAACCAAAAGTTGGGAAGAAAAAGAGTCAAATCGGGTTAAAATGAGAGAAAATCCTCTCGGGATTATAAAAACCCGCAAGAGCAAAAGTACTCCTAGCTCCAGAGGCTTTTCTTAGCGCGATTAAAGTAACACTGTCACCCATTTCTCTCCAAAAACTAAATGCCATGGAGTACGAGTAAACTTTTTCGTAAATAATTGAGAAGCCACACCACCTTCAAGAAACGTATACCATTGTCACGCTTGCAATAACGACCCGATAAACCCAATACCACCCTTCCGTCATGATCAACATTAATAAGCTTATATACATAATAAACAGTAAAATAAAATCGTTTAAATATTACAACGGCTAAAAATCTTGCCCGAGAGCTTGCTGGGAAAAGAAAATGTACCGGATTGGCTAGAGATCGGGGTTTGGACAAAATAATCCACAATTATAAGTTAATCAGTTAATCATAAAAAAATAATCGGAAAATTATTCGCGATTACATTGGATTTATCATAGACTTTCCTCGAAAAATTTCAAGTCATGAATAAAGATAAAATAATCAGAAATTTCTTGTCCAAACCCCGATCTCTAGGATTGGCTGAGTTTGGTTACGTGAATGCCACGCGGATCACTGAATACTGTATTTTCACGCAAGTGGTTTTCATTGAAGCGCCTATAGAGAGAGGAAGCACCTTGAACCGCGCGTTACACATAAGCTATAGGTTACACTAGCATTTCATAATCAATTTGAAACGGTGAAATCAAATCGATATTCAACGCGTCAGGAATCGTTTCAAGCGTCACGTGTTCACACATTATCGTTATAAATCGATTTATCGCAACTTCATCTATCGGTTGTTGAAACCGAATCGGTACGAAACTGGTTACCGAAACAGTTTCGAGAAATCGAATCAAATCGATTCGAGAAAAGACGGTTTCCCGTTTACACGACTCTAGCGAAACGATTTGAAACGATTTAAATCGATTCTAAAGCCTAGTATGAACGCGGCTCAAGACTTTCCGCGGATAATTTAAAAATATGAAAAAAGACAAAATAATGACAAATCAAATATCTTGTCTAAACCCTGACCTCAATACCATCGTACGGTAACTTATTAAGAATTATATTTAATAATATTTCATTTTTGAGCTCTCTTTAAGCACGGGTTAATTGATTAACCCTTTTAGCTAATCTTATCACTTTTGGAATAATAATTTTATTATCCTAGCCTCTGAGTAATGAGTACGTGTTTCACTTCATATTTCTTTTTAATAAAAGGTCAAATGTTAAGATGCCTTATGTTCGCCTTCTCGTTGCTGGGAAGAATTTACCATTTTTTTTTCAAACCACTTCTTAAAAAAGAAAGTACAATTCGAAATTAGATTGCGTGTTTAAATCTAGCGAGCGTGTTTTAAATTAGACGTACCTATACTAGTTCGTTCCCACTTATTTACTTTAAAAGTGATACTGTCACTGAACTTCTATTTCGAAGGAATAATTAACCAACGTTTAATCAGATTTAACTAAGGTTTATTGAACTGAAAAGGCAATTTACACCTTGGTTAAATCTAATTAAACCGGCTAGTCACGCTTCGTCTTAAGAGGGTTTAAGGATTTTATATTTTTCATACTGTTAAAAACCAAGAATTAATTTATTTCTCAGAGGAGAATTACAACCTTCCACTCTAGTTCGAGCGCGCGGTAGTTCAGTTTTCCGTGGGAGCAAAAAGAAATGACAGGGTTCGTACAAAATTTAGTTAATTTTCCTGACTTTTCCAGGTTTTCAAAACGAATTCCCTGACATATTTAAATATTTTACTCGAATTTATTCTTAAGAGGAAAATAACATTGAAATACCAAAATTCACTCCCAAAAATATATATATATTTTTTTTTCGATAGAAATAGTGGTTTCTGTGAAACCAAATTTTGGGGTTTATTCTATATGTATACGTAGGTGATTCCCTAAAAATTTCACTAAAATTGGAGGTGGCCCTTTTTCGGCATTAATTGTTAATTGCCACCCCCCTAATTAGCGCTTAACTCAAAAACTTGAGTGTATAGAGCTTAACAGTTAAGATTTCAAATTCAGACTCGGGACACGTTTTTAGCTAGGGTTAACCAATTTCAGATGTTTAAAAACAATACCGGCCAAAATATATAACTAAATATGTGCCAAGTAAGCAAAGATTGGAAAATGGGCCAAAAACTTTAAAAAATTTTCAATTTAAAGTCGCTAAACTTCCGGAGTCTTCATTACTTATGGTAAAGGACCCTAGAAAACAGTTTCGTGAAAATCCGTAATTTTCGACCTGCATGGGTTTGATGATTTGAGATGAAATGACTCAAATAGTCTATTTTTAACCAAACGGATAATGTCAGAATTTAACTCAGTTAACAAATTCCGAGCTGCAATTATATTACCTAAATTCCCTTTGCAGTTATTATATATTCAAGGACATTTGACCCTAATTGATATTTGGAATTAACTACACACATCAAAATAAAACTTTGAAACAACCACGCCATAAAGTATCAATCTATTAATAACTGAACTAATAGGTCTACTTTCTAATGGTGCAATCAGTTTATGCCTAGGAGGTGGCAGAGAAAAGTTACGGCCATTTGCATTTCAATAGAGGGCTCTTTTTTTGGACTTTTGCTCGATTTCTATCGAGTGGCGAAACACATTTTTCTAGTGGCGAAACACATTTTTCTAGTGGCGAAGCATGATTTTATGATCTTAAAATAATATACCAAAGATCTACTTTCTAATGGTGCAATCAGTTTATGCCTAGGAGGTGGCAGAGAAAAGTTACGGCCATTTGCATTTCAATATAGGGCTCTTTTTTTTTGGACTTTTGCTCGGTTTCTATCGAGTGGCGAAACACCTTTTTCGAGTGGCCTGACCACCGAGAAAAAGACATAATTAAAACCGTTTTTTTTTATTATTTTTTTTCGTTAATTTAATCAGTGATTTAATATAAAAAGAAAAATAATTTATTTCGAATTTATGTTTTTCCTTTCTGTTTGAAAATTTTCTAATTTTTGTTCAGGTTAGTTTATTTTTTTTATTCTGAACAGGAATATGAAGTTATATTATTCGTGATTGCAACATCGTGTAATCCCTCAGGAAACTTCTGAATTTTCTCTGACTTTTCCATTTGCAAAAATAAAGTTTCGAAAGCCCATAAAAAATATGCATTTAGCTTATTGAGGTCGTCGTAGTTTCGTAGCCAAGTTAAGTTGATGCCCAATTAGTCAAAAACTATCCTGATCTCCCTGATTTCCCTGAGTTGTGACAAATGTTTCGAATTTCCCTGATATTTCGCTAATTTTTGGTTAACATTAAAATTCCCTGATATTTCCAGGTCTGTATGAACCCTGAGTCCTTAGCACACGATGCTCATGTCGCGGATATGTACGAAAGTAATACGCCGTTTTATTGGTATGAGCAAGAGCATTTAACGAAAATCAACTAAAACAAATTTCCTTAAACTCCCTAAACAAATTTAATTAAAAACCCTAAACTTATCGTATTTAATAATTTAATCAAGCGAGCATAATAAATTTGGTAACCATAATTAAAATATAATGTCAGTACTTCTGATCCTAAAAATAAACCCTTAATTTTTTAATCTTACCTCCGCAATCCCCCATTCCCCCTAGTCCCTTCACCCCGCCTCGTTAGGCGAAAAAAAAAGCCGTGAAACAATGAAGGCTGAACGATGAAACGCTAACCCTAACGGCGACCCAAGCCAACGCAACCTTCCCACGAAAAACAAGTTAAAATAAAACTCACCCAAAACTGGGAGCCAAATGTTTCCGTATCCTTTAGCCGGATAATTCAAGCACATTTTGAAAATAAAACCCGAACATGATCACTCCATTAAATCCGATTTAAGGCCCAATTGTAGTAACGTATCCCGCCGCGCGCACAACTAAAGAGGCGGCGGGCTCAGTCGGCAGAATGCCAACGCTCAATCACTAAGCCTAACAAAATACACTACTAATCTAAACAGTCAACTTGTCGTAATTATACGGAAACGCGAAGCACTAATTTTGTAGTATCAACAATCTAGGATAGATTAGGGTTCTTTATGTTGTAAAATCCGCACATAAACAATAGTTTAAACGCGATTTATTTAGGATTTCATTTCATGGTTAACGGAAATGCGGGATAACTCTCGTCAACGCTACGTCGAACTTCCTAGAAGTTTCGGCGGCCTTCCGGAAAAGATAGGGGGGGGGGGACTGTACGGAACTTGGGAGGGGGGAAATAAATTGCAACTCTTTAGGGGTTACATACGGGTATGGGATTTTGCGCCAAATTTCGTTAGAAATTTTAATACTATGGTTGAATTTTGGTGTAAATTGAATATTTGAATTGAATGGTTAATAATAGAATTAATATACATCGTGGAATTTTTAAGGCAATTTTTTCTCTGTAGACTACATTGATCAATTATAAAATAATTGTTAATAGAATAAATGTACAAATTAGAAAAAATATTGTTATTGGATCATTACCTACTTTTTCATGGCGTTATTTCGGGTAAATCAATGGGATGTTTTATGTTGCAGGGTTTGTTTCGGAGTAATTCAAGGGGTGAATCTATAGAGTTTTTGTTCTAGGATTGTAGGATTTGTATTGGGGTAATTCAAGGGGTTATTTTTGAGTAAATCTACAGTTTGTTTTCAGGTGATTCTAGACTTGGTTTTGGGGTAATTCAAAGGGTTATTTGTGAGTAATTCTACAGTTGGTTTTGGGGTTATTCAAGGAATGAATCAAGATTTTGTTTCTAGGGTTTGTTTTGGAGTAATTCAAATTTCACGGATACGCAATATTTTTGTTTTTCATTTTAAAGGGAGAATGTAACCTAACAACAAGTGATTTGTTATCGATTCCTTATTGTTTAAATAAGCCTAATCCACTAGTGAAAAAAAAAAAAACTAAAACCAATATTAATTCTGCTGATCTCCATGAATCCCGCTAAGATTATTTTCCGGGAAAGTTTTAAGTTTATTTCTAGTTTAATATTTGTTTCGTAAACTTTTTTAGGCGAAGGAGCTGACACTTAAGGAACTCGGTGTACAAGTGCAAATGAACTCGCACGAATTCGTCAGAACTCCGCGAACTTTCGAAAATTCTTGGAAACTTAGGGGAACTCTCATAAACTCTCATAATTTTTATGAGAAGTCTCGCAAATTTTCCAGAACTCTGGCGAATTCTCTGGAACTCTCCCGAACTCTCGAGAACTCTTCCGAACTCCCGAGAATTCTCCCGAACTCTCGAGAGCTCCACGAACTCCACTCGCGAGAACTCTCTCGAATTCGGAAGAACTCGCCCGAAATCTTTTGAATCTGTTAAAACTCTTAGAAATTTGTGAGAACTCGAAGTAAATTGAAACGGATTCGAGGAAATCACGTAAACTCGAGGAAATCACGTAAACTCGAGGAACTCGCGTAAACTCGAGGAACTCGCGTGAACTCGAGGAACTCGAGTGAACTCAGGTGTACACAAAAAAACGAGTGTCTACCCCCTCGGTAAATGACCCACTCAATATTTCTGAACTTTACAATTTCTTCAGTACTCTCCCATCCGGTATAAAATATTTTTACAGTCCGATTAACGAGTTTCGTGGCTACTACTAGACTTTCGCTCATGTCATTTTAGCCTGTGGTATCCTTGTTATATCAAAACCAGACAAAAAATAAGATATGAATGTCATTTTACTAAAATTGCCATTTTTACTAATCAATAGGATAGTAAAATGAAAAAAAATCTCGTCATTTTTGGCCCACGTATTTACGTAATAGTTGCATTTTATAGAAGATAGAAGTCGGGATTTGGACAAGATAATCCTCACATATTAGGTTAATCAGTTAATTATTAATAATAATCCTTTAAATATTCGCGATTATATTCCAGATTTATAAAAGACTTCCCGTGGATAATTTTAAATTTTGTATTTGGCCTAGAGCCGTTTAAAATAATCTTAAACCCCTTTTTGAACTCATAGAAGTGAAAGCCTTAAGTTCTAGGGTAGCGATCAAAATTTTAACAAGATCGTGGTAGTTTCCCTCTTAAGGGAGTGTGAAGAAGAAAATCAAGTGATTTCTATCGATTTTTCTATTAATTAGAAGACCTATCCGCGTAGTTAATCATTCGAGAAATATATCCCAATGATTTGAAAAATCAAAATGGATCCAGATCTCACTAATCTCTCCCTTCAACCAATCGTGTAACGTCCTGCCTTCCAGCGAACAAAATACTTGTGGCACACGCTAGGTCGAGCGTAATTAAAGCGCGCGACATAGCGCATGTCTCGAGTCTTTTGTTCGCTGGAAGGCAGGGCGTTACACGATTGGTTGGAGGGAAAGATCATTGTAATTTTGATTTTTAAAATCATTCGGTTAAATTGTCCCTACGCGGATTGGTCTTATAATTATTAGAAGAATCAATAAAAATCACTTGATTTTCCTCTTCACCCTCCCTTTAATAGGGCAACCCTTTAAATTAAGCTCTTGACGTACCTATTAGATAAAGTAATTATAATATCGGGTAATTTTTCACAAGTAATTTCTAAAATAAATAACATTCTATCGCTACAAAACATTAAAATTTCTATATGGAAATGTACAAATATTTTGCCAATCCTCTAAGTTTTTTGGGTCGCAATTAGAGATCGGGGTTTGAACAAGAAATTTCTGATTATTTTATCTTTATTCATAACTTAAAATTTTTCGAGGAATGTCTATGATAAATCCAATGTAATCGCGAATAATTTCCCGATTATTTTTTTATGATTAACTGATTAACTGAAAGTTGTGGATTATTTTGTCCAAACCCCGATCTCTAGCCGCAATTAAAATGTTGCTAAAATCGTGGTAGTTTCCCTTTAATAGGGCACCCGCTTTAAATTAAAAGCGAGAGAACCAGCTGTTCAAACATCGCCAAAAGCTGGAATTCTCTATAGTAGTCGAATCATTTTAAATTTTCAGCGCGTACATACTTAGACACCTATACCTTCTATGGTTTTATGGCGCAGATATTGAAGGTATGTAGTTTTGAGCCTTCAGAAAACGGATTTGGGAAATATATAGCAATATATTTATCGGTTCCCTTAAATAGGCAAGCGATTCTCACACGAAGTCGTTTCTGAATTACTGGTCTTTAATTGGACAAATACTAGAGTTCGGGAAGTTTGTGTTAAACGAGCCAGTAGCGCGGTGTGCTTATAAATTATTCAAATTGAATTCGAGTTTAAAGCGGAGAGTCCTGAATAATTGAAATATAACTAAAATATAAGCCAAATATTACAAAGTTAAATCGTGTTATTTAACCAGGAATGTTTTAACAATTGATTTTTATAAAAAAAAGTCACGAAACTGTTGCCGTAAGCGGATGTTAAAGTAGATACGCCACTGTTGACTCGATTCCGGACATGGTCAAAATGATCTCTTGACAAGCTCGCCAATTTAATCACAATAAATTAATAGTTGATATTATAAAAGAACTTGTGGGTGCAACATCTTTTTCGAATGTTGCTAACTACGTCACGAAATCACGTCGCGTTAAGGTTATATACGGGACAGTTATTTCCGTTTTCATAAATCGCTAGGGGTCAGAAGGTTCAGAATTTACTCGGGAGAGACCCAACCTTGAAAGCTTACACGGATATAGAAGAACATAGCTTAAGAAATGCTCGGTGCTCACGAGCGCTATGAGCTTTTGTTGTATTGTTTGTGGGTTGTTTAAAAGTTAACCGACATTGACATACTAAAAGGTATTTTATTACTTTACATTAAAAGTCGTAGATACATATTACACGGTTGACGGCATTACTAGTTGTGGCGCAATATCAATAGATCCGTTTATATACATTCTGTTTTGGTCTACTTCGTTATCTAATATTTATTTTGGACTCATGTAAAAAACTAACTATTCACTTTTTTACATATACAACAATATTCCCTTTTTTTAAAGACCTAGTCTATCAGGTGGTTTGATTTTTCTATTGGATGTTCTTCTGATCGGAGCGATGTGATTATCCTTGGAAATTGTCTCTTTAGGTTTGTTCGCGTTGTCCGGTTGTAATGATGGTGTTGCTGTCGGAATGTCCGCCTCAGGAACAGTGGTATTATTCGATTTGGGTATCTGAACCAGTTCCCGTGTTCCTTCGTTTCTGGATTGGTTTTCCTGATTGTCATTCGCCCCTACTGGTTGTGTATCTGTAAATTCTGTAAATTCGTAAGGAGTATTATTAAGTCTGGGTTCGCTGATTTCAGCAAGATCTGTCCAGTTGTAGTTTTCCTTGGCGTTTGGTCGTAGTTGGTTTACGTGCTTGCGCAAGATTCCATTTGCAGTATCTACTTTGTACATCATGCTGCCTAGTTGTTCTGTGATTAATCCCGAGGTCCATTTCTGGTTTCTTGCTGTACTGTGTACTCTAGCGTGTACCATGTCTCCAACTTTGAAAGATCGATAGTTTGAAGTTGATTCTTTGCGATTGTCTTGTTTAATTACGTGTTTCGGGTGAAATAAGTCTAATCTGGTAACAATATCCCTTCCGAAAAGTAAATATGATGGTGATTTTCCAGATTTTAGGGGAGTGCGTCTGTAGTTCATTAGAATTCTGGCCAAACGTTGTTCCATGGTTCCCTTTTTATAAGTATCGAAACCGTAGTTGAGCATATTGATTTCTTCCGGCGTTTGTCCAGTAATCTTTTTAAACGTAGTTTTAATAATGCGTACGCTTCGCTCCGCTTGACCGTTTGAAGCTGGGTGGTATGGCGCGATGGTGAGATGTTTAATTCCATTAATGGATGTGAATATTTTAAAATCTTCACTAGTAAACGACGTAGCGTTATCAGATATTAATGTCTTCATTATGCCATATCTAGCGATGTGGTCTCTAAGTGCGGTAATTGAAGCTTCGGATGACGTAGAGTTCCTGATATAAATTTCAATCCACTTGGTGTGAGCATCGACAATTATCAGCAGGTATTTCCCTTCTAATGGACCGGCGTAATCAATGTGAACCCTCTCCCATGGCATAGAAGTGGTTGGCCATTGATTGTAGACTCGTGGTGGTAGTGATGCGTTTTCGTTGCACGTCTTGCAATTTCGTGCCATTATTTCTATGTCGTGGTCAATTTTTGGCCACCATACTATTGTGCGGGCTTTGTTCTTCATGCGAACAATACCATCGTGTGTAGTATGCAATTCTTGAAGAATGGTTGCTTGCAAAATCTTCGGAACCAAAACTCTTGATCCGGTTAGGATCATGTCGTGTAAGGTAGATAGTTCATCTCTCTTGTTGAAAAACGGTCGAATTTCCGGTTTGATGTTATTTTTAGTAGGCCATCCAGATTGCATATATCTAATGACTTCCTGTAGGATTTGGTCTTGTGAAGTTGCTTCTACCATTTGAACAGCAGTTATAGGTTGATTATCCAGCAAGTTGAGTAATAAGACGTATTCTTGAGGTTGTGCCGGGATGAAATCTTCAGTCGGTAATGGAAGGCGACTGATTGCATCTGCGTTTGAATTCAGGGTCCCTTTTTTATACACTATTTTGTAATTGTGGGATGATAAAAGCAGTGACCACCTTTGTAGTCTTGCAGCGGCCATTGGTGATATAGGTTTCTTCTCTGACAAGATAGATACCAAAGGTTGGTGGTCCGTCAGCAATGTGAAAGTTCTTCCTAGTAGGTAGTCCCTGAATTTGGATACTCCATATACCAACGCTAATGCTTCTTTTTCAATCTGGGGATACTTTTTTTCGGCTGGCGCTAAGGTTCTTGATGCGAATGCGATTGGTTTTTCCTCGCCATCAATGATGTGAGAAATTACTGCGCCGATTCCCACTGGTGAAGCGTCACAAGCAAGAAGGACTTCTTTAGTTGTGTCGAAATGTGCAAGCACGTTTGAATTTTTTAGGGTCAATTTCGCTGATTGTAGGACTTGTTCTTGGTGTTTTTCCCATGTCCAGGGAACTGACGTTTTGAGAAGTTCGTATAACGGTGCCAGTAGTGTCGAGTTGTTGGGAATAAATTTGGAATAATAATTAAATAGTCCCAAGAATGACCGTAATTCATCAACGTTCTTTGGTGATGGTGCATCCATTATAGCTTTAATTTTTGCAGCTTGTGGGTGTAATCCGTATTGGTCAAGTCTGTAACCCAGAAAATCCAAAGCGGGTACCAAGAATAGGCATTTGTCTCTTCGCAAGCGTAAACCGGCATCTTCGAGAGTCGTCAAGACTTCGTCAATTCTTTTCAGGCAATCTTCATCATTTTTCCCGCCGATGAGAGTGTCGTCTTGGAAAGGGCATACGCCGTCATGTTTCGATAGCAGGACTTCCATATGCTTTTGAAAGATGGCCGATGCCGATGAGACTCCAAATGGTAAACGATTGTAGGCGTAAAGTCCCTTCTGCGTGTTGATGACAACCAACTTTTTTGACTCGTCATCAAGTTTTAACTGATTATATGCATCACGCATATCGAGCCTTGCGAAGATGGTACATCCTGCCATTTTGCTGAATATGTCCTCCGCCTTCGGTAAGGGGTAAATCTCTGTGTCGATCATTAGATTCGCCGTGATCTTGTAATCTCCGCAAATCCTGACTCCTTTATTTGGTTTCAGTACTGGTACTATTGGTGTGGCAAAGTTGGAATGCGGTATTGATTCGATTATTCCGAGCTTTTCCAGCCTGTCCAGTTCATCGTTGACTTTATCTCTTAATGCGTATGGTACGCTCCTGGCTTTGTAAAATTTTGGTATTATCCCTGGTTTGGTATATAAGTGTACCTTGACGTCTTTGAGGCATCCCATGGTATCCGAAAAGAGCTTCTGGTGTTTATCGAGAATGGCCATTATTTGGGTGTTTCTGTTTACGTAATTGACGTGTGGATCTGCGAATGCTGGGTCGGTGATTCGTAAAAATGAATATATCCATGCCCGTCCGCAAATAGTTGGTCTGTTTTCGCCGGATACTAGTAGTGGTAACGTTGCTTTCCTTCCAGAAATTTTTACTTCCACGGTCAGGTGGCCAAAAATTGTGACTTCGTCTCCGTTGTAAGCGATTAGTTTCGTTTGTGTATAGGGTTCAAGTTTTCCTGTTCCAGGCAACGTCTTGAAGATGTCTATAGGCATGATGGAGTATGCTGATCCGGTGTCGTACTCCATAGCTGTTAGTTTCCCATTGATTTCACAGGATATGATGGTTGGTTTCGGAGGGTTTTGCAGTTGGGACGTAGTTTCGTTAACGTTCAAGTGGAATACCTCGTAGCCATAATGATCATCGGACAAGTCTTGATGTTGTATCGATGGTTCGTGTGTATCTTCTGATGCTACCGTTATCTGATGCGTCGTTTGTCGCTGTTGTTTTGATTTTGCTTTGTCGACTAAACATGCTCTGGTTATGTGACCTTTCTTGCCGCATTTAAAACAAGTAGCGTTGATAAATGGACAACTTGCAGGTAGATGATTGATCTCCTTACAACGAATGCATGGGCGTTGATTTGTCTGACCAGAGTTGTTGGTGAACTGATGAGTCGTGGATGATTGTCCATGCGGTCGCGATGTCTTTGCTCGTGGTCCCTTTTTGGTGTGGTAAATAGCGTTGACTATATTTGAACTTGCGCCATTGGAGCTGAGTTTCATTTCTTTGGAGTTGCGAGCCGCTGTTTCCATTGTGAGAGCCATTGTCGTTGCTGATTCCAGAGTGACGTCTTTGATGGTGATTAGACGATCGTAGATTTGTTGGTTGTTGATTCCAAATATTAAACGATCGCGTATCATCGACTCCAAGTCCTTGAATTTGCAAAATTCACTCATCTTGCGCAGCTCGGAAATATAACCAGCTATTGATTCTCCAGAATGACGTGACCTGTTGTAAAACTTTTCTCGCTCGGCAATTTCCAGAGGAATAGGATTGTAAAACTTGGAAAGTGTGGCGACTATCGTCTGGTACGTTGATGCTGATGGTTTGATTGGATTGAGAATATTGCGCAGGGTTGTATATACCGTGGATCCCATACAGGTGAGAAGGTGTGCTCTTTTTTGAGTGTCATCCGTAATATCCATCGTTTCGAAAAATAATTCTAGCCGTTCCGTGTAAATGGTCCAAGGTTCTGTTCGTTCGTCGAAAGCGTCAAACAGTCTAGAGGATGCCATGTTGGTTGCGTGCAAGTTGGTAACCTCCGTAAACGTAGATTGATTAGACTTAACTTGAAGCCTGGTGCAATTCCCGTCGCCGTTTTATTCCGTCGCCATTGTTGTATTGTTTGTGGGTTGTTTAAAAGTTAACCGACATTGACATACTAAAAGGTATTTTATTACTTTACATTAAAAGTCGTAGATACATATTACACGGTTGACGGCATTACTAGTTGTGGCGCAATATCAATAGATCCGTTTATATACATTCTGTTTTGGTCTACTTCGTTATCTAATATTTATTTTGGACTCATGTAAAAAACTAACTATTCACTTTTTTACATATACAACAGCTTTCAAAGCTATGACGTAACTGATGACGTCCCTAAGTAAGATCCTCCTCTTTTATGATAGTTTGGCGCAAAACGTGGGTTAACGTTTCCTATACGACGTTACTTTGTAATATTACCGTGAAACCGAGATCAGGATAACACAATAAAATAAAAATAAATATATAACAAGAAGGAAAACTATAAATTTTCTTTACACCCTTCTGGAAGAAATTCCTTTCCAGCCACGACAGCTATATAGCGACTTTCAATCGTGACTAGAGACTAAATCGGAAGTGGCTATAATGTTTCCGCACCCGCGTACCAGTAAGAAAGCTCAACGGAATGAACGATAGCTACGTCTTAATTTGGAGCCCAAATTGACTCGAGGAGGTGCAATTTTCCCATTGAAACATAGTTGCGAATGAGAATGTTTTCCTACGTTACACTTAGACTTTTGGGAAATTCCAACAACCTTTTCAAAAATATCTCACGCAATATAATACCGGGAGAGTAAGACGTGTTTACCCAGAAAAAACGTTTTTCAAACGAATGCAGCGTAAATATACTTAAAGGGATAAAAATGCTTCAAGACGTTTATCAAACCCACAAAAATATCGCGCGTACCCAATTTGTAAATTACTCAATTACACGCGCACCCAACTGTAGTGCACCGAATTATAATTCGTCCAATTATCGCGTGTTTCTAATCACAATTCGTCCAACTATCGCGTGTTTCAAATCACAATTCGTCCAATTATCCCGTGTTCCAAATCATAATTCGTTCAATTATAGCGTTTTCCAAATTATAATGCGTCCAATTATTGCGTGCTCTAAATTATAATTCGTCCAATTATCGCGTGTTCCAAATCATAATTCGTCCAATTATCGCGTGTTCCAAATTAAATTTTTCCAATTATTGAGTGTTCCCAATTACAATTCATCCAATTCTTGAGTGTTTCCAATTACAATTCACCCAATCATTGAGTGTTTCTAATTAAAATTCAGCCAGTTATTGAGTGTTTCCAATTATAATTTACCCAATTATTGAGTGTTCCCATTTTTAATTTACCATATCTTATTAGTTCCAATTACAATTCATTCAATTCTTTGGAGTTTCCAATTACAATTCATTCAATTCTTTGGAGTTTCCAATTACAATTCACCAATCATCAAGTGTTTCTAATTAAAATTCAGTCAATTATTGAGTGTTTCCAATTATAATTTACCCAATTATTGAGTGTTCCCATTTTTAATTTACTAAATATTATCAGTTCCAATTATAATTCATTCAATTCTTTGAAGTTTCCAGTTATAATTCACTCAATTTTTGAGTATTCCCATTTCCAATTTATATTTCATACAATTATTACGTGTTCCCAACTCTTATTCACCCAATTATTATTTATTACCAATTACAATTCATCCAATTATTACATTATTATCAATTACAATCAACCCAAATTATTACATTATCACAATTACAATCCACCCAAATTATTACATTATCACAATTACAATTCATCATAATATTCACAAGCACCCAATTAGAATCCATCAAAATATTCTCACCCACCCAATTACAATTCACCAAAAAAAAAAAAAAAAAAAAAAATCGCACCTAACCAATTATAATTCATTCATTTTGTCACGTTCTCAACCAATGCTACAAAAATAAAAGATCTAACCTAAAATTTTACATTTGCACAGATTGCATATACAGTTACGTAACAAAATATGACGTACCTATAAATAATAATGCGTAAACAACACTTAATTCAGAACACTTTCATTACATTTCTGGGCATTAATAACTAAACACACATGCTGGATAAAATTTCTCGGTATATATAAATCACTATTTTTTTGTTCAAACGTCAAACAATATGATAGATTTATAACTCAGGCACTTTTTGCGTATCAGCGATGAGAAAATCCCCAGCCTGTCAGCGTTAATGGAAGCTATTACGACGGTTCACATATGATTCTTAAAGGGAGAATGCAACCTAACAAGTGTTTTTTATCGATTCCTTATCGTTTAAATTTAGGCCTAATCCAACAATAAAAAAAATTACAAGCAAGTATTAAACTAGAAATAAATTTAAAACTTATCCGAGAAACAGGCTTAGCTGGATTCGTGGAGATCCTGCATAAGGACTAGCAAGTAATGACATTGATCGATGGACTTTGGAGCTCAGGATCTCCATGAATCCAGTCATAGACTAAGAAAGGGTTTCACCATGGACACGCTACGTGCTCCATACGTCGTTAGTAACTGTTATTGCCGATAGAGGCGGTACTAGTACGTTTCGGTGGTGCGCTCTTCCTTCCCACCACATCTACCGACTAATGCGCCCGCGCAGCTACTATAATTGTCTTGATGACCGCTAGAGGCGCCAGCGAACTGTCCCACCAAGATCACTAACTATTTAAAAATCTGGCAAACTACGGTGGAAGGCAGAGATAGCTGCATGTCGCGTGTCCAGGGTGAAGCCCTTTCTTAATCTATAATCCAGCTAAGCCTATTTTGAATATAAGTTTTAAATTGATTTCTAGTTTAAAATGTATATGCATTTTTTTATATATTGTTGCACTAGGCCTATTTAAACGATAAGGAATCGTTAGGTTGCATTCTCCCTTTAAGCGACGCTCTGGATAGATTGAGTGTTAACTATATACAAGCAAGAGCTCTTTGGAGAGCCGCCGGCCGCTTAAAATATCATGGCCTAATTTTTGTAATTCCCGCGCGATGTCAAAATAAACGGACCGACAGAATGTGGAAACTATCCTGGCATGGCCCGCAGCTTCGCCTTGCCAGAGAACAACCACCATAAGAAAATATATAAAGATGGTCAAGCCCAGAGGAAAAGCAACAACATTTTTACGGTTGAAAGTAGAGGTCGGGTTCAGACTCGAGATATTCCCGGGGAAAGATTACCCGATCGATATGGATTTTTATTCTACGATAAGAGGCGGGAAGGCTGATCTTATGCCAGACTACCTACTATTTAAATCAATTTTTTTTTAGATATGAAATGAGATTCATATTTAATGATTGATTATCTTTCAATGCAGCGTAAATAATTTGTTAGTCCATCGTCGTGTGTGTTGCCTTTGCTTAGTCGCCGTTAAAATTTGCCTCTAACGCCATTGCGCGGCAACCCGAGGAATCTTGAGGTCCTGTGGTAGCTAGTCTCTGATCTATATCTGTTCTCTAAACCATATCATCGCTAAGCGAGCCACTATCGGATCCTCTTCTCCTTTCGAACGTCAATTTTGGTTTTACGTTAAGAATAAGATATGGAAGTGACTGACTCGCCAAGAAATTGTTCGTGCCTCAGGGGTCAACCCTTCCGCGTTGTCAGTGATCAAAGTCACGTCTTATCACCATTAAAATCAATTCTCGCCTTAAAGGGAGGATGCAACCTAACAACCTAACTTAGGTCACGTGTATAATCTTTTTAACTTGGGTCACGTCACTCACGTGTACAAAATGTTTAACTTAGGTCACGTGTACAAAATGTTTAACTTAGGTCAAGTGTACAAAATGTTTAACTTAGGTCACGTGTACAAAATGTTTAACTTAGGTCACGTGTACAAAATGTTTAACTTAGGTCACGTGTACAAAATGTTTAACTTAGGTCACGTGTACAAAATGTTTAACTTAGGTCACGTGTACAAAATGTTTTAAACTAATTGGCTAAGCCGATATCTTTCGTTATTCTATGGCGAGACATTGAAATGAAAAGTAAAACCGACGTCACGCGTATGTAGAAAATAGCTTCGGAAATTTTTTTAATTTTTTGGTGCGAGATCAATTTGACAAGGCCCTAATCGAGTCAGGTTATACGTCTACTTTAAAATATAATTTTTAAAATTATATTGCTCCTTAATTTTAACTTTAAATTGAAATATAATATAATAATATAAATATTAATAATATAATAATGACCCAAAATGTTGATACCTGAGTGCAAAATATATATTCCTATATATAAGTTGCCCATACATGAATTTAAGATTTTGAGAACCATAATGAAAACTACTAAAGGCGGTTCGTTATTCCGGAGAATAATGGTCATTTGGGAGACATTATATATATGACGTTTGCCTCGCGCTTAATGGTCCGGTCCAATTTTCCCACGCTATGAAGTTTGGCAACGTTGACCCCCGGAAGTGCTAAATGCGATTTTAAAAGTTAAAGAAAAGGGTGGAAACTTTTAACGACTAGCGGAATTTGAAGAGGGTTTTGTTTTCATTATAATATTAAAATCGCCGAAAATTAACGAACATTTACACGAAAATGTTCATTCGTGTGAAGATGTTTTCACGTAGATTGATTCCAACAATCTATGTACATCTTTCTTTTCTAAATTAGTAGTCCTACTGGCACGCTGAAATATTCTTAATTCTGAATGTAATGCAAACTTTTAATTCGTACTCATTGTTATAGGAAATTGATTCATTCGCCGATAAGAACAATTTGAAACTCGAGTTTCTTAGCGGATTTTAACCCAAATTGAGATCTCGAAGCTAGAATGTAGTCATTTAGTCTGTTCCTTTCAATTTAGATTAAAATATAATTATTGTACTTCATTCTACACGGATTTCGAGAAACGTCGTATTTTTATCTTGGCGTTATCCATTTGAATAAACGCGTAATGTTTTATTAATCGACCTTAAAATTTTATTTCCGGATAATTCGTATCCATTTGATACGCGTCTGTTTATATAATTTGTGGTTTTACATTGAGAAACAATTTATCCGAGATTAAAATATCCAAAAAAAGCCTATTTATCAATGGATATCGGCGTAGTTATTTATTATACGATTCTGAGCTCTATCATAATCGTCTATAATCAATAATCATCATTAATAAAAAAAACTATGGTCTAAAATAGACACTACATCGAGTTGGTAGATTAGTACACCTCAATGATATAGTTTATGATTAAAGTAATTAGCGTTACCGTATATATGACGCCATATACTTGAAATTAGCATTTCCGAGTGAAAATATATAAATTTAAAAATATTACAGAAAAATAAATCGATCCCCCCTCCCCAAAAAAAAAACTTTCTAGTTTTTAGATTTCCGAGTTCTTTATAATCCCTGTCAATTTTTTACAGACAAATCCCCGATAAATATAAACTTCAGGCACCAAAGAAATTGCTAGAAATTGACAAAACATTCTGAATATTATCGATTTTTTTCAACTCGCGAAAACTCCAGAAAACTCTCGAAAAAGAATTGGGAACAAATATTCCGATTTATCCCTTTTAAGTTAGCTTTTCATTAGATTGGTGTTTTTTGCGGAAAAAAAGCCCCAAAAAAAGGAATGTTAGTTTATTTTTTGAGAGTAAGTCAGGGTGGATTCACATATAGAGGCGGAGGAACAGAAAATGTACATACGCGTGGCATCGGTTTTACTTTTCATCTCAATAATAACCAAATAAATGAGCTTTCCCAATAAGGAAAAAATTTCTATTTAGGTGAAAAATGGTACAAATTGGAAAATTCCAACAGAAATGAATTCATCAAAAGTGGAACAAACTTAAAAAAGCTTTTGTTCAAATCAGATTGGTACGAATTCAGTTGGAATTTTGAAATTTGGAGCATTTTTAACCAAATTAGAATTTTTTTTTTTTTTTTTTTTTTTTTTTTTTTCATTGATAAAGTCGATTTCTTTGGTTGTTCTATGGGAGCACATTGAAATTAATAGTAAAACCAAGAATCCATTCTTGTTCCATAAGAATATGGGAGCATAGCTTTAGCCTCTGGTACCATCCTCCCAAACTTTGTAACAAAAGTTCGTCCGCAATTTTCGCAACATTTGTACGCTTAGATCTTTTTTCGGTCGGCTCCATTTTTATTACCCAAAATATTATGTCAAGGTCGTTAGTGGCGCGTAGAGATAGGGGTTTGGACAAAATAATCCACAACTATCAGTTAATCAGTTAATCATAAAAAAAAAATCGGAAAATTATTCGCGATTACATTGGATTTATCATAGACTTTCCTCGAAAAATTTTAAGTTATGAATAAAGATAAAATAATCAGAAATTTCTTGTCCAAACCCCGATCTCTAGTGGCGCGGGTTAATAATAGATGTCAGGAGCGATTTACTTGAAAAATCGATTCGAAGCGGACGAACTTTTGCTACAAAATTTGGGAGGATGGTTATTGAATCGCGGCTCTCTCATATTCTTATGGAACCTGAATGAATTCTTGGTAAAACCAACGTCGCGCGTATGTAACAACAGACTCGGTTTTTCAATTTCTTGTGAGGTTGACGCGAGATTATTTTGACGTGGCTCGAATCTAATCAGGTTGCGTGTCTATAAATATAGTTGATCATGTTTTTATGAAGAAATTTATGTTTCAGAATATATGGAATTAAAGTCGCATTATTGTAAGATTTGCAAAATCAATTTTGAAAAAACAAATCTCAAAAATCGAAATATACCAGCGACGCGTACCGGAGATACCACCTCCATAGAAAATATATTAAACGCTATGCTACAGGACACTTCAGTATAACACGCTGAATTCGAAAAACAAAGGGAATACTTTTTGCTTTCCGCCGAAAAGAGATAAAAGCGAAATTTTCCCCCAATGAAAAACTAGCTTTATACTCCAAATCAAAATATCCCCTATAATAAATGAGCACCTATAAACTTTTCGCTCCAAAACCCCCAGGCATGATTTAGCCAAGCGTGCGTACGTGGAACCGAAAAAGGCTTAACACGTCAAATGGAAAATTCTCATCACGCTCGTCGTGATTCTTCTTATTT
Organism: Odiellus spinosus; assembly: GCA_963920705.1. NCBI lineage: Eukaryota > Metazoa > Arthropoda > Arachnida > Opiliones > Phalangiidae > Odiellus > Odiellus spinosus. Next base: position 6,963,908 of record OY987230.1, read on the forward strand.
TTTAAGGGTAAAAAACTACGAAACAGGGAGCCCCGCCATTTTCAATTCCTTAAAGGAATTATAGGATTATATATATATATTTCTAAAATATAGGATTATAGGGGACACAAAATTAGGTTTTATAAGATAAAATAGAACTAAAATTATCTCAAATAACGGATTTAATAAGGCAATTTTTAGAGAAAAATACTTATTTAAAAAAACGTTATTTTATTTTCCAATTATACGGGACCTACTTCGACTCGCAAATGTGAATTTGTTTCGTCATAGAACTTGCCCGATAGCTTTATAAGAGCTTGGTTGAGCTCCCCCACCCCTTTATGGTTGTTCCAACTTTAATTGTGAGAAGTGATATACAAATCTTAGATAATAGCGTCTGCTTACGAGAAACATTCTGGTTTTTAAGGGGGCAGGCAGATGACGCACCCAAATGGAGGGGCCCAAGAAATCTAGTGATACCCAAATACGAGCGATTATTTTAGTAAAACTTGGAAAAACTTGACGTTAGTATTGAATTTGAAAGATTTCTGGGCGCGAAGCTATTGAAGGGGCGCGATGAATTAGCCTTTTCCCCGAGTGAAGGGGTCATGAATGTTGGATTTTTAAAATAGGGGGCCCATATAATTTTTGTCCCCGGTCGCCAACTCGCTTAATCCGGCCCCGTTATATTTCTTGATCCCGAAATGTCTTTTAACTCAAAATTATAGAACTTTATAGGACATTTGCAGGAAATACATGATAATATAGGACATGTTTGAAAATATAGACACACCGGGTTGCCTGAATTTTGTACACGCGATTTTTAGACCTTACTACACTTATTTCAATAGGTTTGGACGAAAATTATTCAGCCACGTGTGTTACCCAATAATAATGAACGAAAAAATTAACAGAAATTATTCACTTACCCAGCAATAAGTTGACCCTTTGGTATATGATTAGCTAGTATGGTTACGTTCATGACGGTGAATCACATTATTTGGGCAGTTAATGAACTTTAAGGCAGCCGGCAGAATATCGTTTCCGTCCTGGTTCACCAATGACGTCATTAATTAGCCTTTTGACTATGCAAGGTATAGGAATTATGATAATTTGGGCGCCGTTCCGTGTCTAGAAACATTTCGACCAAATTTCTCTCTTGGTCGGTCGTTAATTTCCTTGCGGTTATCAAATATGAAAAACGTAATATCTGCAAAAAAACAAAGGAAAGAGATTCGATTAGAGTTAATTTGCATCATTTTGTAATATATATTATATATTATTAATGGTAAATTCTAGCATACAAACATAATACTGTTTTAAAAGAAATTTAGGAATCATTTAAAAATATGCAAAAACGTTAATATTTTACGATAATTATTACAGAAATCGTCAAGCGAATTTTTAATTTAAAATGAGTGTGTCACTATTTTTTCGTTGCTGAACTATTTTACAATTACAATAAATCGTATTTTCGATTTATTTACGAGAAATTAAAGCTCAGAGATGTCGCTACCGTTAGAAAAACGCGGTTTAGGGAAATCGACGTCCCACGCAATAAGGAGTCAACAAGGGAGACAATGATACGTCAGAGGCTTCTATCTCTCACCTTGGTGTCATCCCCTTTAGTGAGGGAGTTATATTCGCCTCTACAAACACTCCCCAATAAGGGGGTTCAATGACGTCAGGCTTTCTTTCCCCCTTGGCTCTTTCCCGTCTCCCTATTGAGATAATAACTAGGCCTTATCTAAGTTAATTGACGGCTCGCTAGTTTTATTACTCTTTAGTAAAATGATACTCATATTTAAAGGAAAACTTGGAGCTAAAAATGGAACAGCTTTTGTATAAGTATAAATTTGGGCCAATCATATTATTCCAGCCTTCAATAGCGCTTGTAATGTCCTAACAATAAAAGAATAGGCCAGCGTATATGTCCAAGATGCTGGTCTATTCTCTGAATGTTAGTTCAAGCGCTATTGAAGGCTGAAATAATATGATTGGCCGAAATTTATTTTTACTTTTATTCAAATTTTAGCAAACTTTATGAATTAGTTTAAACAACAAAATCGTGTCTAAAAATTGCTGTTTCATTTTTAGCTTCAAGTTTCCATTTAATTTGAATCTCGTCAAACAAAACCTCACTTTTAATTAAAATCGGAAAACCATATGTCTAAATCTTTGTTATAAATTACTCATATTAAATTCATCAGATATTAAATTTCACTACATCACCTAAATGGGCTAATTTTGAATTAAAATTAATGACCCTAAACATTATTTTAATTTGGAGTGTTGAAAAGAGGCAAAATAAACACTTATTTCATAAAATGTCTGGCCAAACTCAACGCAAGAGATGATCACGTTAAACGAGCTATTTGGCGAAAACAAGAGGTTTAGGAATTTTTAGCGTAAAAATAAATTACATGTATATGGGAGTTGTAAACATATTGCGGAAAAACAAACAGAGACTGGAGTTAAAAGATATGCCTACTAAAAATAAACTCAAGTACCTTTAGGGTTACTCCGACTCGATATAAAAGCTTCATGAAATAAAAAAATAAGTACACATAAGAAAAAACAACACTTAACCGAAATATGAAAAAAAAAAAAAAAAAAAAAAAAAACTAAAATTTCAAAGGGAGACTGTAAACAACAAACCTAACTTGAGATATTTAATTTATACTAACATTAGCTACTGATGACGATTAACAATAGTTGATATTATAAAAAACTTGTTCGAATGTTGTTAACTACGTCTCGAAATCACGTGGCGTTAAGGTTATACAGGGCAGTTATTTCAGTTTTCATAAAACGCTATGGGGCCAGACGGCTCAGTTGTCACTCGGGAGAGACCCGACCTTGAGAGTTGACACGGATATAGAAAAAATAAGCTTAAGAAATGATCGGTGCTCACGAGCGCTATGAGCTTTTCAAGCTATGGCGTCGACATTCGACTAATGACGTGATAACATTCCCCTAAGTAATCTTATATTCTTTTATGAAAGCAACTATTAAAGGAATTTACCCTCCACAGTATTGATTGGCACGCTTCACGAATACAGTGGAAGGTCCGCGAAGTGCTTCGCTAGCCTTCTACTGTACTTCGCTCCGTGAAGCAAGGCCATCAATGCTTCACAGACTGCGGCAACTATTTGGGCGGGTAAAATAACAAGAGCAGGCGATATATTCATGAGTTGCTAGAAGGACAACGGTCAACTTAAAGGAATGGTTCACCCATAAAGTTTTTTTGCCTCTAAGGGTCAATAGCACTCTTGGCAACAGAAATTTATAACTCAAAATTAATTTTTAATAATAATAATAATTTTATAGTTAAAAATAAATTTAGTATGGACGTGGCCCTTTTACCCCTAATTCTAAACTTCTCTGTCGTGCTTGGCTAGGCTAGCAATCTGATAGGCCAATAGAAATAACTTATAAACCAATGAAATGAGACTCCGAGGGGAGAGAGTCTGAGACAGTAAAGTCTAGAATCCTTCGTTTTAACTTTTTTAATCGGTGTTGTTTTAAAGAAAGTTCAAAATGCCAAGTTGTATTATAAAAGAATGCAAAAATTTTAGTTCTCGGTTTGGACTAAGTTTTTATACGGTTCCTGATCATTTAAAGTACCCCGAACTCGCGTCAAAATGGCTAAAATATGCTAAAGAAACAGTGAAAGCCGCGTATTATTCTAAGCCTTTGCCTACGAAGAAGTTGGATTACAGAGTTTGTCAGGTGCAATTTTCTTTCATCTGGTCTATGTCAATTAAATTTTCGATACCGTCATTATTATTCCGCTCTTCCTGTAGTCTATCTCTAATTAAAAGTTCTTCCGTGTACACTGGTTCAACTTCAAACGGATCTATTCGCGGTATGACGAATTGACGATACTCTCCGAGAGTCCGAATCGCCGACGGAGTTAGGCCTAGGCTACGGCTTACCGGGGTTAGATGCTCCTTCAGTCGGCGTCCCGTTCGTTAGACTGGCGAGCACTGCCGTTATAACCTGTCGTCGATTTAACGTTCAAGCGCGTAGTAGTCAACTTTACCATTGAGTAAAAGCTGAGCCAAGTTACTTTGGCCAATCAGATTATTGCCGAAATAAAAACCTTGAAGTGACGTATCGAATGCGCTCTTGCTTTACAGGAAAGCTTCATACGGGCGCCTATGTGCCCTCAATGTAATTTGTTTTAATTGTTTATTTAAAAATATACTTAATTTTAAATTTTTTTAACACTTGAAAAATTGGTTTTGAGTTTAACTAAAGGGTTTGCAGCAAAAATATTTTAACACCGCACCATTCCTTTAAATCAGAAGCTTCTTGGAAACAATCCAAATTTATTTGTACCGGTGAGGGCTCTATAATTCTCCGACAGGAAACGATCAAGCAGCTGATGAAAGTTGGTATGGGATAACGTAATAGTCGCGTCTTTAGCGAGTGGCTCCACCATGTGGATTAAAATTGAACTTCGTCACGAGAAGGCCGAACAACAACCTAATATTGAACCATTTTTAAATTTTACGCATGTTTTAGATGAGAAAGATCAGAAAAAATAAAAAAAAAGTGATAATGTTCAGGAAAAATTACTAATTTCGGTAAAAAATGGCTTTTAGTGACTAGAAAGTCTAAAAGAAGTTGGTTTTAGTGGAAAAAGTGGCTCTGTATCAGGCTTGTAACAGTCCTAGCTATCACGTCCCCCAGGCCATAGTTAGCAAACAGCAGATTAATTGTCGGAGTTGGCAAAAATAATATGTTCAAGCGGTTAACCTTGAGTACTTGACGGAAAATAATTCCGACGCAGATGGAAAATATTAATATTTCAAGTTGGCAAAAATGTACGCTATCCCCTCTATTCGATACTCATTGGCTGATCGCGACGCCCCTGCATTTACATTTTAGAACAACAATCTTCAATGTGAACACTACGGAAGATTCAGGTACTTGAATATTGGTAGCTGTTCGGTTGCGGTTTAATATAGCAAATTCTTATATTTATGTTGCATGCTGCGGAAACACTTAATGGGGGCTCCCTCCAAAGCAAAGCTTGCGGTCATTTTATATTAAAAATGTTCAGGCAAGCAGGGATTTGGCCTTCCTGTCAAAGTTTGCGGGAGAAAGTAATATAAGCGTTTGCACTTTAAAGGAACAGTGAAAAGATAAAATTGATTTCTTAGAATTTACGTAAATAGAGGTCGAGTTTGGACAAGATAATCCAAAGTATTTGGTTAATCAATTACTTATTAATAATAATCGGTTAAATATTCGCGATTATATTCGGATTTAACATAGATTTCCCTTGGATAGTTTCAAATTATGAATAAAGATAAAATGATCAGAAATATCTTGTCCAAATCCCGACCTCTATACATAGATAATACACTATTATCAAGAATCCATTCAGGTTCCATAAGAATATGGGAGCATATCTTTAGCCTCTGGTACCATCCTCCCGAACTTTTTAACAAAAGTTCGTCTGCAATTTTCGTAACATTTGTACGCTTAGATCTATTTTTCGGTCGGCTCCATTTTATAACCCAAAATATTATGTCAAGGTCGTTAGTGGCGCGGGTTAATAATATAATGTCAGGAGCGATTTACTTGAAAAATCGATTCGAAGCAGACAACATTTGTTACAAAGTTTGGGAGGATGGTTATTGAATCGCGGCCCTCCCATATTCTTATGGAACCTGAATGGATTCTTGGCTTTATGTACCCTGGAGTCGATACGGTATTTAGAGGCTTTACTTTTTCTAATTAATTCCCTTTGGCTCTTCCTTTATTTCCACTGCCGCCATTATATACACGCGTATCTCTCTCAACCTATACTTCTTTCCACTCCATTCTCTTCCATAGAGATTAAGTCTTGCAGGATGAAAATCTCAAGGGATCTTTACGTTCGTCTAGAGTGTGATATGTTTGACCCTAAATTTATCAGGACTTGCATCGTCTATAAACATATAGAGATAGAGCTACTCCATGAAGGTTAAATTGAGAGGGTTTAAGAAACATTTCCTTTTCTCTCCCTCTAAACGGGATGAAAGCTACTACTATAATCAGTTGATCCATGCATAGACTATGAAAGAGTTTCACCCTGGACACTCAGCCTTCCACTGTAGTTTGCCAGATTTTTTAAATAGTTCTTGGTGGGGCAGTTCGCCGGCGCCTCTAGCGGCCATCGAGCCAATTATCGTAGCTGCGAACTTTTGCTACAAAGTTTGGGAGGATGGTTTTTAATCGTGGCCCTCCCATATTCTTATGGAACCTGAATGAATTCTTGCTATTATTAAATATTAAAGGGGTAGGCTATATAACTCGGGGAAAAAAAGTTAATTTTTAATCCATTTTGTAATCTATTAAAATATGCGTAAAAAACATAATTCAAACTCAACAGAGATGAGGTAATTATGGTAATTGTCTCAGCCAGAAAGAGCTTTTCCGAGTTTAAAAGTAATTTAGTAAAATATTTTATCAGTAGAAGTTAAAATAATATAGTTTTCGCTTCGCTTAGTCATTCTTAAATTAAAGTTTTTGTTTAAATTTTTATAGTTCATATATAGAACTTAACTGTTCAAGGGAAACTTGGAGCTAAAAATGGAACATTTTTTGAATTTATTTTCCGAATGCCAAAAATTACGTATTCGATTTTTTTCAAACAATTTTTAGACACGTTTTTGGTGTATATATTGTATCATTTTTTTTAAATGTTTATTGTTCTTATGTTTATCTTATTGATAACTATTACTTAATATAGTTTCTTGTCTACTCGTATGATAACTCTTAGACATAAAGATAATGAGAGACGGTTTTTAGTACGAACTGCTTTATTACCCTCGCGTGACCTCTCTCCCTGATTCTACGAGCGAGAGCCGCTCAGCTGTTATTTTACTAGTGGCGCCTCTACCTCGTGGCGCCAAATACAAATTACATATTGTTACATCTTTCCCCTCAGATAGAGGTTCTAATAATTAACACAGATATATTGTAAGCAATGTTTTTTTTTTTACTTTATTTACTCTTTCACAAATTTAGTCTTTTCACGGGTTTTACCGTTCTGTTTGATCTTCGGATTCTAGAAGGCGTCAGATCTGAATTATTTTGTTGAACCTTTTTGTTAGACTCTTCTCGCCTCTGTGGCTCGACGACCCTTCCCGTAGCTTCACTGTTTCCACTGTGTGACTGTGAATTGTCCAACTCTGTGGTTGTGCTGTTTGGTGGTGGTTTTTTCTGAACGGGTCTAACAGGTGTTTTCAGATCCTCGGCAACTAGTAGCTTAGGTGACGTTTCACGCTGTTCACTTTCTAGATTAAAAGTTTCTGGAGTTTCACTTGTTTGAGTAGCTGGTTCCAAAACTGGTCTTAATTGGTGTCTGTTTCGTCTTAACGTAGCACCGTCTTCTGACTCTACTATATAAGATCGTTGTGCTGTTTCTTTGACTACTCGCGCTTTCCTATTCCATACACCCGACTGATCTTGGATCCTGACTACTTCTCCTTTCTTTAATTGAGAAAGTTCTTTACCCTTGTGTGTTTGGGTATGTTTAGGGATACTTTGGCCTTGCCCAGAAACTTTGTATTCTGGTAGTCTGGTTCTGAGTGATCTACCCATCAAGAGCTGTGCTGGGGACTGACCGTGATCTTGTGGAGTATTGCGAAAACTTAAAAGCCCGAGTTCATAATCTTGCTTGGACTCTATTGCTTTTTTGAGCAATCTTTTAGCTATCTGGACGCCTTTTTCTGCTAGTCCATTTGACTGTGGATACTTTGGACTCGACGTTACGTTCTTGAATCCATATGTTTTAGCGAATTCTTTAAACTCATGGGAATCAAAAGGTACGTTGTCTGACATGACCTCATTAGGAATTCCGTGTCTTCCAAAAATCTTCTTTAAAGTTTTGATCACGGTAGCTGCTGCTAGTGACTTGATTTTTTCCACTTCTAAGTAGTTTGAATAAGCATCTATCACTACGAGATAGTCCTTATTTCGATAATGGAAAAGGTCTGTTCCCACACGTTCCCATGGCTGTCTGGGTGTGTCTCGCATGATTAACGGTTCTTTTGGTTGGGTGTACTGATATTTATTGCATATCGAGCAGCTCTTGCATGTCCTTTCTATGTCCAAGTTTATATTAGGCCAATATATAGCCTGTCGCGCTCTTCGTCTGCACTTTTCAATACCCATGTGACCATCATGTATTATGTCGAGAATCTTTGCTCGTAGCGTCTTCGGTATTACTATTCTGGAACCTTTGAGTATTAACCCGCTTGCCTCAGTTAGTTCAGCCTTCATTGTCGAGTAGGTGGATGCTATGGTATTGATGTTTACCCAACCCTTTGTAATTTGTTCTTTTACTTCGATGAGAACGGGATCTTTTGCCGTTTCTTCTCTTAGAAGTTCTAACATAGCGTCGCTAACTGGCAGTGACTTAACTACTGAGTTAACATGAACTTGTACTTCGTCATTTGTTTCATCATAGAGATCTTGTTCCTCCTGTTTGATTGGTAGGCTTGCTCTCGATAACGCGTCCGCTAGGATAAGTTCTTTGCCTGGTTTAAACTCGAGTGTATACTGATACGTGGTCAATTTAAGAAATAGTCTTTGAAGTCTAGGTGGTACTTCTGCCAAAACTCTTTTAGTCATTGCCAGGAGTGGCTTATGATCAGTTTCCAAAATAAATTGTCTACCATATACGTAGTTATGAAACTTCTGGCAACCATACACAAGACCTAAGCTTTCTTTCTCTATCTGTGCATACCTGGTTTCTGCGTCTGTAAGCGCACGTGACGCGTAAGCTACCGGCTTCCAAATTTCCCCGTGTTCTTGCATCAAAACTCCCCCAAGTCCGCTTTGCGATGCGTCGGTCGAAACTTTTGTTGTTAAAGCTGGATCATAAAACTGTAGGATCGGGTTGCTCATTAGCGCGTCCTTTATGTACTGCCACTCTTCATCATGTTGAGGCAGCCACTGTTGATCTGTCTCCGCTTTTAATAAACTTCGCAGGTGTTTTGTGTGTGAGGATAAGTTTGGAATATACTTTCCAACAAAGTTAACAAGTCCCAAAGCTCTTTGGACATCCTCTTTAGTTTTTGGTGTTGGCATATCTCTTATCGCCTCTACCTTACTAGGATCAGGTCGCATCCCATCCTTAGATATTATCTCTCCCATGTATTTTACTTCAGTCGCTCGAAACACACATTTGTCTGGATTAAGCGTTGCATTTGCTTTTTCTAGTGCTTTAAGTGCTTCTCGTAAGCGTGCATCATGGTCCTCTAACGATAAACCCCATACTAGAACATCATCGTGGATGGGTCTAGCTCGCTTCACTTTTTCAAAGATTTGACTAAATATCTTGTAGAAAATTTCAGGAGCCGACGAGATCCCAAATGGTAACCTTTTGAAACAATAGCGGCCAAACGGTGTGTTAAAAGTTGTTAACAACTCGCTATTTTCATCCAACGGTATTTGATAAAAGCCTGAAGCTGCGTCTAATTTAGAGAAATAGCACGCTCCAACTAATTCTGCCTGAATTTCCTCTTTAGTGGGAATTTGGTAATGTTCTCTACGGATATTTTGGTTTAACGTTTGTGGGTCGAGACATATTCTTAGCTTCGGTTTCTTTTTTGAGGCTTCTCCTTTTTGTTGTCCTTGAGTGTTAACTTCATTGCGCTGCGCTGTATTTTTCTCAATTATTACCAGTGGACTTACCCATCTGGTAGGCTCATCGACCTTTCGTATTATGTTTTGCTTTTCTAGTCTTTCTAGTTCCGCATTGAGACTTTCCTTGAGTGCAAACGGTACTCTTCTTGGTGGAATTATTACTGGAATGGCACCTTTTTCAAGTAGTATCGAACAGGACGTTTTTAAGCACCCGATGCCTTTAAAAACTTTCGGGAACTCCTTTATAATTGATTGTCGAAATTCTTCCTGTGTCCCAGATCCATTAACTTCAGCTGTGTTAACTCTCTGGATCAAGCCCAACTCTTCGCTGGTTCTTAGCCCTAGGATTGGTGCTAAGTTGGCGCTTACCAGTACAAACTTTGTTTTATGAGTACTATCTTGGTGCTTGATTTGAATTTCGATAGACCCAAATGACTTAATTTGCGACCCACCATACGCCGTTAAGTTAGTTTGACCTTGTCTAACTTCCGGTTTAGGTTGCAGCTTACTGAAGAAGTCCATAGGTAATAAGTTTGTTTGCGCTCCAGTATCAATTTTGAATGATATTGTTTCATTCAATACTGATACTTTGACTATCCAGTCTCGTTCTTTATACTTCTTGGAAACATGCTCCTTGTCTTTTTCAGCTGTTCCGATAAAGAAACTGTCTTCGTCGCTATCAGCTTTTACGTCATGGACTTTACCTTTACCTTTACCACTTTTGCAAGCTTTAGCAAAATGGTGTTTCCCTTTACAGGTATGACATATTTGGTTGTAAGCGGGACATTTTAGCCTCTCATGGCTTCCCAAACAACGATAACATCGGTTGATCATACCCGTAGGCTTTTGTCCTGAGCTCGAAGTTTTTCTTGACTCATCTGTTTTCGGATTAGTTTGTTTACCTTTGAGAATAGTTTTCGATTTCCCTCTGTTGATGGAGTCGATCTGCTGATTTTTCGCTTGCGTTTCATTTGCCGAGAACGATTTTAACTGTTTCTCGAGCGTTTCCGCAGCTTGACAAATCGCCATTGCTCTCGTATAGGTTAAATCAACTTCCGCTAACAATTGCTTTCTAACCTTGACATCTCTTATGCCAAACAAAATTTGATCCCTTACTATTGAGTCCTCCAAGGTTTTATAATTGCATGATTGAGCCAAAAGTCGTAAAGTTACTACATACTGTTCAATAGATTCCCCTTCCTTTTGGAGACGACATCTAAAAACGTATCTGTCATGTGCTTCATTACCTTTTGGGGTACAGTAAGCCTTGAAACGGGCTACTACGTTGTCATACGTTCTGTCACCTGGAGCAGCGAAAACAAACGTATTATAAAGATCTATTGCCTCCTGGCCCGCAAGTGTTAAAAACAACGATAGTTTTTGTTTATCGGTCCGAGCTGTCGCCGTTTCTGTTGCCATCTCGTAGAGTTCAAACCGCTGAAGAAAAATCTGCCACGATCGCTCTGCATTACCGGTGCGTAGTCGAAGCTCCGGCGGGGATTTCACATGCTCCGCCATCTTGGTCGAACCCGACGGGCTTTGTGATGATCCGGCGAAAATGCGCAGTTACAAAGACGGCGGGATTAGTATTATTCTGGCACCATGTATCATTTTTTTTAAATGTTTATTGTTCTTATGTTTATCTTATTGATAACTATTACTTAATATAGTTTCTTGTCTACTCGTATGATAACTCTTAGACATAAAGATAATGAGAGACGGTTTTTAGTACGAACTGCTTTATTACCCTCGCGTGACCTCTCTCCCTGATTCTACGAGCGAGAGCCGCTCAGCTGTTATTTTACTAGTGGCGCCTCTACCTCGTGGCGCCAAATACAAATTACATATTGTTACATATATTAATTTCTAAAGTTTGGTTAAATATAAATTAGGGTCCAACATATTATTTCAGCCGTCAACTACGCTTTCAATGTCCTAGCAATAAAATAATAGGCCGGCGTTTGAAGCCTAAGATCATGGGAGTCAAACGTCGGCCTATTCGCTTAATGTTAGCACATTACAAGCGCTAAAGAAGGCGTCATTAATGTGATTGGCCCGAATTTATATTTATTCAAACTTTACCAAACTTTAGAAATTAATTTCAAGACCAAAATCAAGTCTAAAAAGTGTTTTGAAAATTTTCTTATACGTTTTTTAGCATGGTGATTGAAAAAAAAAAAAAAAAAAAAAAAAAAAAAAAAAATCAAAAGCTGTTCCATTTTTAGCTTCAATTTCCCTTTAAGCTAACGTGATTAAAGCTATACCGTGATATCCTATTGAATTGATCTTGAAAATAACCAAAAAACTTTACTTGGAAATAATTTTTGGACACCAAATATGTCTATTTATGATCTAAATTGATGTTTTACCCTAAAAAACGGTTTAAATGGAACTTCTCAAACCCAGAGCGTTTCCTGGTCCCATTAAGCCAACTGATGTTTAGCGTAGCAACGTTTGAACCAACTAGGGTCTAAAAAGTCTAATTTTCATTTGATAATAAAACTTATACATTCCATTTTATTCACCCTTTAACCGGAATTTTTCTTCGAAATTTACACTCCCCCATAAACATATAGCTTTTCCGCGCAAGCATTCCCTTTTGATGGTCACTTGGGAGTCATTTCCCACATTTTTCTAACAATATATTCGCCTTTTTATTTCTGGGAAAATGTCAGTGCCCATCTCCGACCGCATTGCCTACCCTACCGAACTTCGAGTCTCCATCGTCAAGTGGAAACCCCCAGTGGTGCGAATCACCTGGAAACACGAACAACAGCAGTTTCAATCGTCCTCGCCAGGGAACGCCACGTCCACCGCCCAAGCTAAAATAGCACTCAAGCGCTTCGAACTAAGTTATAGGCCCACCAATGACGAGTAAGTTCTTTTTCATTTTCGGAGTAGCATTTTTTTACTCGTATTGTATCATAAGTATATCATTTTTATTTCCGTTCAAGCGAGAGTTGACGCAATTGTGAAACATTTATCAATGAAAGCCTATATAGTCGTTGCGAATTCCTTTTATATTTAGAGTTCGGAATTCGTATAACCACGGGTAAATCAGGCTTCAAGTTTACAACAAGGCAAGGTTTTATTTAAAATGCTATTATTGGTTAATTAAAAGACCATAACTTGATAAACAAAGTACCTATATTCTTGTAATATATTTCAAATCACGCAATTTCACCATAAACAGCGGTAAATACTGGTTTGAAAGTTAATATTGTCAAAAATATATCTACGAAAACGTGCGTCAAAGCCATTCAAATTCGTTCAACGTTACCACTATTTTTGTCATTAACTTTAATAGTCCTCTATTTTTGAATTATATTAAAATAAGCCGATAAACAAACACAGAAAAAAAACACAATTTTAAAACGATACGCGTTTAACGTCAAAATATATCCCTTTTAAATTTAAACTATATTTTGAGGGGAGAATGAAACACCAAATAACTTTTATTCTCAACTGATTGAGTTTTCTAAAAAAAATGCCATACTGATGTGAATTTTAGCAAGAGTAGAAAATGAAACTCCTCCTTAAGAGTATCGCTCTGAAATATCCGCATCCGTGAGCAATCGAGGCGGCCGGCGGTTAGAAAAATATGGCGGGAATGGAAACCCTTCTCCCTTCTGAGAGCGATATTCTAAAGGAGGGTTTTCATATACTCTTGACTTTATGTTTATGGAAGTTGGAATGGGTATAAATCCACCTCGATTAGGCTTAACAAACTTGCAACAAAGACGCTGAAATTAGACTTAACAAACTGGGAGCAAAGACTACGTAATTAGACTTAGCAAAACTTAGAACATACAACAAAGGCAATGCAATTAGGCTTAACAAAACCTGTGACAAACAACAAAGACAATGGAATTAGGCTTAAAGGTACAGACCGGGATAAAAAAAAGTGTGTCTTAAATTATAGAGCGTATATTAAAACGACTAATATCATATCGCAAAAAATTTAATAGTTTGTAGATATTAAGATATTTGCGTTTATTATAAGCAAAAAGTGATCTCTAGTGAACGCCATTTTAGTTTCTTCATACCCTTTCGATGCCTGCTGAGGATCGGCTTCGCCGATTGGTTTATTTCTCACCTAAAGTCACTTGACTGTAGCTGAAAATAGATGTGGGTATAAGCGCGCTCAATTTCTTTAGAGTCAAATAAGATATGCCGGGCCGAAACATAGGCTACTTCCGAAGGATCCCGCGCGCGAACACTAACCCGAAGGTCGGTCGGCCAGCTGAGCTAGTAGTAGTCAGTATTAACCGAGTCTTAAGTTGATTTGAAGAATTAGAAGGTAAGAACTAAACTGCATTCATTAATTACGCAATTAGGCATGTTTTCGTAGAAAGTTAGAAATCACAAAATTACGGGTCTTCTTACGAAGTTACGAACAGACGATCCGACTGCAGCCGACTCGAATGGCCTTCGTTTCGCGAATCTTTATTGGGTCACTTAAAGGCCAATCATTGAAGCGGATCCTTATTTTTAAAACTCGAAATGCCGGGAAGCAAATATGGCGTTCTTCTAGGAACGTAAATTTCGGTTTTAAAATGATATTTATAAATTAACCAAGACTTAAATCACTATAATGTGTTTTGATTTGTAGGTTTTTAAGCATGCTCTTTCCAATGGAAGTACTTTTAAAGTTGGGTTGCCTTTCCCTTTAACAAAACTTGGAACATACAACAAAGACAATGCAATTAGGCTTACTTGGAACGAAAAACAAAGACAATGCAATTAAGCTTAACGATACTTGGAACAAAATCACCCAATTATCCTTTAAAATCTTGGAGCAAAGACAATGCAACCAGGCTAAACAAATCTTGGAACAAAATCATGAAATTAGGCTTAACAATTTAGAAGAAGAATAACAATGTAATTGGGCTTAACCCACTTTAAAGAATTTAGAATTAGGCTTAACAAGGAACAAAAACACGCAATTAAGTTTAACAAACGATGTATCACTTTGATTACTCTCAGCAAAACAAATAGAAGTATTCCAAGGAACTTCGTTCAAAATATTAAAAATTTGGCTTTTGCAAATATATAATGGGTAAAATAAATCGTATTTTAGTTGTTAAAGAACAACAGCAACTCCCCATAAGAGTCTGGGTCCACGTAATGTTAAAAATTTTCGTCTCTTTTATGATAAATTCGTATTATATTATTAAAATAGGGTAGTTGGGGGATAATTTAAAGCTAAAATTCGAGCTCACAACTGTAAATTTTGGGAATTACAACGAATGGAAGGTTACTTCCATAATGTAAAGAATAGGAAGAATCTATGACTTCCGTGCCGGATATGAAAGCCTTCCCCCACACGAAAATCTTGAACGGTTATTATTTTAGATTCATAATTATGTTAGGAAAATATTAGGAAAGAATTATTTTGTAACTGCCACGGGTATAGTGCTGGCGGCAAAATGAAATTCGTATATTTTTGGTCTACTATGCCTCGAAATCCTCGAAAACGCCTGTAGAAGTGTTCCACTTGTCAAGCATTCATGCAGTAGGCTTTTGCTAGCTTTACAGGGGCCGTGCAAAGACTATATAGCTTACTTGAATAGTCTTTGGTGTATAAGAAACTCGAAAAATAAATAGAGAAATCATACCAATTAGAAGATACTGGAGTAGTATCTTTAATTTTATTTCATATTAAACAAAACACACTTGTATAAAACGGACAAATTATTCATTTAACGCTAAGGTTTTCTACGTTTAACGTATGTCTGGTAGTTCAAGCTCAGTGGCATCTTCACACACTACACGCAATTTTGACTGGTACCAACTGCCTCGATCTTCATGGCGACGATAACCAAGATACCAGATTACGCTGCTAACGTGAACACAAGTACCTATCGTCAAACTACCACCTTTGCAATTGCAATACCAGCCTTTAATGGCATTTGCACCTGTCCCGTTCGGTACATAACGAATTAGAGCTTGGTGAACAGCTGAGGTGGAAAATTGACCAGGCACGCGTATACGAATTAAGTCATGTTCAACTTTGGACACTTCGACGCTGAAAGAGCCGGATTTCTCTATAGTCAACGCCACATAAGATTCAGCGCGTTTCGTTTTAAAGTCGCTCAACCTGAGCCATCAACGTCCACAGTACCTGAACCAACAAAGTCCACAGTATCTAATCCATCACCGTCACCAATACCTCAGCCATCAACGTCGCAATTACCACGAAAGCGTACGTCATCAAACACTATTGCCATAAAGCACAGTTGTGTTCGGCCCCTGCCAAAGACTTGCTTCATTTGCGGTGTTAGTACACGAACCAGGGTAAAAGCCGAAGTGAGAACAAGTATATTTGTGGAAAGAGCCATATTTATTCATCGGGACAACCGAATGTGCTCCACGCATCTCGTTAACGGAGAGCTTCCCACCGAAATAATTGCTGGAATTCAGGTTTCCGCTAGATCAACCATTATGACTGCCACGGACATTGAGCAACTATTACAGGACCTCAGGAAATGTGTTAACGACCTACGGACGCCGAGCTTTGACAACTTCATACAAAGTGATGAAGACTGTAAAGTATTAACTTCATTGTCCCTGCACGAGTTCCTAGAGTTGCATTCGACTATTGAGGACATTATTCGTACCATCAGATGCTGTTCGTCGAAGACAGCTCTAGCAGTATTATTGGTGAAATTACGATTGGGTATCTCCAATAAGGTGTTATCAACTTTATTTCATTTAACTGAAAGATCGGTATCAAACACGGTAAAAGCGGTTATTATGGCTTTATCGGAGCATTTCGTGCCACATAATTTTAGCCTGCAACACTTATCACGTGACAATCTGGTAATGAGCGACTTTAAAACGAAACGCGCTAAATCTTATGTGGCGTTGACTATAGAGAAATCCGGCTCTTTCAGCGTCGAAGTGTCCAAAGTTGAACATGACTTAATTCGTATACGCGTGCCTGGTCAATTTTCCACCTCAGCTGTTCACCAAGCTCTAATTCGTTATGTACCGAACGGGACAGGTGCAAATGCCATTAAAGGCTGGTATTGCAATTGCAAAGGTGGTAGTTTGACGATAGGTACTTGTGTTCACGTTAGCAGCGTAATCTGGTATCTTGGTTATCGTCGCCATGAAGATCGAGGCAGTTGGTACCAGTCAAAATTGCGTGTAGTGTGTGAAGATGCCACTGAGCTTGAACTACCAGACATACGTTAAACGTAGAAAACCTTAGCGTTAAATGAATAATTTGTCCGTTTTATACAAGTGTGTTTTGTTTAATATGAAATAAAAATTAAAGATACTACTCCAGTATCTTCTAATTGGTATGATTTCTCTATTTATTTTTCGAGTTTCTTATACACCAAAGACTATTCAAGTAAGCTATATAGTCTTTGCACGGCCCCTGTAAAGCTAGCAAAAGCCTACTGCATGAATGCTTGACAAGTGGAACACTTCTACAGGCGTTTTCGAGGATTTCGAGGCATAGTAGACCAAAAATATACGAATTTCATTTTGCCGCCAGCACTATACCCGTGGCAGTTACAAAATAATTCTTTCCTAATATTTTCCTAACATAATTATGAATCTAAAATAATAACCGTTCAAGATTTATGTGTGGGGGAAGGCTTTCATATCCGGCACGGAAGTCATAGATTCTTCCTATTCTTTACATTATGGAAGAAACCTTCCATTCGTTGTAATTCCCAAAATTTACAGTTGTGAGCTCGAATTTTAGCTTTAAATTATCCCCCAACTACCCTATTTTAATAATATAATACGAATTTATCATAAAAGAGACGAAATTTTTTAACATTACGTGGACCCAGACTCTTATGGGGAGTTGCTGTTGTTCTTTGAAAAATGATCATTTTTCCGTCACACCCACCTTTTAAAATAAGAACTCATTTTATTTCGAGCCAATTTGTAAGTTTCGTTTTTTTACGACAAAGTATACGGGTCAAAGTATATTGTCAAAACTATATAATCGAAAAAATTTAAATAAATTATCGGAAAAAAACGTCAAATCTAGCTTACAGCCATACTCCGAAGTATTATAATATAGAATTTTAAAAACTTTCCCTAGACATATTACCAAAAGTCTACCACTTTATTCCATAAAAGTAAACAACGTCTCGTAGCTTAATACTATCAGCAAAGTTTGATGTTAATGATTATGATTCGAAACACTCTAGCAGCCGGAGTCGGTGTAAGTAAGATGCGTTCACACTAGAGACTTTGAAACCGTTTTGAACCGTGTTGGAAAGATCAAATTTTAAGATTTTGGGGTCACACGTGTATATCTTTCATTCAAAAATTCAATTAATATGTCGAAGAGTCGATTTGAACAATCATTCTAAACGGATTGAGAACGGTTTGAAAAAGTCAAGTGTGAACGTAGCTATAGTGAAACTGGAAACGCCAATCTTTGGAGAAATTCCGGAGTTGGAGGGAAGACAATATAACCAATCGCTATCCGCCTAAATTCTGCCCCTCTCTCAAGTTTCAAAACATCGAGGAAGAGTCCAAACCATTCGAGCCAGACAGGGGTGATGACTTTTTTTGGCTATTTTTAAGTATTAAGCTACTGGGCGTTGTTTACTTTTGTGGAATAAAGAGATAGATTTTTGATATTACCAAATCTCATAATATTTGAACCATTCATTTGGTTGACAGTGTAAAATCAGTACACCGAGTGATTACGTTAACTGACTACAGCCTTTGGCAATGCTAAATAGGTAGTCAATTACCTAATCACTTTGGCCATATAGTCAAAGTTACAGGCTTGTATACACCGACTATGTATTCGTGATCAATCCCTCGGCAAACTCTTCCCAGAAACTAAAAACTTTTTCGAATTGCGTTCGATCTACTCCCGTTGTTAATTCTCCGTGGTTTATCGACAAAATTGGATAACGAACGGTTTCCACTTTTGGTCGAAGGATAGCGCCACTCCACGCGCGCACCAAAACACTCAATATAATGATTGTTAATGGGACAACGCAATCAAGGATCGTTCACGAAATAACAGTTTCATTATATTAAGTTCGCCTTATACGAAATGGTAAAGATTGAAATAACACGCGTTCGAAACATTTCTAAAGCGTGTGTTTTTCTTTTAATTTTTTTCCAGTGTTTGTAATTTATTTATAGAGATCGTGGTTTGGACAAAATAATCCACAACTATCAGTTAATCAGTTAATCATAAAAAATTAATCGGAAAATTATTCGCGATTACATTGGATTTATCATAGACTTTCCTCGAAAAATTTTAAGTTACGAATAAAGATAAAATAATCAGAAATTTTCTTGTCCAAACCCCGATCTCTAGTTACACAAATTGCGAGCTCTAGAAAAAAACACAGTTCACTCGCAGAGGGAAAAAAAAATACTTGTTGCAAGGTTTCATTCTCGCTTTAAGGATTTTCTAACTGTTAATAAAGATGTAAAATTTCAAATGTGAACGAATAGTTTGGAAATCACGGTAAAAGGGTTAGGAAAGCCTAATCATATCTAGCTACAGATACTAATATCGTTTAATAGACGGAAACTAAGTACTGGTTTAGTTGATATAATGTAGAAAAACTAGCTTTTAAAGAATAAAATATATGTCATGTAATAAATCATCGTTAGACGAAAATGTCAAGATCCACTAGTAAAGAACCTTTCTTCTTTATCGCTTAAGTTTTAAAGGGAAAGTTCACGTTATACCGAAAATATAACGTGAAAAATGCCTTATCGTTTAAATAGATATAATCCACCAATAAAAAAGTTTACAAATCAAATATTAAACTAGAAATAAATTTAAATCTTACTTCAAAATAGGCTTAGCGGGATTCCTGGAGATTCTGAATTGCCTCCGTGTAAGGTCTAGCGACCAATGAGCAAAGGCCCGTCTTCAAGCGAGATATACACGATACTTAAAATCTGGTCGCTAGACCTTCTTCGCGAGGAAATCAGGATCTCCACGAATACCTAAGACGAATTCTTAAGACTATATTTATTTCTAGCTTAAAAGTTCGTAAATTTTTTCACTAGTGGACTGGGCCTATTTAAACAATAAGGAATCGATAAAAAAAAATCACTTGTTGTTAGGTTGCATTCTTCCTTTAACAAAACTTGAAAAATTAAATTAAGAACCGAAATATCGCCTAAAAATTGGATACTATTATTTCGTAGTTTTGAATGAAGATTCTAAAAATAAATTCAAAAGCTAGTTCATTTTTTAAGCATAGTTTCAAATTAAAGTTTAGAAGACATTGGCAGGATTAAGAAATCTAGATATAGTTGTGCACATGGTAGGGTTAATTTTTTCGAAGAGATTTAAAAGTTACGGCATTTGTATATAGAAGCGAGGTATCCTTTGTGAGTGGCTCATGTCAATTTTATTATTCGAAATTAAAGAACGGAATGTCTACTTTCTAATGGTGCAATCGGTTTTGGTCTATGAGATTGTTGTGAAAAGTTACGGTCATTCGAAACGATAATCCACCTTAATTATAAAAAAATTGATTTAAAGGGTAATAAAGAGCCTAGAGCGCCTTGCAAATTTTTTTTTTTTCCATTTGGAACTAAAACTGCATGAGCTGGCGACTTATCGTTAAAGGCTAGGATTGAATCGTGGCTAAATTATAAAAGAGAACAGTCTAAGCTACAAAATCAGTCTGGTGCAAATTCTAAGCACCATCAAAAAGAGCGAAAAAAAAAAAATAGATTTAAAGGGTAATAAAAAAGACTAACGCGCCTTGCCAAAAAAATTAATTTGTTCATTTGGAACTAAAACTGAGCTGGCGACTTACCGTTAAAGGCTAGGGTTGAATCGTGGCTAAATTCTTAAAGAGAAACGTTTAAGCTACAAAATTAGCCTGGTGCAAATTCTAAGCACCATACAAAAGACAGAAAAAAATTGATTTAAAGGGTAACTAAAGAGCTTAGCTTGCTGCACCATAAAGGCATATTCTTTCCAAATAAATTTTGACCACATCGTGGTACGCATAAAATGTGGTATAGATACATTTATTTCAGTTGCAAATATTAAATTTTAACTTGGGAGTTTTCCTTTAACCCTATAGATAACCTCTCAAAACGTTTGAAAGAAAAGCATATAATGTTATTTTCAGAATATAGTCAAGTTATTTATCAAGCCATGTATATTAATAATGTATCCTATCTTTTAAAACGATCGCGTGTTAGAACAAAACTTGAAAGAACGTTTAAAATGTTTTAAATGCCAAGGTTTAAAAATATACACTTTGCAATATGTTATAATGATAATGAAGATGAGTAAAAAACATTTTCTAATCGATAATGAACGTTAAAATATTCGTAAAAGCATTATTAAAACCACGGAGGAAGTCGCCATGTTAAAAGTCATCAACAATTTCCTCTTAAAGGGAGAATGAAAGGCCGTAACAACCTATTTTTAATCGATTAAGAATGCTAAAATAATGAGAAAAACAATAATATAACTCACCAAAAATATTTCCTTATTTTAAAATCAATTTCCAAAGTTCCGATGCTAAGCCTAGGCTGCCTAGCTCGGTGAATTAGGCTAGCACGACCTGTATTATTTTTAATACTAGCGGCTGTTCTTGTCGCCAATCACGAGCGAGTACGCGTACTCGCTCGTGATTGGCGACTAGATCAGACGGGAATATTAAAAAAAAAATACGGCTCGTGCTCGCCTAGTTCGCCGAAAGAGGCAGCCAAGGCTTAGCATCTACAAGTTTCGGAACTTTGGAAATTCATTATAAAATAACGAAATATTTTTAGCATTCTTAATCGATTAAAAATAGGTTGTTTCGGCCTTTCATTCTCCCTTTAAATTGCAATTAATTAACAAAGTTCGAATTTGAGTTCGCTAAGCCTAACTATATAGTTTATATTTCAATTAATAGCGACGCGAATGAAATATGAAATTAATGTTTGTAAAAGATGGCGTATTAGATGAACTATTATATAGGCATAATTCGCAATAGTGTTTACGGTAGTTAACAAGAAAAGGTCAGAGATGTCGACACAGTTAGGAAGTCACTGTTTCGGGAAATTGACGTCCAAATTGAGATAAGGACAAACGGTAAAGAATTAAGCAATATTTAGGATAATTGACGTCATCTCGCGTGTTTGTTAACTCCCAATCTTTCTATTTGTTTAGCGAATAAAAATTGAAATTAAAATATTTTTAAGAGACGAGTTTCAAACGTCATTTAGGTCTAATATTATTTTTTTTTTCTCACAATATCACAAAACCCTTTTACATCCCCCTTAAAATGATTTGCCCCTGTTGGGTATCTTCCCTTCAGACATGATTGTATGAAGGTTGAAACATTTCTACAGGCGCTCATTGATAATATATCTGGTATTTTGCCCCTATGCACGGACTTCCCTAAAAACTCATAAATATCTATCGAGGCAATCACCTTTTTCGGTGGAATGTTCTTAGGCTTGTAACAAATAATAAATCAAACTAAAGACCCGAAAACATTTTTCTCGGTCTACCTACACTTAAAAATTTCTACCGCGTGCAAGTATTTTGTTATTTTGATATTTGTGCTTTATTTTTTTTACTAATTTTTTTTATATTTTATATTGTTAAAGGGAAAATGGAATCTAATAACAGGTGATTTTTTTATCGATTCCTTATCGTTTAAATAGGCCTAATCCACCAATAAGTAGTTTACTGAACAAATATTAAACTAGAAATAATATAAAACTTACCGGGAAAATAGGCTTAGCGGGATTCATGGAGATCCTGAATTGCCTCCGTGTAATACCCTTTTCACACGAGGCGTAACTAGCCGGTTTAATCAGATTTAACCGAGGTTTAATCAAGATTAACCAAGGTTTATGGAACTGATAAGGCTATGTAAACCTCTGTTAAATCTCATTAAACCACGGCTAATTGCGCTTCGTCTGAAGAGGATATAAGGTCTAGCCACCAATGAGTGAAGGCCCGTCGTTCACGCGAGATCTCCACGAGACTTACAATCATGTTCGATTAGTCGCTAGACCTTATACGCGAGGAAATCAGGATCTCCATGAATCCCGCTAAGCCTATCTTCCGGGTAAGTTTTAAATTTCTTTCTAGTTTAATATTTGATCGTAAATTTCACTAGTGGATTAGGATTATTTAAACAGTAAGAAAGCGATAAAAAAAATCACTTGTTGTTAGATTGCATTGCCCCTTTAAGTAATTGTAACGCGTAACTTTAGTTACGGCTTGGTTGTACGCTCCTCTATGGTCCAAAAAGAAAACATTTTGTAGGCCTAGTAAATGGAAAGCTAACATCAATTCATCCATTCATTCATTCATAAGAAAAGGATAGCTTAATTTGCGCTTGATGAAATCTAAGACTGTTTCGAATCTTATACGGTAAATTTATTCTATACCCTTTTAGGTAGTTATCTCTTTTTCCAGGTCGAGAAAATGGGAGTTGAGAAAACAACTTTTAGAAAAAGACTATTCGAGTCATATATTACAATAATAATAAGATAAAATATATAAGTATAGTTTTGCATGACTCAATATAATAAATCAAGACCTAATTTAGAAAATTCTAGAATATACAGAGGGGGAATTTTATGTTTTCCTGTAGTCATATAGCCTACATTTTGATTGTGAAGCATAAATAAGAGTGCTTTTAATCAGGAGTCACTTTTTGCGATGCATGAAAAAAAAAAAAAAAATAGAAGTGAGGGTATTTTTCATATTATAAAACATATACTCAAAATTATAAACTTCAGGGTTGAATCGTAGATAAAAAACTTCAAAATAACAAAATAGTTTGTGTTTTCACGGTAGTTACGCGCCCTGACGACTTGTCTTCGCGGCCGAAGTTGAGTAGTTAATTAAACCCACGGCCTAGTTACAAATTGCAAAAATGTTCACTCCATTTTTATGATCATGATTTTACGTTTGGTTCACCCTTTATTAACCTTAATCCACGATTTAACGACTGGCTTTCCCTTTATCATCATTAATCCATGATTTTTCGCCTGGCTCTCCCCTTTATAATAATCCATGTTTTTTCGTCTGGCTCGCCCTTTATTATCCCAAATCCATGATTTTTCGTCTGGCTCTACTTTTATTATCCCTAGTCCATGATTTAACGTCTGGCTCTCCCTTAATTATCCTGAATCCAATATTTTAGGTCTGGCTCTCAATTTATTATCCCTAATCCATGATTTTAAGCAGGCCTGGCTCTCCTCTCATCATCCATAATCCATGGTTTTAGAGGACAATGTTTGCCAAGTTATTCCACAAAATGTGAGCTCCCCATGAAAATATTGCAATGTAAATATATTTAATATATATTTTAATATATGTTAAAGAGCGAAAAAAGCTATGAATATATTATATTATTACTCTCCCCAACATATTATATAACTTAACATTATTAAGTTGTCTTTTTCCTTTAAATTATTCCACCTAAATTACTATAAACAAGCGCGAAACAAGGCTCAACGTTATCTATGCGATTCGTTTCCTTAGAGATAGAGTCAGCGTATATTTGGCTACTCTGCCAACTCGAGATGATTCGCTTGAAGTTTAATGAGGCCACAAATATTCATGGGTCATTGTTCGAAACTTTAAAAGGTATATAATCCTATATCTGAGACTACCTCATCAGAACGACGAATGTTGGTGATATTTTCGCATCTTTACTCTCCCTGCTGCGTCGTGTTTACCGTTTTTACGTTTGACGCGTCGTTAATTTCAAACTTCTTTTACAACATAAATCAATTTGAAAATAATGTAGCGAACAACATGTCACCAAGAACAAATTTATAAAGCCCGAGAAGAGATGCTCCCCCAAGATTCCCATCTGACGTCAAAGTACAAATTTTGGCGCGAGATAATTTGGATATTTTAAGAGGGAAGATTGGTATTTTGATATAAAAAGTGATAGTTTTTCTGAACTTGTTATAATAGACCGTTAATCCTGGTTTGTTTTAAAAAATAATGTTTCTTTCGTTATAGTTTGATAATTTCGACAGAATAAAACTTTAAAGGGAAACTTGGAGCTAATATGGAACAGCTTTTGAATTTATTTTCGATATCACCGTAAGAAAAAAACGTATTTCAAACAATTTTTAGACATGTTTTTGGGGTTTAAATTAATTTATAAAGTCTGGTTTAAGTTTGAATGTAAGTGAATTTACACTTCCGCCTTCAACGTATGGTACATATATCCCAATTTATTCTGAAGAAGTCTCTTTCGCCATCTAGCGACGTTTTTAACAAACTCTATCGTGATAGCGCTGTTGAAGGATTAAAAATAATATGAACTTATATTCAAACTTAACCAAACTTTAGAAATTATTTTAAAAACTAAAAGCTTGTCTAATAATTGTGAAAAAATTGTCGAATGCATTTTTGGCACGTTGATTCCGAAAATACTTTTTTGCTCATGGTTTTCCTTTAAAAGCTATTTTCTGATAGAAAAATTCAATGGCGCATATTTTTACATAAAACTGTATCTAATAGTATCCGTTTAAGTTTCGTAAGGGCCTGTTTTAAATATGAAGAAAAAAAATAAAATAAAAAATATTATTTATATGCCTTCGAAAAAATAGTGATATCTTCACTTTAAATATTCACGTTTTTCGTTACTTATGTCAGTATTTAAATTAAAAAGATTTCCAAATTTATGAATTAGTTCATGAATATTTAAATTACATCTGACTTAATTTCTGAAGTGATCAATTTTGCTGTCAGATTAAAATTTGCATATTTTAACAGACATAAATAATGATTTTGTTACTTAGCTGGATTCATGGAGATCATGAATATGACTACGACTACGTGCAGATTCTGAATCTTCGTAACTAAATAATTACAAATTAAAACGCATTTTTTATAGATTTCCGAAATTTACAAGAGTATCTATTTCCAAGTAAAGCTATACTTGTTCGAGAAGTATTAAATTTAAAAAAAAAAAAAACTGGACTTCTTAGATGGGGTGATGGGTTTTACTAAACCTAGATAGATTAGTTCCTTTAAATTGTTATTGATATTTACAGGTCGATAAAATAAAAGAAAATACATAATATCTCGGAAGATTAATATCAAAGAAGTGAGGGGAAAGATAATACTTTGCAGCTAGCAGCATATGGAAAGCTATATAGGATCTCTATATAATTTAAAGTGGGATTGAAACTTTTTCGCTAATGCATAATACAGGGTGTTTCAAAAATGGTGGTAGGACTGAGCTACAGTTGGTTCTATAGGTCATTTTAAGACGAAAATGTTCTATGACGTTTTGTCGTACGGGGCGCCGTTTAAGAGTTATGAAATGATTCATTTACGGATGACCCCTTAACGTATAAACGTATACCACAGGTAAATCATGCTTCAAGTCTACAACCGGGCATATAACGAATGAACTGAAGGTCTGAGAGTTGTGTCGTCACAACTTTCGCGCGGGGAGAGAGGAAAAATCTCAAAATTCTAAAACGGGCGAGAAACAGAAGTCGAAACTGCCCTCTCTAGCGGTTAAGATAGGAACTAAGTAGGCGGTGCTAAATATTTTGCCTTCGTTGAAGTTCGTTCGCGACTTCGCGCGTCGTCTGTAGAATCGTTAAGGGGGGTAGGAAATGTAACTAAGAATCTCGGCTTTCCCCTCTCTCTCGCGAAACGAAAGAGGCTCCCACCGGGGCGTCGCGAGTTCAAGTTTGATTTACTCTACCAGCAATACTGGGCCATACCGCTCTTCTGTAGAAATTTGGAATACTTAGGGTGGAATCATTGACTGAGGAAATCGGACCTTCATCATTGTAACCCGTAGTATGTCGTCTTGTAGACTTGGGGATGATTTACTTGTGCGTATACTCAATGATATAATACGTTTAAAGATGGTTTTTATAAAGCACGCTTGATAAAAATTTGATTTTATCATTGAGTATACGTTTATTAATGAACATTTACGGGCCATCCGCACATTATTCATTTCGTAACTCTTAAACGGCGCCCCGTACGACAAAACGACATAGAAAGTTTTCGTCTTAAAATAGCCAATAGAACCCACTGAAGCTCAATCCGAGGGGTCCGACACTCTTGAATTCGCTGTACAACTGAGTTCAGCTTTGCCAGTGCATTGAGTTGAAACTCTTACGAACTCCGAGTTCATCTTTGATAGTGCAAAGAGTTCTAAAATTTTGTACACTTGAGTTCGCGAGTGTCTACCCCCTCGGCTCAATACTACCACCATTTTCGAAACAACCTGTATATTTACTTTTACATTTAGATGATATTAAAAAAATGTTAAAACTTTATACCTCTGGTTTGATTCGTTTTTAAGAAACATCAATCTTTTTGCCAATATATGACGTAATTTATTCCTGGGACGTAATTAAAGATAAGTTTCGAATGAAAGGTAAAACTTTCTGGATTAAGTACTTTTACGAAAAAGATCGCGCGAAAGCGACCTTATCACCGATGCCAGAAAGCGCGAAAGTCAACTATAGACTCTACAATATCCACCCGACCATAATGATGACCTAGTATTGGGAAGAAGTTTTATTTTAAACCCTGTTACGGGGTTTTCAACCTTACACTTAAAAACGTAAAAATCAACTGTAGGCTCTACAATAGCCACGAGATCATAGAGATGACGTAATACTGCGAGGAATATGTTTTAAAATATTTCGAAGATGACTATTTTAAAATATTTATTATTCATGGTATATATTTTTGGAACCCTTTTCAACGATATTTCCCGAAAAGGGCTACACTTATTCCAATAGACGATAACATAAATTCTGACTACGTCTCAACCTTGAAAAAAATGGACCATCTTCGGTATAAACGGGTTCTATTTAACGGCTCTTTTTGTTAGTTTCAAGGCTGGAAAAAGTATAGAAAATCCTACACTTTTAGAGATCGGGGTTTGGACAAGAAATTTCTGATTATTTTATTTTTATTCATAACTTAAAATTTTCCGAAAAAAAAGTCTATGACAAATCCAATGTAATCGCGAATAATTTTCCGGTTATTTTTTTATGATTAACTGATTAACTGATAGTTGTGGATTATTTTGTCCAAACCCCGATCTCTATACACTTTGTACCAGCTTTGAAAAAAGGGACCATCTTCAATACAAACGGGTGCTTTTTAACGGCTCTTTTATTCGTTTCCAAGATTATTTTATAATAAGGCCTATTGGAAGTCGTGAAAAATTCGTGGCAGCCGCCCTTTAAGGGGAACAAATTAAAAGATAAAGGTTTGCCTACTTTTTTACAAGCTGCAAATTCAAGGTGGGACATAGTTCTTCCATTATCTTAGAGAGTAAATAAAGTGATATCCAGATAAGTAACAAAAAGTTTTAGTAGCGTCATCGCTCTCTACCCAACTTTCACTATATTGTTTCTAATATAATGAACAAGTTACATATACGGGATAAAATTGATATTCTATCCCTCTAGAGAGGTATAGGTTGAAGTGTAATATAAAGCTTGTAATGTTTTTTTTTTTTTTTTTATTTTTATTTTTCCTCCTCCTCTTTCTTCTTCTTTGTCTTTCATTGGACGGGGTGTGCCCGATACAGGTACCGTTACGTTCTAAACCTTCCGAGGGAAGCGAGGTTGGTCAGTCTGGACCGTCTAAGGCCAGGGACCGAATATGAACTCTACATTTCCGCCGTATCCAATAAGGGAGTGCGAAACGACACAGCGCCCATCTACTTCACAGCCCCGGAGTACATCAACACGGGTAAAGATTAAAACCTTATACGTTGTTCAAAAAAATACCAAGGACTAAATACGATAGAGAATTAGAACTATACTTTTTCATTTAGTCCAAACAAGTTGAATTTGGCGAGGGATTAACGACCGATTACGGGATTACGTAATAGATTACGTCAAAGGTCCGTCGTCAAGGGAGAGGGGAGAGGAAATTAGGCCCGGCCTGGTCATACCAAAAACTAGCTTGATCCTTAACTTTCGAGTTGGCAATGGTAATTTATAGGACTGGAGCTAATATAATTATGGACATGCAGGCGACGACCCAGTTACAGCCTTTGGTAATGTTAAATACGTAACTCAGTTACAGAATCACTTTAGTGCAGTCAAAGCTACAAGCTTGTATACTTTTTAAATGTGGTGATCAGCACCAATACAAAATTTCCCTAAAAAGAATAAGCGTTTTTTCTAAAACAAATTTTGAAATTCGCATTTTGATCCCGTTGTTTTCGAGAGAAAATTGTAATATTTAACCTCCGCGTGAAATGATGCGATTCTGTTTTATAAATATCTTAATCTTTGATGAATTCTTGTCTCAAGAAGCCTATTCCACCTGAATTTTATTGCAAATGCAAAGCTAGAGTCCCTACATTTGTCTAGGTAAACAAATAATTGAGATAATGGATACTAACTTAGCATGTGCACGTCCTAGATAGCAGGGACTAAAAGGCGTATGAACTAAGAAGGGACATTTGAGTTACTATTGGTCTCCTGTCAGGATGTCACCGTCATCTTTTTTATGGAAGGTGACAATTTTATAGTGGCAGAAGAAATGTAGGATAAACAGAAACGTTACCATTAAGTTTACGAGTCCCTGACAAGTAAATATCAATTCGAGTTGGAAAAGACAATAATTCGTACGTAGTCCTTGGTATAGAGTTAAAGCCCGCTCAGTACTCCGAGTAATTAATATCTCCTAGAGATTAACAAGACGACCAGTCTGGGACCACGTTCCATAGGTGGAGGCGTCCATCAGGCGGACAAACCGACTCAAGCCTCAACCTTGGGTCTGGTAACCGTCCGCGAGGAAGAGATTGTCATCGTCGCCATCGTATTGGCCTTCTGGGTGGCCGTTATCCTCGTCTTCTTCAACAAATGGGGCAAAATACGCATGCTCGAACCCTACCAGCCCCAATATCGCGACGGCATGGAGGACGTTGCCCCTTATTCTCCAACGGGCGGTCCCAAAGCGCGAGTCAGCGTCAGCGATCCCATCGGTACCGGAACGGTACAAGTACACGTCTTCGACCGCGACGCGTCGCGATACAGCCCAACGCCGAGTTACAGATTAAATCGACCTCGGCAAAACTCGGTCTTCATCGGAAACGCCTACGGCAGCAAGGCTTACGTCATGCAAGACAGCGGGACAATACCCAGGAAGTTCAAGAGCGAAGAAAATTTAAAGTCGCTGGTGGTCCAGATTACCAATTGCGACGAGGATGAAGACCCACCCGGGGAAACGTCGCCCTTGTGACGGTCAGCCCTCGGGTCGGGCCACTTGTCCGATCCGTGGGGTACGACGCCTAGCCCCAGAAGACTTTCGACCGCTTCTTGCTACTATTCGCCAATCGCGCCGAGGCCTAGCACCTCGAGAGGACTATTAGCCGAAGATTTTGTTTAGCGTGAAATAAAGCGATACTAGGCAGAATATGGTTATTTTGGGTTTAGCAGATCCAAAGTTGATGATGTTTTAACACTTTATGATCAACTCTAGACATTTTTCATGACGTATTATCCAAACGCTTCCGTTATTTCCTCCGTTTTTATTTAATTTTGATCTCTTTCCATCCATTTTGATGACGTCATTCTCTTTTTTTATGAGGTAATCCATTTTATTATTTTGTAGCTCAGGGTGAAATCTTGCGTCAATATTTTGTTGCTCAAGACGTAATCCTAGGTCACAATTTTCATGATGTCATTCTATTATTCGAGAAGTAGTCCTCAATCTTTTTTTATTCTTTCAACCATTTTATGACGTATTACGACACAATTACACACAACCTGAATTGATCGCGCGCCAAGCTCGCAAACTCAATCTTCAGAAATTGAAAAAATCGTGAGGCTGTTTTACATACGCGATGACGTCGGTTTTACTTTTCGCTCCCAAAGAATGAATGAAGTCGGCTTTCCCAGTGAGAAAAAAGCTTCTAATTTCGTCAAAAAGGGTGAAAAATTGGAAAATTCCTTCTGAATTCAACTGAATAGATCAAATGGAAAAAATCTAAATTCAACAAAGAATACTAAAATTAAAAGACCTTTGGTTCACTTTCGTTGAATTAAGATTTTTTCATTTGGTCTATATTTGGTCGAATTCTGTTGAAAAATTTCAATTTGAACCTGCATTTTTTTCCTAATTGTGAAAGCCGATTTCTTTGGTTATTCTATGGGAGCACAATGAAATGTAAAACCGACGTCACGCGTATGTAAAAACAGTCAGGCGAATTTATTTTTCAATTTCTGAAGATAAAATTCTCCAAATTGGCGCGATATCAATTTGACAAGACAACGAATCGAGTCAGGATGCGTGTCTTCTTTAATTTACGTGCCTGATATGATATCTCAAATATACAATGATATCTGAAGATTAATATTCTGTCTAGTATTTCTATCTTATCATTGTATTAAACTAAAAAGTTTTCCAAGTAGGCTATTATATTTAAAGAAACGTTCGCGTTTAAACTTCGCAAAAGTTCGCCTGACAAATAAAAAACTTTTAAATATATATGAAAAGGCCATCAAATATCGGGTGCTATTTCCATACATCAATGGATATAGCGTGAACGTTAAAAAAATGTAAATATTATATACAATTACAAAAATTATATAATATATTGTATTTTGCGATTGTGAACTCTCTACTAAACTCCTACAAGTACTTTTCTATATAATATTAATATGATGAAGTACACTAAATTGTACTTAAGATATATTAAATTAAACGCTAAAAGAGTGAATATTTACAAAAAGGGTTATTAATATCTTTAAGTAGGGTTTCGTCCAACAGAAAGATTTCAATTTTTGGTTTTTTTGAAAATATTGTATACATGTATATAAAACTTAAACTGTAAATAACTTTCGAACGCTTTTACCAGAATGTCAGAAGTAGCGTGATATCCGATCAGAAGTATGACGACATGTAGGAAATTAATGTTAATTAAAAGGAATCTTGAAGATAAAAATTGAATCAGCTTTTGAATTTATTTTAGGAATCGCCGAAATCGTATTCGACAATTTTAAAAACAATTATTTTGGTAAAGTTTGAATAAAAGTAAATATAAATTCTGGCCAATCATATTATTTCAGCCTTCAACAGCGCTTGTAATGTCCTTAAATTAAAAGAATAGGCCGGCGTTTGACGGACATGGTCTTGGGTATAAAACTCCGGCCTAGTTTTTAAGGTTTGCGTCCGATTGCGCAGTTTCCCACTTGGGCATTTCCATTTGAGCGGTTCCCATTTGCGCAGTTTTCCATTTGCGCAGTTTTCCATTTGCGCAGTTTTCCATTTGCGCAGTTTTCCATTTGCGCAGTTTTCCATTTGCGCAGTTTTCCATTTGCGCAGTTTTCCATTTGCGCAGTTTGCCATTTGCGCAGTTTTCATTTGCGCAGTTTGCCATTCGAGCTGTCCACAAGAGAGACAGGCTAGTTCGAGTGATTAACTAACCTAACCTAACTTAACCTGCAAATGAACACTGAGCAAATGAAAAAAGCGCAAATGGAAACTGCGGAAATGGAAACCTGCGGAAATGGAAACCTGCGGAAATGAAAAACTGTGCAAATGAAAAACTGCGCAAAAGGGAACTGCGCAATTGGAACCTTACCGTTTTGAATGTCAAGACATAAAATAATATGATTGGCCCGAATTTATACTTACATTCAAAATTTACCAAACTAAATTATTTTAAACACCAAAAACGTGTCTAAAAATTCTCGAATACTCTTTTTTGGCACGGTGATTTCGAAAATAAATTAAAAGCTGTTTCGATTTTAGCTTCGAGTTTCCCTTTAATTATTACATAAAAACGAAAATTACGATTTTGGTAAGAGAACTAGTTCCAGCTCTCTCGGCAAACAATGCACTCTGATTAGAACATAATACAGTAAACTACATATCGCATTGATTAAATTGGTCTTAATTTTATTAATTATCATGGTTTTGGTAAAATTTCTTTAATAATAATTAATGAAACATTTTTAAATGTTAAATATATGGTTAAAGAGAAAATGACCACGATGATTAAAAAAACCGCTTGTGCCTCTATACGCTATACAACTATAATATAAAGAATATAAGTTTACAAAGAATTAAAATTATAAACTAGCAATAGCATCTTTGGACCAGGATGTTTCATCATATTTCTTAATAATTAAATGGATATGTTTGTTTTAAAATATATCTCGATTTCCCATGTCGCACTCAGGGTTCGTACAAACTTTTGGAAGATAATCCCTGACAACTTTTCTTAGAGATCGGGGTTTGGACAAAATAATCCACAACTATCAGTTAATCAGTTAATCATAAAAAAATAATCGGAAAATTATTCGCGATTACATTGGATTTATCATAGACTTTCCTCGAAAAATTCTAAATTATCAATAAAGATAAAATAATCAGAAATTTTCTTGTCCAAACCCCGATCTCTAACTTTTCTAAATAATTTCCCAGACAATTTTTCTAAATAATTTCAATGCCAATTTATCTAAATAATTTTCCAGACAATTTTTCTAAATAATTACCTGACGATTTTTCTAAAAATTTCCCGGGAAATTTTTCTAAATAATTTCAATGCCAATTTATCTAAATAATTTTCCAGACAGTTTTTCTAAATAATTACCTGGACAATTTTTCTAAATAATTACCCGGACAATTTTTCTAAATAATTTCCCGGATAATTCTTCTAAATAATTTTCCAGACAGTTTTTCTAAATAATTTCTCAGACAATTTTACTAAACAATTTCCCACACAATTT
Organism: Odiellus spinosus; assembly: GCA_963920705.1. Taxonomy (NCBI): domain Eukaryota; kingdom Metazoa; phylum Arthropoda; class Arachnida; order Opiliones; family Phalangiidae; genus Odiellus; species Odiellus spinosus. The sequence goes on from OY987230.1 coordinate 6,997,226, forward strand.
TTCTAAATAATTTCCAAGACAATTGTTCTAAATAATTTCCCAGACAGTTTTTCTAAATAATTTCTCAGACAATTTTTCTAAATAATGTCCCAGATAATTTTTCTAAATAATGTCCCAGACAATTTTTCTAAATAATGTCCCAGACAATTTTTGTAAATAATACAACTTTCCTAAATAATTTGAAGGACTATTTCTCTAAATAATTTCCATGACCAATTTTATTGCTTTATTCTTACGAGCGAGCTCTTGGCAATTACTACTTTTTTATTTGACATAGTTTATCAATCAAGGTCGAGATAGTTTACTCAGAATATGGGAAAAAATTGAAACAATAGGCAAATATTTTCAGTTTTGATAATAATTACGTTACAATTAATTGGTCAACCAATCATAAACAGTTCCTTGACACGTTACAAAATATTTAATTTCCCTGACTTTTTGGGTCAATTTACAAGTTCCCTGATATCTCCCTGACCTTTTGGGGTCAATTTCCAAATTCTCTGATATTTCCCTGACCTTTTGGGGTCAATTTCCAAATTCCCTGATTTTTCCCTGACCTTTTGGGACAATTTCCAAATTCCCTGATATTTCCCTGACCTTTTGGGTCAATTTCTAAATTCCCTGACTTTTCCCTGACTTTTCCCTGACTTTTCCCTGACACTTTGGGCCAATTTCCAAATTCCCTGACTTTTCCCTGACCTTTTGGGCCAATTTCCAAATTCCCTGATATTTCCTTGGCCTTTTGGGCCAATTTCTAAATTTCCTGATATTTCCCTGACACTTTGGGCCAATTTCTAAATTTCCTTATAATTTCCCTGACACTTTGGGTCAATTTCCAAATTCCCTGATATTTCCCTGACCTTTTGGGCCAATTTCTAAATTCCCTGACTTTTCCCTGACACATTGGACCAATTTTCAAATTCCCAGACTTTTCCCTGACCTTCTGGGCCATTTTCCTAATTCCCTGACTTTTCTAAGTTCTCCAGATTGTGTACGAACCCTGTTTTTAATTTCAAGCAAATTGTAGTCAAACTTCTGATCAAATTGCGTTACTTTCCGTCAGAAATATACGTATCACAAGATTGGGGTTCAAATTACAAAAAAAAAAAAAAAAATGCACCGATCGAACATACACGAAAAACCCTTAAATATTTGAATATTTGAATATTTGATAATCAAATCAGCACGTTTTACTAATGTATTATACATGTATGTACTTTCCATTCGCAAATCCTTTAGAAGTAGAAAGATTTTTTCCCACCCTCGAGTGAAAATTCTCTTAATTAACAAACGTCGTTCACTCTATCCAAGAACGACCCCCACAAAAAAAATATATATTAAAATCCAACCAGGGTGATTAAAAAAAAAAAAAAAAAATCACATTTAACCTTATGCAATTTTAATCTATTTCGTCGCGTTGGCGCCGAAAGAAATTAACTCTATCCCACAGTTACCTTGGAACAAAGAGCAGTAAAATCCACCCACCCCAAATAAGGAATATATAGAGGCTCTTCTGAATAATCAGGAAAAAAAAAAATTCTGATTTGGTCAGAAATGGTCCCAAATTTTCAAATTCCTTCTGAATTCGACCTAATAGTCCAAATGAAAAATAAAAAAATTAATTCAAACAAGTGGGCCGAAGGCATTTTCCACTTTGGACCACTATGGTTTATTTATTTGCCAGTCTATTTGGTCGAATTCTATTGGAATAATTCAAATTGAACCATTTCTGGGCAATTCTTTCACTATTTGACAAGGTGTCTACTTTAAACCAGCGGTCGGGGTTTGGATAAGATAATTTCTGTTTGTTTTATCTTTATTCATATTTTGAAATTATCCACGGGAAGTCTATGATAAATGTAATGTAATCGCGAATAATTAACCGATAATGTTTTTTGATTAACTGATTAACCAAATATTTATGGATAATCTTGTTCAAACCCCGACCTCTACTTCAAACTATCAAGTAATCTATAATCGATTCTTCTACTAATTATAAGACAGGTTATAAAATCAAAATAGATCCAGATTTACCTGATCTCTTCCTCCAACCAATCGCGTAACTCTCTGCCTTCCGGAGAACAAAATACCAGTGACGTTTGTCACTCATGCTATAATCGCGGGTGCCACGAGTATTTTGTTCGCTGGAAGACAGGGATTTTCGCGATTGGTTGGAGGGAGAGGTCAGTGAAATCTGGATCTATATTTAATTTTTAAAAGTATTTGTACGTATTTCCTGAATTATTAACTAAGCGGATAGGTCTTTTAATTAGTAGAAAAATCGATAAAAACCATTTGATTTTCCTCTTCACCCTCCCTTTATGATCATTTGAAAGTTGATTAATTGGGTATATACCGCGAGGATTAATGCACTAGCTGTATTCCCAGGTTCTTGTATACTTGAATGAGTTCTTATTATTACTTATTACTAAACCTCGGAAGCTTTATTAAGGGTGGTGGATTTTTACTACTCCTAGCTTTGACATGTATGACACTTCAAAGCTGTAACAATATATATAAAAAATGTATAGCCACCACTATAAAATGTACGATAATTGAAGAATGGAATGAGAAGAAGAAGAAAAAAAAAATGAATTTGAAATAAATTATTTATACACGTTGAAATTGAAATAAATTTCCCTCTAGCCTTTGCATTGTTAATGACTTAAAGTGAGGTTGTTACGGATTTTTCATGAACTGAACTCAAAATGCCAATGAACTAATTATCGCGATAGTAAAAATACATTTTATCAGAGGTATATAATAACCCCCTTCGGGGGGAAGTATGAAAGCCCCTATACTACCAATGCTAAAAATCACGAACAACAAGAGCCCGCTGCTGACTATCTAGGCCACTAGCTCGCGCTGGACTTCTCAATGTCGCTACTCTAGTAAATGGTCTTTGTATAAACAAGACGGCTCGATTTGTGTTTAGAACTTCCTGTCTCAGGAGTCAGGCTGTCTGTTAAAATTGAGTCGGAGGTTGACTTTAGCTCACGAGTTCCGGAAGTGCGCGTAGGGAAAATTTAGTGAGGTTCAAAATGGTGTAACTATTTTTGGGAGTAAAGCGGTGTGTCGATCCGCCGCGACTTACGCCGGGCACTTGTTGTTCGTCGATTTTGCCTACCTTTCATACTTCCCCCCGAAGGGGGTTATTATATACCTCTGATTTTATTTAAAATAAAAATTCCCCACAATACCACGTCATCACTATGGTCACGTGGCTATTGTAGAGTCTACAGTTGATTCTCGCGCGTTCTGGCACAAGTGTTAAGGTCGCTTTCGCTCGGTATAGTTTCCGTAAAAGTACTAAAGCTTAGTTCCCACTTGACCGAAAACACGACCGAAACACTGCGTTAACACCTCTGCGGTAAAAAAGTTTCTGCACAAGATGACCGAAAACGATTTCGGTCGGACAGAATCTGTGTTCTATTTTTACCGCACAAGTCGACCGAAAGATAATTCTCTTGAAATCCTTGAGCACGCCTTCTTTTAAAAATATCTCTCATCCAAAACCGTCTTCGTTTAATATTGGAAATTTTTTTTGTACATAAGATACGAAAGCATTGTATAATTAAATAAACATAGTGTATTAATTATTTCAACAGAAAAACTCGTATCTGACAGGTCTTCCATCAGAGATGGCGCTGCAGCCTAGTTTTTTAAAAAATATTTGGCGGTAAATTCAAAAACAGACTTTAAGCAGACGACGTTGTCAAGAACTCTAGTGTCTCGTTATTTTCGCGATTATACGAGACACTTACGTCACACCACGTGATTACTCGAATCTCCTTTCGGTCGTATGTGTGAACCAATGGAAAATTATACCGTCGGGGCTCTGCGTTAATAGACATTTTTTGCCGCAGCGACAACTTTTTCGGTCGTTATTTTCGGTCAAGTGGGAACCTAGCTTTAATCCAGAAAGTCAACTAGCTTTCGTAACGAAATTATCGTTAATTATGTTTCACAAATAAACTAGGGCATATCGGAAAAAATATTTTGATAGAACTAAAAAATATAATCAATAGGTATTCAGTGTTGCTACAGTTTTTTCAGATTGAAATTCCCTGACTTTTCCAGGTTGTTCCCTGACCTTTTCCAGCGACTTTCCCTGACCGTTTCAGCTAATACTACCCAATGTTTAACCTTTTATTTTAATCGCGTTCGTCAAACCTTTTGCACGCGTATCTTTGTTCTAATCTATAAAACTGACACGGTCAGCTTCTAATCTTTTCCGCGGATAATGATTGGAATTTCATGGCTTCTTGAGAGATCTTTAAATTCCCTGACTTTTTAAAATATCTTAAAATTCCCTGACTTTTCCCTGACTTTTTTGGTCCATTTTCAAATTCCACGCTTTCCCTGACCTATGGCAACCCTGCCATTAGAAAAATAATAAAAAATAATAAAGAGAACCTCACTTTCGGAAAACCTTTTCAGTGTTGCAAAATAAACTGATTACTACACGCGTATATTTTTTTGATTTTAGGGGACTAAATGCATGGAGAAAGCGTGGCAATTCATCTTAAAAGATTGGCCACGTTTCAAAATGTAAAAACTCTTTTTCAAAACTTTGTTAAAATAGTATAAGAAGTAAGAAAGAGATTATTTGCTTCATCATTAAGCAACATTCACACGAGGAATTTTGAAACTGTTTGAATGAATAAATCAACTCGCTTACAAATTAATTTTACAGTTAGTGCATTAGATAGCATTATCTTCTGTTATTCATATTTTTTTCAGATATTTTATTGTCGGCTTGATTATTTGTGACTAAGAAATGAAACTCGTATATTCAGATAGAAGTTTTATCTATTAACGAGTTACTCGAATTAAAAAGTATAACAATAGAAAATTCGCATTCTCAGAATTCGTAGAAAATCAAAGAAATACATTTCTTTAAAAATATTTTTTCGTTTAAAGTAAAAAACAAAATTTAAACCTAAAAGCTTGGTTTTATTGTTCTATTTTTATTTTTTCTTCGAATGGTAACTGAGAATTTGAATTATAGTTATTTTATTTTAATACGAATTGTAAGAAATGTTAATTTTATTATCCAATGTAATACGTTCGAATACGAGTAACTTGTTAATAGATAAAGCTTGGAACGTTTATCTTGGGATAAACCCAACATCCATTTAACTATTACTTGAATTTAATAATTACATTTTGTTTAATCACAAGCAATTCATCCGGAAATAAAGTATCTGACAAAAAATGATTAACATAAGATAATGGTTTTCCGATTTCGAGCACTAAACCGTCCACGAGTCAAGTCCAAAATTAATTAATAAATTAATTAGTTAGTAACCAAGTCGATAGGTTGATACTTGAAGTTCAAGAATAAATCGTAGATCCCCCTCCCCACGTGATATTTTAACAGAACCTTAAGTCTCGTTCAAACTTGAGGACAAAATCGATTCCGAAACTGGTACGAAGATGCATTCGGTTCGCCCGTATAGTCCATAGCAAGAAGGATCAGATAAGGAGAGAAAAAGTGGGAACGGCGCGGCTCCTACTGCGTCGGCCTAAACTCCCACTCTGGGAGAACGGGGGACAGACGGGGGTAGAGATGCTTCGTGGTAAATTGTTGTCACGTGGGTAAAACGAATCCTTTATGAGACGCGCTAGCTAGCGACCACGTGACAACAGTTTACCTCGAGAATTTCCTATCCCCCCTTTCCACCCGAGTGGGAGGTTGGCTCTTCTCTCTCTAACTCAACGCAGCCCCACTTTTCCTCTCTGTTATGTTTTCATTAATCGATGAAACGCCGTTCTTGATTCATTAAAATACTTTTATTTACAATTAAGACTAATTACAGTTAATACTTTTTAGACCGCAACATAACTGAACTGCTCGCGTCAATACCACCAGTAAGAGAGTGTCCTCTTATCGTTCATACTTCCTTTATATACAGCTTAATAGTTTTTTTATGTCTACTTTATGTTTTCTTTATCTATTTGTTTTTTAGAGTGTACATTCTTATCTATGTTTTACTAGTGTACATAACATTACTTTCCCCCTCTTTTTTTGTGATTGTTTCTATGGACGACTTGTGGGAACTCTTCTTCAAATCTAAGTGGTTCATGTCTGGTTCGTTGTGGACGTGGAGTCCTTGTCTCTTGAATGGCTTGTCGGTGTTGTGTTTCCCTTGGTAGTTGTGACAGACTAGCTTCTGGTACTGTTTGTGATACGATTGGAACTAAAGGAACGGTGTTGGTCAACTGGACCTGAGCTTGTTCAACCATTGTTGTTCCTTGGCTAGTACTTGATTGCGCTGCTGGTGGAACCTCTCTGTTCATCTGAGCGTGTACCGGTGGTCGAATCTCCGGCGTCCAAGATAGATCTTCCTCTATAAGTGTTGTCGATTTTATTGAGTCTGGATTAATGGATTTCATGGCGTCTTCTTTAAGTGGCTGAAAACGATGCCGTATCCGATTTCGATGTCTTCTAATTTCTGTTTCGGATGTTTTGATAATAAACATAACTTGTCCTTTGATAGATACAATAGTTCCTTCCAGCCATTTTGGACCATTTCCAAAGTTCCGAGCGTATACAGCATCGTTGATTCGATACGTTTGCTTTTTCTCTTCACTTACTTCTCCCTTTGCTTTAAGGTTTCGCACGTGCGAATCTTTTGCGGTCTTTGGAAATTGGTTCATCGGATGGCATAGGTCGATTCGTGAAATGATAGGGCGTCCAAACATCATTTCCGCCGGTGATAAACCCGTCGCTGTTGGAGTTCTACGGTAATTTAGAAGAATTCTCGCCAATCTTGCAGAAAGGCTTCCTTTGCGAAATGTGTCCAATCCTTGGTTAAGAGTGTCTATAACTTCATTTGAACCACCGCTAACTTTCTTTAGGTGAGTTTTAATGATTCGTACTGAGCGCTCCGCCTGACCATTCGATGCAGGATGATATGGTGCTGTACGAAGATGGGCGATTCCATTTTGCTTGACGAACTCTTGAAATTCGTGGCTTGTGAAACAAGTACCGTTATCCGTTACGAGGACTTGCATGATGCCAAATCTCGCAATGTTGTCTCTTAACGTCGTCGTAACCGCTTCTGTCGATGTAGATGACGTTATTGCGACCTCGATCCATTTGGTGAATGAATCAACTATTATGAGTAGGTATTTTCCCTCTATGGGACCTGCGAAATCCGCATGAACTCGCTGCCATGGTTTAGTTGATGTTGGCCATGGATGATGTTGGGATTGAGGCATCGGTGCAGATTGCTGACAGATGGTGCAGCTTTTGACCAGTCTTTCTATGTCCGTATTGATTTCTGGCCACCATAACCTTGATCTTGCAACGGCCTTCATCTTCACCATCCCCTGGTGAGAACTGTGGAGCTCTGTTAGTAGTTCTTGTTGACAGCCTTTCGGGATTACTGCTCGATTTCCTCGTAATATGATTCCATTGAGATTCGACAACTCCAAATTCTTCCTCCGGTAAACTTCCAGATCTGGTGCCAGTTTCTGAGTGGGCCAACCATTTGTCATATATTTACGGACTTGTATGAGCGTCGCATCTATTTTAGTGTGCTCTTCCAATTTTTCTGCGGTTATTGGGCTTTCATTCAACTCATTCAACAAGAGTACGTATTCAAGAGGCACTGGTGTCTGATCGACTGACGTTGGAAGCGGCAACCTGCTAAGAGCGTCCGCGTTCCCATTTAAACTTCCTTTCCGGAAACGTATCTCGTATTTGTATGCCGATAGGAGTAACGACCATCTCTGTATTCTTGCAGCTGCGGTCTGAGGAATTGGTTTGTCATTTCCCAATAGAGTCACGAGTGGTTGATGATCCGTGAGAAGGTATAACTTTTTGCCATATTGGTAGTCCCTGAACTTTAGTACTCCAAAAACGAGAGCGAGAGCTTCTTTTTCTAATTGAGAATAATTTCTCTCGGCTTTTGTGAGGCTGCGTGAGGCAAATGATATGGGTTGCTCTTCGCCGTCTTGAACGTGGGAGATCACTGCTCCTATCCCAGTTGGTGAAGCGTCACAGGCAAGTTGTACATCTTGGTTAACGTCGTAGTGAGTTAAGACTCTTGAATGCAGAATTGATTCTTTTGCTTCTCTGAATGCTTTCTCCTGTATGTCTCCCCATTTCCAAGGTGTCGATTGATGGAGTAAATCATACAGTGGAGCGAGTCGTGTAGCGTTATTAGGCAAAAATCTTTGGTAATAATTCAGTAAGCCAATGAAGGAACGTAGTTGGCCAATGTTCTCTGGGGCAGGTGCATCTCTGATGGCAATCATCTTGTCTTCAAGTGGATGTAGACCATCTGCGTCCAGCTTGTGCCCCAAGAACTCGACTTCTGGTTGTAGAAATTTACATTTGTCCCTTCTAAGTTTGATCCCGCTCTTACAGAGCGTGTCTAAAACGGAATCGAGAGTCTGCAAATTTTCTTCTTTGTCTTTTCCTCCCAGCAGAATATCATCTTGGAAGGGTGACACTCTTGTGTGACCGTTTAGTAGCATTTCCATGTGCCTCTGAAATATTGCCGATGAGGAGGATATTCCCGTCGGAAGACGTTCGTATTGGAACAATCCTTTTGTGGTGTTTATGACTGTGATCTTCTTTGAGTCGTCATCCAAAACCAGTCGATTATATGCCTCCTTCAAATCCAACCGAGAAAACACCGTGCATCCAGCCAATTTCGAAAATATGTCTTCCGCTCGTGGTAACGGAAATATCTCTGTGTCAATGGCAGGATTTGCGGTAATCTTAAAGTCTCCGCATATGCGAATTTCGCACGTTGCTTTTCTGTACCGGTACGATTGGCGATGCAAATTCCGAGAATGGTACGCTTTTGATAATTCCTGCTTCTTCCATGCGTCTTATTTCCTTCTCCACTTTATCCTTCATGTGGAAGGGTAGAGTTCTCGCTTTGCAGAATTTCGGTACCGCTCCCTTTTTGACATGGATGTGAACTTTTACGCCTTCCAACTTCCCCAGACCAGATGAGAATAACTTTTCGTGCTTCTTCAGAAGGTGATCCAGAGATATGGTTTTCTCGTTCGGTTCCAAGTGGTTCACCTGTGCTATTGGCGCTGTGATTTTTAATGATGCATATAGCCATTTCCGTCCACACAGGTTCGGTCCATCCCCTTCTACCAAGAGTACTGGTAGCTCGGCCGATCTTCCTCTGAATTTGACTTGAACTCTTGTTCGTTTGACCACATCTACTGGATGTCCCGTATATGATCGTAGCCTCTTTGAGAAGTCTTGGACTTCTTGTTGATACGGCAATGACATGAAATGGGATTCAGTGAGCATGGCATGACCTGATCCGCTGTCTACTTCAAACTTTATCTCCTTGCCATTAACCTCCAACCAAATAATTTCTGGTGGTGGCACTTCTTCGTCCGAATCTCCTCCTGTGATATTATAAACTGGAACATCATATTCTGCTAATGGTGAAACTCTATCGTTTTCTTCATTCACTTGATTGACTTTTCCGGGTCTGAAGTTGTCACGCTTTGTGAAATTGTCTTTCTTGTTCGCTCTGGGATTAGTTGGATTCCTGCATGTCTTTGCAATATGCCCAATTCGCTGGCAGTTGTGGCAGGTTTCCTTTATGAATCGACAATCCGCGCTCACGTGACCATATCTGGCGCATCTCGTGCATTTTTCAGATTTTCGCTGATCGTAACTTGCAGCTTGGCTCTTGTTGGAGTTTGGGTTTTTGTACTGCGTGTTCTTCCCGGAATACCTCTGCGACACGAAGTTAATGGAGCTCTGCCCTTGGATGTCCCCGTTATGGATTTTCATCTCTTTGGTGTTTCTTGTTGCCATCTCCATTGCTTGAAGGATTTTTACCGCTTTGTCCAAAGTTAAACCATCTTCCTCCGCTAGTAACTTCCTCTGCATTGTGTCATCGTTTATTCCCCACGCCAGTTTGTCCAGTAGTTCTTCCGCCAGCCTTGTAGCAACGAACTGGCAATGCTCTGTCAATCGCTTTAATTCTGCCACGTACGTTGCCACTGATTCCCCCGGTTTACGATCTCTTCTGTGAAAACGTAGTCTCTCTGCCATTCTTGACGGTTTGGGACTGAAATGGTTCTTTAGTTCTTCAACCAGATCATCGTACTTCTTATCCTTCATGGCCGTAGGTAGAATCAGGTTTCGTAGAAGCGCATAGGTTTTAGGATCCAGAACAGTCATTAATATTGCTCTTTTCTTTTCCATCACCAAGATGTCATTCGCCAAAAAATACGCGTCCAGTTTCTCTGCGTACTGATTCCACGGTTCGTTCGTACCATCGAACGGTTCCAATCTTCCGAATGTACCCATGACACTAATTCGTTTCTTCTCTACTGGTGCGTTGCAGTTAGGTCCTTTGATTACTTTTCTTCCTTAGGATTCCGGCTTCTCATTTACAACCGGATCCCATCTCCGTCGCCATTTTGTTATGTTTTCATTAATCGATGAAACGCCGTTCTTGATTCATTAAAATACTTTTATTTACAATTAAGACTAATTACAGTTAATACTTTTTAGACCGCAACATAACTGAACTGCTCGCGTCAATACCACCAGTAAGAGAGTGTCCTCTTATCGTTCATACTTCCTTTATATACAGCTTAATAGTTTTTTTTATGTCTACTTTATGTTTTCTTTATCTATTTGTTTTTTAGAGTGTACATTCTTATCTATGTTTTACTAGTGTACATAACACTCTCCTTATCTGATCCTTCTTGTCCATAGCAAGACCAATACCCTCTTCACACGAGGCGTGATTAGCCGTGGTTTAATCAGATTTAACCGAGGTTTACATAGCCTTCTCAGTTCAATAAACCTCGGTTAAATTTGATTAAACCGGCTAGTTACGCCTCGTCTGAAAAGTCGTTTTAAAAAAATCCCACAACTTAATTAGATAATCGTGTTTGTAACTCGTTGCTGAAAGGCCGAACTTTCTGTTTCGAGTAATGGAACTCAAAATTGCGATTCTACTAGTATCAGAAGCCAATGAAACTCTCCTCTGAAGTGTACTACTCTAATGCTCCATATAGTGCTCCTCTCTGTATGGGTAAAATTCACGATTTTACGAGATCGGAGGGGTCCTACTTCATACCCCCTGTCTACGGAAAATTGTAAATTCTCTCTCTCCACAAACGACGACGAATTTGACAAACTCCAAGGCTGCTAGAGATATTCGCTCGACGAACTCCCGCTCCGAAAATATCTATCGTTAGGAGGCGTACGAATCGCGCTTTTTGAAACTAACCCATACAGAGAGGGGTAGACAGGACCCGGGAGTAATAGACTTCAAAGTAGGGTTTCATCGGCTTCTGCTAGTATAAGGAAGACCATGCAAGGCTTAGGGTATTCTCCTAGTATGGAAGATATACAATAGTCTGTCAGTACTAAAATAAGACAATTGTACAGAAAGTGAAACAGAAATTAATACGGTTATTTGCTGATGATAAAACGAACGAATACAGAGGCGCGATAGGAGAATAGAAGAAAAAAACTTTCCAAAATGGGTCATCGCGGCCGACAGACTGAAAGGTCAAAAACTTTCCAAAGAGGGTCATCGCGGGCCGTAGAATGAAAGGTCAAAAACGTTTCAAAGTGGGTCATCGCGACGGGCGATGAAAGGTCAAAAACTTTCCTAAGTGGGTCATCTCGGGCGGGAGATGAAAGGTCAAAAACTTTCTAAATAGGGTCATCGCAGGCGACAGAATGAAAGGTCAAAAGCTTTCCTGTCCCTGTAAGGCTGGGCGTTACGCGATTGGTTGAAGGGGTTTCAATTTAAAAGAACAGTGGAATCTGGATATATTTTGATTTTTAAAATCATTGGGATATATTTCCAGAATGATTTAACTACACGGATAGATCTTATAATTAGCAGAAAAATCAATAAAAAAACACTTGATTTTCCTCTTCACCCTCCCTTTAAAGAGATTTCTCTTTCTGTAGAGCACCCATTGGAATTCGTGATAAATAAAAATAAAAAATTCGCTCTTCTATGTTCGTGTTCAATGGGATTAAAGATTAACGTTAGTGACCGACCGACAGACATTGTTACATAGAGAATAATAAATCTTCATTTTGAAGATAACATTTTGAAGATAAATAGGTAAGAGAGCCACTTTAAAAAAGGTAAAAAAAAATCGTTTCACTTACTCTTAATTACGGTGCCTTTTTCGTTCGTAGAGTGGAGTAATTCGTATAAAAGAGGAAAATGGAGGCCGCCCACGAATCTGCTTTTTAATCCCAGGGCACTTTAGAAACTTTAACTTTTCTTTTCCCGCGAGGCAATGTTGATGGTCCATTTCATCGCTTTCTTAAAGAAAAGTTGAGAACGTGATGCGCCAAAAAGTGGGAGTTCGTATTTTATAGTTTCCACCGCCCAATGGTTATTTTCAAGCGCAAGAAAGAGTTGATGATGGCGAGGAATGATTTTCTTTCAACGCGTCTCCCGCTTAAAGTTTTTTTTTTGGTTTTTGAAAAAGCTCATTTATATGAAAAGCCTGTAAAACTCTTCTTTCATCAAGCTTGATTTTTAATTCAGAACATCCAGGAGATTATATCAAAAAAAGGAAGCTTGCACCATTAAATGTCGTCTTCTTCTATGACGTGATAAAACCTAGGAAGAGAAATGAAAAAGCATAAATTAGAAAAAAAAAAAAAAAAAAAAAAAAGTATATCTTATGGTTTATTTTCTTATAAAAAGTGATATTTTAGGATTTAAGGGAACAACTAAGAAACCGGTTTTAAAAATTGGCTTTTTCTTCTTAATTTAATTACACCAGATCATTTGAAACGAATCTCCAAATATATGTTAGTAACAAATATTATTATTTGCACCTCAAAAATCAATAAAAACAAAACTAGGCATAGAAATGATTTAAATTTCAAAGCATTCAATAGCCAATCACCAATAAAACCGAGGTTAAAGCCAATCAAAGATTAGCGCGAGCGCTCCATCAGAGTGTAACCATGGCAACTCTCACGAAAAAGCGCGCCACCAACGTACTTTTATTTCAAAATGAATTAGTCTCGAATTAGGCTTAATAAAATGAATCAGAAAGTAAAATTGAATAATTTTATCGGTAATAGCTAGAATACTACCGTTTTTCATTTCGGTAAACCATTTTAGTATAATCATTGTTTAATTATAATTAAATATTCAGAAATTAACTGGTTTTAGTGGTCTTCGATAATTCGGTAATCTCACGTGACTAATTCTGTCCGGTTGATTGTATATTAAATTAAAGATACGGGTCACTTTTGGGTTTTGGCTTGATTTCTATCAGTGGCGGAATATTCTTTAACGAGTGGCTCATGTTAATTTTATTATTTTAAATTAACGTAGGGAATGTCTTCTTTCTAATAGTGCAATCGGTTTATGCCTAGGAGATCGTGGAGAAAAGTTACGGCCATTGTAAGATAGGAGTCACTTTTGGGTTTTTGCTCGATTTCTATGAGTGGCGGAATATTCTTTAACGAGTGGCTCATGTTAATTTTATTATTTTATATTAATGTAGGGAATGTCTTCTTTCTAATGGTGCAATCGGTTTATGCCCAGGAGATCGTGGAGAAAAGTTACGGCCATTGTAAGATAGGGGTCACTTTTGGCTTTTTGCTCGATTTCTATCAGTGGCGAAATATTCTTTAACGAGTGGCTCATGTTAATTTTATTATTTTAAATTAACGTAGGGAAGGTCTTCTTTCTAATGGTGCAATCGGTTTATGCCTAGGAGATCGTGGGGAAAAGTTACGACCATTTAAAGATAGGGGTCACTTTTGGATTTTTGCTCGATTTCTATAGGTGGCGGAATAGTTTTTAACGAGTGGCTTGAGTCAATTTTATTATTTTAAATTAATCTAGGTATATTTTTATAATTAGTAATCATATAATTAGTAGAAGAATCGTTAAAAAAGACTTGATTTTCCTCTTCACCCTCCCTTTAAACTGTATTATTTCTTAACACTTGGGTTTCTCGATTTGTTTTTATCAAAGAAAAACTTGATTCTAAGTATTTAACTAAAATTAAAAAACCAATTTTTCTTTAATCTAATAAAAAGGTATACAAAAGTTGGGAGTTTTGTTAAACGCAAAAAGAAAACCGTGGGACAATCGTATCATATTCAATATCTAGCCTACATTTCCATTTTAAATATTTTTATAGAAAAAAGGGGTTATCGATAAGGCTTTGTATAAAGTTCCGCAACGTAGGAAGAAATTGATCGAATCGATTGACGAAGGAAATGGGGGTTGAGGGTAGTATATAGGAGAACGAATGGCTTAAAGTTTCTACAATATATTCTAATAAGGAGGAATTGATAGCGTCGGTGGCGACGGGCCCCTGTATACCCATTAAGTATTCTAGAGTTTATTTACGTATACAGTAAGAGGGAGCAGCTGGACCACGTGCCACTTTTCTCCGCTGACTAAGATCCGCCTTTTAAGAATACCAAAGAAGGAAAACGATGATAAGAAAATACAATCCGCAATCGCTAACACGACATTCAAAGACTTAACCTAAAGAGAGGGTCAAAAAAATTGGATTATAGAGAAAATACCTGAAATCCCGGAGCCTCGTTCATATTAGGCCTTGGAATCGATTTAAACCGTTTCAAAATCTTTCGCTAGAGTCGTGTCTTTTCTCGAATCGATTTGATTCGATTTCTCGAAACTGTTTCGGGAACCAGTTTCATACCAATTCAGTTTTAATAACCGATAGATGAAGCTACAATAAATCGATATATATAGATAATGTACGCTTAAAACAATTCCTGACGATTCGAATATCGGTTTTGTTGTACCGTTTCAAATCGATTAAGAAATGCTAGTGTGACCGTAGTTTTTGAGAAACGCGTGTTCGCGGTATTGATATACCTACAATGCATCGGTTTCGTGACAATCTAGCTACGGTCACACTAGCATTTCTTAATCGATTTGAAACGGTAGAATAAAACCGATATTCGAATCGCCAGGAATTGTTTTAAGCGTACATTATCTTTATAAATCGATTTATTGTAGCTTTATCTATCGGTTGTTGAAATCGAATCGGTACGAAACTGGTTCCCGAAGCAGTTTCGAGAAAAGATGGTTTCAAGTTCACACGACGCTAGCGAAACGTTTTGAAACGGTTTAAATCGATTCCAAGGTCTAGTATGAACGCGACGAAAATGATAACAAATTTTACACTCCCTGTTTTTTATCTAAACTCAGAGTGATTGCTGTAGCGACTTCACGGGGAATGATTAGAAATCAAGAATTATTCTAGGTCAGGTATGTCTATAGTGACTATTATGAAGACAGTATAAGAACTATCACCCAGACACGCTCTGTAGCCGACCAATAATTCCTACAGTATTTTCCTTTAAAAACAACCCACCTGAAGTATATTACAATACATAACTATGACTTTTTTGCAAAAAAACAATAACAAAAACCGGATGAAGAGGAAAGAAATTGTATTCGGAAACCCTATAATTTCGATTTTTCCTTTTATTTTACGAATTACACGTAAAGAACGATATGTATTGATCATTGATAAGTGGAGACTTCCCCTCTCTCGCGTGCACGATAAACTTATAAAGAAAACAAAATTAAAATAGAAACAATTTCTTCGTCTAATACCAAACTATTGTTCTTTAACAACTTGAAATTCAACATCGTGTATCAATCCGCCACAGTTTTCTCTATATTGCCAACTTAATCTGAACGTACGTAATACACCGCATAAACGAATATTGCTTTTATTTTATTTTCATTTTGGTCGAAAAGGCACGTTTTATTTTCATGTTTCACCAGACAAATAATAGGGTTCAGCTATAGGAAGGGTCATTCAAAATTTAAGTGTTTTCCGTTGTTTTCAGTTATATTTTTTGTAGTATGACGGTAAACCCTCATTTTTGTAAAATAAAATTTTTTATCGCTACGTTCACACTCGCGTATCCAAATCGATTTGAAACGATAAAATCAAATCGATACTAAAATCATATCAGCCGCGTCCAACCTGCTTAAACCGTTTTGAAAAGATCAAAATGGATAATTTTGAGGTCAACTGAAAAAATGAAATTATTTGCTTGGAAAAGTCGATTCGAACATTCAAAACGGTTTGAAAAGGGTTCCAAAGCGTTAGTGTGAACGTACTCCTTAGCTACGATCACACTAGCATTTCATAATCGATTTGAAACGGCAAAATCAAACCGATATTAAACTCGCCAGGAATCGTTTTAAGCGTCATGTGTTCAAGCATTTTCTTTATAAATCGATTTATCGTAGCTTCATCTATCGGTTGTTGAAACCGAATCGGTACGATACTGGTTCCCGAAGCAGTTTCGAGAAATGGAATCGAATCGATTCGAGAAAAGACGGTTTCTCGTTCAAACGAATCCAGCGAAACGTTTTGAAACGGTTTAAATCGATTCCAAGGTATAGTATGAACGCGGCGCCGGCTTTTGTCATAACGACGTACATTTTCCACTACTGCCAACTCCTCTTGAACAGAAGATATGTATACTGCAGTACGCGCAATAACACTAACAGATCATAAAATAAATCTGTGATAATTTGGCTTTTATATACTGAACATAGTTTGCGCTCGCTGAAAAAAGGTGGAACTATCTAAAGTTGAAATAAATAATATCTGGAAGTGAAACCTTGGCAAAAATATAATAGGAAAATGTGAGATTTCCAATCGATTTATAGAAAATTATATAAGAGTGTATTTTTTTAAAAAAGTTCCATTTCTTAGGCAAAGTTGCGAGACACGTCCATGAGAGGTTAATGTTAAAATTAAATATTGAACCTACCCCTATAAGAGGGTTTCTCTCTGAACAGCGATGCGCAAAGGTTAGAACACTTCTACAGGCGCCATATTGAAAAACCCGTGCTATTAAATCGGAATCGGATATCCATTACCTTCTGTTATTCGTATATTTTCAGTTATTTTATTTTCGGATAAATTGTTTGTAACTAAAACAATGAAATTTGTATATTCTTATAATTGTAAAATGTATAAGGTTTACCCGAAGATAAACATTTGACGCTTTATCTACGAACAAATTACTCGTTTTCAAACATTAGTTTGAAATGTAAAGATGAAATATAAAAAATTGAAACGGTAAAATTAACAAAACAATTAGGGCTAATCGTAAATAATTGCAAAATTTGCAGATAATTTTATCCAAACGCCGAATACAACTCAAGGAAGAAGAGTAAACCTAACTACACTTCCACTACATAATATTAGATCAAAAATAGACGAAATATTTATTAATATATAAATATATTAGATAAGTCATAACTTAAAAAAAATGCAAGGATTCAACAAGATAATTATTTCCATTAAATATCTTATCTTGTTGACGTTAATTGTTTACATTCAACTATTTACACTAATGTTCTTAATTCAACCAATAGGCTGGAAACTATATCTTTTCATTATTGATTTAATCGCGTATCACATTCCCGCAATATTTCTTTATTGCCTCAAGGATAGCGAACCGTTCCCAGAGGAGTTGGGACGACTACTTTTTCCTTTATGACGTTATAAATTGAATATCAATCCGCGTCAGCTTTTTTCGTTACATCAATCCTCTCTTGAACAAAATTCAACGTACGTGTCGAAGATCGAGTCATAAGATATCGCAACAACTATAATAGTGGGGAGAGTCCGCCTAGTTTAAATATTTGCAACGCGTCCTCCTTATAAGAGTCATCTCGTTTAAGAATGGCAGGCACGCGACCTGCCCATTATAAAATTACATTTCTGATAGCGCCTCATTTCAGAAACAGAATGCAATGGACTAACTTACAGGATTTTAAATTAATAATTTACTTCAAACCGCGATTCAAATAAACCGCGTTCATACTAGGCCTAATTGCAGTCGCTTCAAACCGTTTGAAAACATCTCCCCGTGGTCGTGTGAACGAAAAAAAAAGGTTTTCTCGAATCGATTTAGAAAAAAATACTTTGAAAACCAGTTTCGAAAATCGATTTCGTTTCAACAACCGATAGATAAACTATAATAAATCGGTTAATGAAGATGATACGTGAACAGATGGCTCTTAAAGCGATATAATTTTAGTAGCGGTTTGATTTTATCGTTTCAAATCGATTTGGATACGCTTAAAACGATTCTGAGTGATTTAAAAATAGGTTTAATTGTATTGATTAAAATTGGTTAGGATATAATAGTGTAAACGTAGCTATATATTAAAGGGAGAATGTAACCCTAATTCACTAGTTAAAAAAACCAATATTAAACTAGAAATAATTTTAAATCTTAAAAGAAAAACAGGCTTAGCTGGATTCATGGAGATCCTCAATCTATTCTCATTAATGGGTCGGTGCCCAATGAGCAAAGGTCCATTGATAAGGCGATAACTCCATGATACTTTCAATAACATTCGTTTGGTCTCTTATACGCGAAGAATTCAGGATCTCCATGAACAAAGCTAAGCCTATTTTGATGGTAAGTTTTAAATTTATTTCTAGTTTAATATTTGTTGGAATTTTTTTTACTGTTGGATCAGGCCTATTTAAACGATAAGGAATCGACAAAAATCACTTGTTGTTAGGTTGCATTCTCCCTTTAATTAATGTTAAGTTTATTAATGTACGTTAAGGGGTCATCCGTACATGATTCATCGCGTAACTCTTAAATGGCGCCCCGTACGACAAAACGTCATAGAACATTTTCGTCTAAAAATGACCCATAGAACCCACTGTAGCTCGGTCCTAACACCATAATGATCTTCCCATTCTCAATTTCCCAATTTCCATTTGGAGTTCATTAAAAATGCGTGACAACCTAACTTTAATAAGAAATTCATATAACAAGTTTAGCCCGTTACGTAATTTTACAGCCATACCCAACAGAGCGAACATAAATCTTTTTATCTTAAAGTCGTTCGATTCTATCGTTTTTGAGCGTCGAGTCGGTACGAAAGAGAAACGGTCAAGTAAAACGGTCCCTCTATAGCTGCGTTCACACTACAGACTTTGAAACCGTTTTTAACCGTTTTGGAGAGGTCAAATTATAAAATTTCGAGATCACCCATGTAGACCTTTGATCAAGAAACAAATTGACTATCTTAAAAAGTCGATTTGAACATTCGAAACGGTTTGAAAACGGTTCAAAAGTGTCAAGTGTGAACGTAGCTTATATTAGCTGAACAAAACATTTTTCCGTTCTATATCCACTCCCCTCAGTTTGATACAGTCCGATCGTAACTGGCCGGCTGTCGAATGAAGAGGAAAATCAATCGATTTATATATATATAGTTATAGTATTAGACCGATTTGGAAACCTTCTGGCAAAGTTCTAAACTCGGTCATATCACGCGGAGAGCATTTTTCCTTCGTCGACTAGCGAGAGTAATAATAGTTCGACCGCCACAGAAAACTTTTTTTCAAATCGGGAAAACATATTCGCGAGAGGAAGCTAAGAGGAGCCCATTTCGTTGTTTACTAAAATTATTACATTTACGGAAAGGCCCCAAGTTTCGCGATATGTTTTTAAACTCTGCAAATGTCAGAAATATTTTATAAGGAAAATGGTGAAAATAACTTTTAAATTTAAAATTAATTAATGATAGGATTTAAAGGTTTGGCGCCAAAAATATTATATTAAATTGGATCTTTATAAAGTTTGTTTTTTGGACTTTTTTTGTTGGAAAAATAGCTATTGCTAAAACAAAAATGGACCGGTATAACCTATTTTGGTTTGATTTAAATTGAAAAAACAGATTTTAAGTGAAATTAAAGTGACTTTTACATCCTTTTTAACCAATTTCGGAATTTGGTTTAACAACCAGACGTTTAAAATTGATACAGCATGTTCAAAATATAACAAGTATTGGTTTAATCACGATGCATCGAGGAGGATTGAAATTATCAACGATTCAACATCGTCAAAGGATTTAAGATTATTTTATAGGTGGGTTTAATTACTTATTACGCTAATCAATTACGAGCTTTACATTTTCAGAGATTAAATGTGTATGAAAAATTTGGGTCGCATCTAAATAAATTAAAAGAATTATTAATCCAATTAATGAAAGTGGAAGTGTATTGTATATTACTAATCATAAAACGAATTATTTGTGGTTATATGCAGGGCCCAAATTTTCAGAATTCACGTTATGCTTGGTTAACGCGCCCACCGTGAGGCTGGAGCATGACCTAAAGTTCTTTTTTTCTCTGATTTTAATTTAAAGGGATACGAGACTCCGATAACCAGTTATATTTAAACGATTTGAGCTGTTATAAAAAGGTATCAAAACTCACTAAAGGTTTAGAGATAATTTACAGTCGATTATCAAAGAGGAGAACTAGACTCGTTAAGCCTAAATCCACTTTTAAAATAATTTAATTTAATGTAAAAATTCTCAAAAAAAAGTTAGTTGCTGATGCCATTGAAATATGGTATAAAAATGGGGCATGAACAATTTAACTCTTGAAACAAACCCCTCAATCAAAGACAAAATCTCATTGGGATAAGCAATATCCGGAATGACAAGGGCGGATTAACATGGGAAACGATTTTGATGAAATTTTGCGCAGACGATCTATATACCGAGATAAGAACCCATGTAAAGTAGAGATCGGGGTTTGGACAAGAAATTTCTGATTATTTTATCTTTATTCATAACTTAAAATTTTTCGAGGAAAGTCTATGATAAATCCAATGTAATCGCGAATAATTTTCCGATTATTTTTTTATGATTAACTGATTATCGGATAGTTGTGGATTATTTTGTCCAAACCCCGATCTCCAATGTAAAGTTTTAAACAATTTTAACGTGTCATTTTATGAGATATAATACTTTTCACATCTACCACTTATTTTCAATGGGATATTGGCACCATTAACTTATTTAGCGATTCGTGGAAAACGCGCGTAACAATACGCAAACTTCTTCCTTATAACGCGGTTAATACGCACGCGAAGGATCATCTCCTGATCTCTAGATACGTTAATGGTGTCAATATCCCTTTGAAAATACATGGTAGAAGTGAAAAGTACTTGAATTTATATCTCCAAAATGACACGTTAAAATTGTCTAAAACTTTGCTGCCTTTGCACGGGCTCTTATCTCGGTATATAGATCGCCTGATCAAAATTTCTTCATAATCGTTATGGGGGTTTCCTTGTTAATCCGTCCTTTCCTTTCTTCGGGCTTAATTTCGTACATTTAATAAATAACCACGAATTATCACGACGTCTTTGATGCCAGTTTTGATTAGAGATCGGGGTTTGGACAAAATAATCCACAATTATCAGTTAATCAGTTAATCATAAAAAAATAATCGGAAAATTATTCGCGATTTCATTGGATTTATCATAGACTTTCCTTGAAAAATTTCAAGTTATGAATACAGATAAAATAATCAGAAATTTCTTGTCCAAACCCCGATCTCTAGTTTTGATAATGTTATTATACGTTCCAAAAATGGAATGGAGAATGAAATGTAATAATTATAATCGAGATTAAATTTTATCTCCGGATAATACGCGTCTGTTTATATAATTTGTGGTTTTATATTATAACAAACAATTTATCCGAGATTAAAATATCTGAAAAGTTAATCATTATCCGATTCCGAGCTCTATCTAACACTATATTGGTATCCCCCCTTGTAAAGGGTACCGTTTTTACGCTATTATTAGCAACTCGATACGATAAGTCATCGTCTAAATCTCTACATTTTTCCAAACTACATTTAAATAACGGTCTTTGTCACCCATAAATAAAGTTATTATGGGACGATCCACACTGTAAATAAAGCATCTCGACAAGTTATAGCTCCCAAAAGCCTCTTTCCCATAGACCATAATAAGTTCATGTCTTTGTTTAAAAAATTCAAAGCAGCCCACCTATATTTCTAAAAGCTGAAAAAAAAAAAAAAAAAAAAAAAAAAAATGGTACCACTAGAAGGATATAATGGAAGAAGCGTGTCAAATTGCAATAAGAATTTGAACAAAGTAAGAAAAGGCCCGAAAACTAACGGTAGTTTACAATAAACCATATTATATCCATTAAGGTTAAGTGACTTTTTTTATCGATTCCTTATCGTTTAAATAGGCCTAATCCAACAGTAAAAAGTTTACAAAACAAATATTAAACTAGAAATAAATTTAAAACTTACCCGGGAAATAGGTTTAGCGGGATTCACGGAGATCCTGAATTGCCTCCGTGTAAGGCCTAGCGACCAATGAGCGAAGGCCCATCGTTCACGCGAGATCTCCAAGAGAATTTCATTCGTGTTTGATTGGTCGCAATTCTGGATCTCCATGAATCAAGCTAAGCCTACTTTCCGGGTAAGTTTTAAATTTATTAAGTTTAATATTTGTTTTGCAAACTTTTTATTGATGGACTAGGCCTATTTAAACGATAAAGAATAGATAAAAAAATCACTTGTTATTAGGTTGTATTGTCCCTTTAACAGTGTCAACTTTGTCATATTATCCCCTTCTGGTATGACAAAGATCCAAAGAATAATAGTATATTTTTCGAGTCTTTATGCCCTTTTCTCTCCCATATTTCTAAAGGTCAAAAACCAGCAGCTACCAAGCATCGCCATATAACATTATCATCGAAATAAAAACACGGAACTCTACGTCTAAAAATAATATATATTTAAATTACTATTGATTAAAACTAAAGCGAAGGAAAGAGAAACGGGTACTCTATATTTTATAAGTAACATTGTCAATATATAAGTAATCATAAAAGATGACATGCTAGTTGAATTAATTTATAATAATAATAAAGCGTATATTGTCGGTAATTAGCGAGGTATGTGGCTACCGTTACAAAGTCGCGGATTCGGGTAATCAAAGTCCCAGTTTGGATGCTGGTAACGGTAAAAAGATAGAATTAGACCTAAGGTTTAGTTTATAACTTATTATATTTCATTTCCAATTGTTTAGCGTATGAAAAATTGAAATAAAAATATGTTATAAAAGAAAATATTCAACGCGTGCATCGAGTATTTTGTTCGATGGAAGGCAAGGCGTTACGCTATTGGTTGTATAGGGTCAGTTTAAAAGAACAGTGAACCCTATTTTAATTTTTAAAATCATTATGATATATTTCCCGAATGATTAATTACGCGGATAGGTCTTATAACTAGTAGAAGAATGGATAAAAAAGATCTTCAATTTCCTTTTCACCCTCCCTTTTTTTTAAGGACAATTCTTGCCTCCAAAAGTGATTTCCTGATATTTCCCTGATTTTTTGAAAACATTCAAATTCCCCGATATCTTAGATCTTCTATAGGTTTGTACGAATCATGTAAAAATCTCTCAGGATAGAGATCGGGGTTTGGACAAAATAATCCACAACTATCTGTTAATCAGTTAATCATAAAAAAATAATCGGAAAATTATTCGCGATTACATTGGATTTATCATAGACTTTCCTCGAAAAAATTTAAGTTATGAATAAAGATAAAATAATCAGAAATTTCTTGTCCAAACCCCGATTAATTAATTAATTAAACCCAGTTTAATTCACTGTAATTAGCTTATATGGCATACTTTGAGAGGTTATGTGACGTATGTTCATAGTATATACCACCCACTCGATTATATTCAACAGCCTAGCTCTCTTTCTCTCCTCTAACTCACTCTCTGTTGCCTCTACGTGGAAACGTTCGAAGTGTTTCCGATCGAAGTAATTTTGTCATAACTACTATATACTGAACCCTACTCGATATAGAGGAAGAAAATTTAGAAAAGGAAAACGTTTAAACGTCCGCCGGCACTCGAAAGGAAACTCGTGTCGAATGTCAACGTCGCGACGAACTATTCATGGAAAAATATTATAAGAAAAAATTGGATACCGCGCCCGCAAAACTAGGTAACAAAAAATTCCAACTTTATTTATTGTTACAATGTTATTTTACGTTATTTTAATCAAAGGGAGAGGGAATCGTAAGAAAAGGGGTAATTTAGTTAAAATGGGAGAAATTGTTTAAATATTGCAGCCTACAATTGAAGAATGATGGCTAACAGCCTCCATGATTAGGCTTAGCTATTTGCGACAAGTGAATTTTGGTTATGAAAGGGTAAAACGTTTTACAAATTACATCCATGATTAGGCTTAGCTATTAACTAGCAGCCTAGCACGTGGGTTTAGTATTTGATGGTAAAACATTTTTGAAACAACCTCCCTGATTAGGCTTAGCTATTTGCGAACAAGTGAGTTTTGGTTATGAAATGGCAAAACATTTTTGAAATTACCTCCATGATTAGGCTTAGCTATTAACTAGCAGAGCCTAGCAAGTGAGTTCGGTATTAAAGGGTAAATATTTTTGAACTATACTTCCCTGATTAGGCTTAGCTATTAGCTAGCGGCCAAACACGTGGGTTCGGTATTAGAGGGTAAAATATTTTTGAAACTACTCTCTGATTAGGCTTAACTATTTGCGAACAAGTGAGTTTTGGTTATGAAACGGCAAAACATTTTTCAAATTACCTCCATGATTAGGCTTAGCTGTTAGCTAGCAACATATTACGTGGGTTAGGTATTAGAGGGTAAAACATTTTTAAAACAACTTCCATGATTAGGCTTAGCTGTTTGTAAACACGATTGTATTCGCATTGAAGATAAAACACTTTGAAACTATACCTTCGTGATTATTCTTAGCTATTTGCGATATTTAAGGGACTATACGCGATTTTTAAACCCCCTTTAAAGTCGCCTTCTTTTCTGGCTTAGCAGACGACGTTGACCGTAACAAATTGTACAGTCGAAGCTAGGCTGTGTGCATAAGGGAAGATCCTTTTAAAAAGGGCAAATTTCAGAGCATATTTTAAAGATAAAAACGTTTTTGAAACTACCTCCATGATTAGGCTTAGCATGTCTAAATCGATTGAAAATAACTTGCTTACATATTCTAGTATCCCTTTAAACTCGTTACTTAGTTTAAATCGCTAGACTTTGGTGTTTCACGAAGATAACATTATGAAAATCTCCCGAGTTGTTCCCGCTCATAATTTGTAAATATTCTTTAGAATTTTGTTGAATTTTGCAATTGAAGTATAAAAACTTTTGCATTTTTTTTGCAACTATAAAAATTCTAAAGCCGCAGAGCAAAAAAAATTCCTCCAAAAATAAAAAGACATTACCCAATAAGAAGCTTAGTGCACTAACCATTTTTGTTTGTGTTCAGGTAACTAATCTGATTATTGAATAAGCTACTAGCGGGAAAGAGTTAATTAAATTTCTTTCCAAAGCATACGATGCTAAAATCCGATTCAGTTAAGCTTTTTCTTTCTCCGAAAAGAGTGCTTCTGAAAACTTCTGATCACATAAGCCTTTTTGGGTGGTTAAAGGGACTGCGTCTGAAATTCCCCACGTTACAGAAGCTACGTTCACACTAGCAACTTTGAAATCGTTTTCAAATCGTTTCGAATGTTAAAATTGACTTTTCAAGCGAACAATTCCATTCTTTGACAAATGATCTTTACAGTTGACCTTAAAATTTTCAATTTTGACCTTTCCAAAACGGTTGAAAACGGTTTCAAAGTCTGTAGTGTGAACACGGCTAGAAGCTACGGTCACACTAGCATTTCTTAATCGATTTGAAACGGTACAATCAAATCGATAATCAAATCGTCTGGAATCGTTTTAAGCGTCATGTGTTCACGCATTATCTTTATAAATCGATTTATCGTAGCTTCATCTATGGGTTGTTGAAACCGAATCGGTATAAAACTGATTCCCGAAGCAGTTTCGAGAAATCTAACCAAATCGATTCGAGAAAAGACGGTTTCCCGTTCATACGACTCTAGCGAAACGTTTTGAAACGGTTTAAATCGATTCCAAAGCCTAGCATGAACGCGGCTAATGTCTTTCTGTTCGACACTAACGCTAAACTTTAAAGGAAAGACATGAGCTAAAACTGGAGCAGCTTCTAAATTTATTTTCGGAATCACCATGAGCCAAAAAAAGTATTAGAGTATTTTCAAGCAATTTTTAGACACTTTTTGCTTTAAGTTTGAATGTAAGTGAAGTATAAATTCGCGCCAAATCCTCCAATCATATTATATCAGCCTTCAACAGCGCTATTACGATAGAGTTTGTATAAAACGTCACCAGAAGGAGAAAGCGACGCCTTCAGAATAAATTGGGATATCTGTATGGTACGTTGAAGGCGGGAACTATTAATTGGGTTCACCTGATTGGTTCGATTGTATACTTCATTTACATTCAACTTTACTAAACTTTAGAAATGAATACACCTAAAACGTGTGCATTAATTGTGAAAAAAGTCTCGAATATGTTTTTTGGTATAATTATCTCGAAAAAATTTAAATGCTGTTTCATTTTTAGCTTAATTTTTAGCGCGTAATTATTTTAGCACTGTTAAAGGGAGAATGAAAGGTCGAAACAACATATTTTTAATCGAGTAAGAATGCTAAAATAATGAGAAAAATAATAATATAACTCACCAATAATATTTCGTTATTTTATAATCAATTTCCAAAGTTCCGAAACTTGCAGATACTAAGCCTTGGCTGCCTAGCTCGGCGAACTAGGCGAGCACGAGCCGAGCGAGTACGCGTATTTTTAAAATACGCGTACTCGCTCGTGATTGGCGACAAGAACAGCCGCGAATATTAAAAAAAATTCAGGTCGTGCTAGCCTAGTTCACCGAGCTAGGCAGCTTAGGCTTAGCATCGGAACTTTGCAAATTGATTATAAAATAATGAAATATTTTTGGTGAGTTATATTATTGTTTTTCTCATTATTTTAGCATTCATAATCGATTAAAAATAGGTTGTTTCGGCCTTTCATTCTCCCTTTAAGGGAGGGATTCTGAAGGTTACGCGTAATTGCTTCAGTAAAGTCAAAGATAAAGCCTGTACACCGACTAGCTGAGTGACTAATAGCTCCTAGGTATTTTTAAATATATCACTAATATTTCATTCCGCATGGAAAAAAAAAAACAAAAAAAAAACACTTTTTTCCGTTTCACCATTTGTTAGTACAAAATTCTAAATTAAAGTAGACACGCAACCCGACTCGATTCGGGGGTCATTGCAATTGATCTCCCAAATTTAATTGGTTTAGAAATGGAAAGGCTATTTTTACAATACTTTTTGATCTCGCCCATTGAATTACGAAAGAAATTGGCTTACCCGAAAAGTAAAAATCTTATTATTTGCTCAAAAAAAGGTCTAAAATTTTAAAATTCCAACATAATTAATCCTACCATACACCAAATGAAAAAAACTTGAATTCAATCAATGTGAACTAAAGGCATTTTAAATTTTGGTCCACTTATGTTGAATTCAGATCATTTCATTTGGTAAATGAAAGCGAATTCAAAAATAATTTTCTGATTTGAACTATATTTGACCAAATTAGGCGATTTTTCCTGATTGGCTAAGCCGATTTCTTTCGTTATTCTATAGGAGCACATTAAAATGAAAAGTAAAACCCACGTCACGCGTATGTAACAAATAGCCTTGGTAATGTTTTCAATTTCTCGTGATTAAATTCGCGAGTTGGGCGCGAGATCAATTTGCCAAGCTGCCCAAATAGAGTCAGGTTGGGTGTCTACTTCAAGAAGCTCGAGGGCAAAAGAGTAATTTGAAAACGTACTTAATGGGACGTACTCCTCCCTTCGAAATGATCAGCTTATTATTTTAATATACTGAGAAAGAATAAAAAATGAGAAAAGCATAGACTTAAAGGAAGACTATCAACTGAAAGGTTTTTTAATTTTTACCTAGAGCTCGGAATTCGTATAATATTTATTAATTGGATAAAATCTACTAAATTCTGACGTATATTATCTGTTTGATTAAAAATAAGACTATTTTTCATTCCAGTTATTCGAAGATAAAGTAAAAAACTTAATCCATATCCATTTTTATCCGAAATTGCTTTACCTTAGAATATTATCCGCGTTATACCTAGGAAGATGAATGGATAGGAACGGCCACCTCATGTTATAACTTGCGTCGTTTCAAAGTCAGCTTCTGCTTTCAATTCCCCCTTTGTTTCCCCCCCTTTGCTGATACGTATTTTCTAATGCGCATCCTTTTTCGCGCACGCTACGTGTAACACTCGTGACTCCTTGCTAGAGAAGGAGCGAGGTATGGATTTTCTCAGCAGGGGTGCCAATTTACAATAAGGTTTCGATTCCACCACAATTTGCACCGCGTAAATATTTACCTTATCCGTTATCCTTACGAATAGTTTATTTATTGGGACATTGAGCGCCTCGCTTTACGCGCGCTGATCATCACGTTTAGTGACCATTCGCCCGCAGCTGGTTCACTATCTGTGGTTCACCTTAATTTGGCAGCGCGTATAAACCTACTCTTTCCTTTATTTCTAAGAATTGTTTACTTAGAAATGTAAGGAGGGTTATTGGAAGAGGGTCCCCAACTTCATGTTGTACGAAATTTGTCACCCGCGAATAAAAGGATGACCTTGTACCATTACAATCAGTGAGAGAGCGGACTAAAACACTCCCCAAGCCCACTCTTCCAGGGAAATCCGAAATTATTCAGGTGCAGCTAAGGCGCCTAGGATATAGCCTGCTGTAATTTGATGCGAGATGTCACGTGAGTGCGCACCAAAAAAGCGCAGTTAGCTTCTTTGGACACAGAAGCGAGAGAGGAAAACTACGTCATCTTCAGACATTTCACTATACTAGTGGCCGTTCCTCTCATTCATCTTCCTAGGTTATACGTTCGGATAAGAAAATTCAAAATTTATTTTCGTGAAAAATAACGAATAAAAAGATGATTAAAAATCTTAGTTTCGTCGTTTTATTTATATTCTTCAAATTAAACGTCAATTTGAAATATTTTTCTTATATTTTAGACTAATTCTGGAATCGTGAATTTTCTTATCCATCGTTATACGTTTGAATACGTCGAGTAATTTGTTCGTAGACAAAGCGCCAAACGCTTATTTTTGGGTAAACCTTATACGTTTAAAAATTATACGAATATACAAATTTCATTTTTTAGTTACAATTTATCCCAAAATAAAATATCTGAAAATATACGAATAACAGAAGATAATGGATATCCGATTCCGAGCTCTACTTTTACCGGTGTTTAATAATAACATAAGTAACATAATAGACGTAAGTATGCCAATTAAGTAATTTATTTACTAACACCTTGTTTCACGGTGATGACGTAAATTACGTCGTTTTTTTTTTCAATGACGAAATTTACATCATCAGCCTTACTCCTGGGAAACGGATGTCGCGATATCCATACGCCAAAGACTACATATGAGACTACACCAGAACATGTTAGTCCAATTATTTTATGGTTCGTGTAGAACAAGCTCTTAGTAAATATTTTGTATGGAAGAGATCCTTAATGGCATACTTATGTCTATTATGTTACTTATGATAATAATTATATATAATAGACTGGATTTTTTGACAATTATTAATCAATGAGCTATTACATGTATAATGTCGTGTTTTAAATGTTGCGTAATTATCATATTCTTAATATATTAAAAGTACTGAAATGCCTTTTAGAAGAGATCTTAAAACGCCGCGCAATAGATATACGCCTCAATTCGCGTCAGCTTCGCGTTTTAAGTTTATATATAGTGTCCGAAGACAGACAGACATTGTTACAGAGATAATTATTTATTTTAGATTATTTCAATTAGTAAACGTAATTTTTGAAGTGACTTAATCAGACACTATAGAGAATGTCTGAGATAGTGACGTGGAGAGCTAAAAACGTCTATCTTTTCTTATCTTTAAATATAAAAATTCAGTTAAATATATTTTTTAATTTTGTATAAATACGGAATCAAATTGAACCTTAGTTTTAGTATTTTGCTGACATTTAAACTAGTCTCACATTTATTAGCCCCCACAATAGTTTCGCGATAGCGGAGCTTTAAGAGATCCAGCTGTTGGCGTACTCTGATAAACTGGAGTCTATGGTCTCAGTGTCAGAGTGTAGGTGATGTACTGTTTGAACATGTAGTCCCTTGTCCCCGGGGAGTGTGGCGGAAGATCCGCCAAGGTTGGGCCTTTTCTATCGTCGCTATAAGGGCGATTCCGTGTTCTCAATCCTTCTTAGTCACAAAAACCCTGGATAATCGCGTATTCTCTCCGAGGACCCGTAAGTCTTGTAAGACTTGGCCCTTGTACTAAAGAGTGGCATGTAGGTCATTGTAGCGAACACGTATATTTAATCAAAAACGTCATTTCATCTAATAGTATCCCTTTAAAAATAAAAAAGGAAACCTTTCCATATTATAAGAATAATAGTTTTTCTTTTAACGGTTAATGGAAAAATCGAGTCGTGTTTATCAAAGATGTGAGTAGAATTTTAAAAACCATCGTATTTCTGAAACAGATAGTGTTTTTTACGCCTCCGCTAGAGTTCTAAGCGAACTCCCCGCGCGGAACGGTACATATCAAATAGTTCCAGCCCGCGGTTTTCAAATGTTCAGTTCTTGGCGTAGAGCATTGTATTATCTTAAGGGGGTTTACTCGAGTACGAGTTGAACATTTTTCACCATTAGGTTTCACCAACAAACCTATATATTCGCGCGTTCTTGTCACTTGACATCATTACCTGAGTCTAAGGGACTCTTACTCTTTCCCTTCTCCTAGAGACCGACACTCTGATGATGGATTTTGTTTTCAGTTTGTAGTAGCAAACGCACGCCACTTTATCACGTTTCTATACTTTATTATCTATTTTGTTTAGTGGAGTAGCAGATGGTTTCATCTTATAAGTACTTAGGGATTCTTCAGGGGTGAGATTTTAGTCGGGGACAGGGAAAGTTTGGGTCGGGGTTGAATTTATTAAATATTTTTCCAAAGCGAGAGTTTTAAATGATTTTACATCGTTTTGTAATGAAAAATTATTTGAAATATCGAAAGTAAGTCTTTATAAAAACTTAAATCTTGACTATGACCATGGAGTTACAACTTCAGATCTTTACTTATTTTACAAAGGAATATTTTCAAAAGGGTTAGGTTTTAAAAACCCGGCTTTTTCTTGGAAAACTAGACTCAATAATTGGGTTCGGGATAAACCCGTGGGTCCCCGACATACCAGGCAAAGATCCCTAACATATAGGCGTAGTATACTTCGATCTGGTTATCTATACTTAGATTAAGATGAAAACCTCTCACGTAAAAAAAATGTAAGCGGATTAAAAATATCGGTGAAAATTCTTAATAAGGACACCTGAGAATACTTTGATATTTTCGACTTTCTTAGAAATCAAACGTCAATTAATATCTTGATGAACTTACTACAATGATTGCGTAAGTCAAAATTGGACTGGATATAACGAATATAATAGTAAACAGAGAAGATACAATAAATAACGTAAGGGAAATCTCTCAGTATTAATGCTATGACGTCATCAAATGGGCAAAACGAATGGGAAGACCCATATTCAAAATATTAAAAGGAGAATTCAACCAAATAACAAATGATTTTCTATGGATTCCTTATCGTTTAAATAGGTCTAATCCACCAGTAAAAATAATTATAAAAAATATTAAACAAAAAATCAATATAAAACTTATCCGGAAAATAGGCTTAGATGGGTTCATGGAGATACGGAATTTCTTCCCATTGATTGTGCAGCGACCAATCGAATGTTAGTGGAAGTCTCATCATGGAAATCTCGCCTTAACGATGGGCTTTTGCTTATTGATCGCTGACCCATCAATGCGAAGAAAATTCAGAAACTAGTTAAGCCTATTTTCCTGATAAGTTTCAAATTTATTTCTAGTTTAATATTTGTTTGTAAACATTTTTATTGTTGGATTAGGCCTATTTAAACGATAAGGAATCAATAAAAAAAATCACTCGTTGTTAAGGTGCATTCTCCCTTTAATTAAATTCAAAAATCAGAAATTTTCGATTTTTTCTGTACGATTCAGAGTCACTACGCAAATATGTCATATATTTTCCTATTCACTCTCTCTTTAAAGGGAGAATGAAAGGCCGAAACAACCTATTTTTAATCGATTAAGAATGCTAAAATAATTAGAAAAACAATAATATAACTCACCAAAATATATTTCGTTATTTTATAATCAATTTCCAAAGTTCCGAAACTTGCAGATGCTAAGCCTTGGCTGCCTAGTTCGGCGAACTAGGCGAGCACGAGCCGTATTTTTTTATAATATTCCCGTCTGATCTAGTCGCCAATCACGAGCGAGTACGCGTATTTTTGAAAATAAGCGTACTCGCTCGTGATTGGCGACAAGAACAGCCGCGAATATTAAAAAAAAATACAGGTCGTGCTATTCTAGTTCACCGAGCTAGGCAGCCTTGGCCAAGAAGGATCAGATAAGGAGAGGAAAAGTGGGGCTGCGTTGAGTTAGAGAGAGAAGAGCCAACCTCCCACTCGGGTGGAAAGGGGGGATAGGAAATTCTCGAGGTAAACTGTTGTCACGTGGTCGCTAGCTAGTGCATCTCATAAAGGATTCGTTTTATCCACGTGACAACAATTTACCACGAAGCATCTCTACCCCCGTCTGTCCCCCGTTCTCCCAGAGTGGGAGTTTAGGCCGACGCAGTAGGAGCCGCGCCGTTCCCACTTTTCCTCTCCTTATCTGATCCTTCTTGCCTTGGCTTAGCATCGGAACTTTGGAAATTGATTATAAAATAACGAAATATTTTTGGTGAGTTTTATTGTTTTTCTTATTATTTTAGGATTCTTAATCGATTAAAAATAGATTGTTTCGGCCTTTCATTCTCCCTTTAAGGGATCAATTTAAGATTAAACATTAATTTCAGAGGAAAAAGGTTAAAAAATAGAAACTATAACGGATAATCATTTGGGGAGAAATTTAATGGAATAAAAATAGATGTAGAGTACTTTATATATATAGTATAGACTCCAACAAGTCTGCTAAAAAAAAGGGATATATATTTTGTAGCCGCCCTAATGTAACCTAGCTATACGGTTAATGACGAAGTTATTGACGTGACGCCCTTTTTAAATATGGTAATTTTATATATACGAAGAATAATTTACCTAACTCATTAATTTATCAAATGGTTTTCGGATTGATTGGTCAACATCATTTGGTTTAATATATATATAAATATAAGGTTATATTTCTAATTAAAGGTGATATCAAAAGTACATCACTGTATTCCATAAAAGTAAGCAACGCCCCGTAGCTTAATACCATCAGAAAAGGTAAATGCACCGGCCGATTCTGATTCGAGACACTCTAGCGGCCGCAGACGGTCTAAATAGTGAATGGAGGAAGCGCCACTATTTGGAGAAATTCCGAAGTTGGGAGGGAAGACAATATAGCCAAGCGCGGCCCGCCTAATTAAAGTATCTCTCTACCAACTGAAAATATCGAGGAAGAGTCCAAACCACTCGAGCCAAACAGGGGTGATGACTTTTTGGCTATTTTTAAGTGATGGGCTATGACGTAAAACTGGGCCTTTGCTGATAGTATTAAGCTACGGGAACGTTTACTTTGATGGACTAAAATTTTAGACCTTTGGTGATATGAATAAGAAAATAAAATTATTCTAAATTAAGGCCCAGTCTTAAATATATATACGGTATAAAATCTTAAATTAAAATAGCGATAGTTAGGCATATCTACGAAATGTTTGGAAACATATCATCACTATAGTCAGATGGTTATAAAATAGCGAAAAATTGATTGACTGTCTGGCACGTTTTATGATGGTTTTTGCTCAGTCATTTTCGTGTAAGTACATGTAATTAACCCATAAAAACCGCCTAAGCCGACGGGGAAGTGTGAATGTTTATTTTGCTATAAAAAATTGTGTGTGGTGTTTATTTTATAACTAAAGTTTTACGTTTAACCATAGTATTTTAAATTAAGTTCAGATTATTAGTACAACAATGAAATCATTAAATACTTGAATTTTAACTGTAGTTTAAGTGCAAACGGTAAATGTGGGGTTAAATTTTTCCGCAACAAGTTCAAGGAAAAATGTTTTCTGAATTTATTGCTGACATTTCCCATAATACCCGATAAAGTTGACAACTGTTTACGTGGAGAGGGCAGGCTAGGGAATGACCTCACGATATAGACCTCCTCTATATGTATTCATTTACTCTCATTTAATTTCCACCTTCATTCTGTCATAGATCATTCAATCAATCATTAATAAGACTAATATGTACCCACCCCGCAGAATGAAAAGGTGATTATCTATATTATGCTACGTGACTATGAGCAGGATAGTGTACAGGGAATCACCAGCTAAATTAACGGGAAGAGAGAGAAAAGGCCAACCCCTTGCGGACCATCCGCAACACTCCCGGGCACAATAACAGAACAACATCCAACCTCTACAGTGAGTGATGTATATAGATGCAGCGTGTCAGTACACCTTTACAGTTACGGGTCAGTACACCTTTATGGTTGATGTTTCCCTTTAAATAGGTCAAAGTTCAACCAAACGGGGGTCTTGATTAGTTAATATTCTACAATGTAACAGTTAGCAGCCAGTTTACAGGAATAAGCCACTACTCCCGACACGGCCGTGTATGATAAGGGTGGGGAGCAAAGGCTCTCAGTTAAATGGAGCTCCTCAGTTTTAAACTTTTCCATTTCGGGTAAATACACTCCAGGGTCAAGGGGTGTCCCAATTTAGATGCATAACCAAATCCTCCATTATTTTAAAGGGAATCTTGGAGCTAAAAATGGAACAGATGTTGAATTTATTTTCGGAATCACCGGATGCCAAAAAATCTATTCGAGAATTTGCAAACAATTTTTAGACACGTTTTTGGTGTTTAAATTAATTTCTAGAGTTAAGTAATATTTGAATAAAAGTAAATATAAATTCGAACCAATCATATTATTCCAGCCTTCAACAGTGCGTTTGATGTCTAAGAACTTGGGCGTCAAGCACTGTTGAAAGCTGAAATAAAATGATTGGACAGAATTTTACTAAACTTTAAAAATTAATTTAAACACCAAAAACGTGTCTAAAAATTCTAAAAAGATTATCAAATATGTTGTTTGGCATGCCAGGCATGGTGATTCCGAAAATAAACTCAAACGCGGCTCCATTTTTAGCTCTATTTTTGAGACGTCCACTAGTATTAAAATTATTCTTTTTAGAAATGTAAATACCAATAATTCAATTCATCCTCCCTTTTTAGTACTGTTCGATACCCTAAGCCATACGTTTATTTAAATTAAATGTCGTGGGACATCGAAGAGTTCCATTTAGATCGTTTAAAGAATACTAAAACCCATCAGATAATTGAATAAACAATTTTGAAAAAGTACGCGCACGTCCGATGTTCGGTTAAAATAAATTTACATATTTTTTTTTTTTTTTTTTTTTCACGCGCGCATTTAGAAAGAAGAGGAGGAGGAGCTAGGTGCTCAGATGAAGTTTCCGGCCTGTCGCTGTTGCCCGTTTCATGGTGGTCAACTAGCGCCTCCGCCGCGTTCATCTCAATTGCAAACTGGCCATCGTCAGCCCATCGAACCATCGACAACTAACCACACTGTTGTGTACCATCCCAGCAGAAACCTCCACCATTCCGAGTAAGCTCGTAAAAAAACACGGACCAATAACAACTAGAGGGTGACCATTCACTTGAGGACAATTGCTAATCCTTAAATATTTGAGCTTTATTTAAACGTGACCATAATCAAACGTATTATTCCAGGAAAGTAATTAATACTCAGAATGTTAAAACGATTTCAATCCGCAAATTAATACACTATCGTAAGAAACGAATTGATTTGAGACACTCAACACGGAAGCTGTCGGGATAAATATTGAAATGTGTTGCGCCACTCTCGGACAAATTTTGGAGTTGGGAGGGAAGACAGTATGGCAAGATTTCCGTTAACCAATCCCTCACCAAATAAGGATGGTTTGAGACTAATTAAGACTCGCATAATTAGTCTCAGAATAAAAATACTAAAAAAAAATATATGACCAGCAGTAGTTTGAGAAAAATGTATTTGAAATTTTGAACTTTCAATGTTAAAATCGTATAGAATACAACGTAACGTAACCTAATCCAACCTAACGTTTTTTAAAACTTCTGTTGGTTGGAGCGTGGAACTAATTAACTAATAATTCCATGGTCGGAGATTTTTTAATATTTTTTTCTGAACTCAACTGGTCCTAAATAGTATAACCATTATTATTTGTTGGGGGTAGGTTGACGAAAATCTCCCTGATAAGATTGCGAAGCGCTGCTGCCTTCTCAAAATTTAGAGAAAGCAGAACAGAGGTGTTAGCTTATTTTTTCCTCTCTTACGCTCGCTCGAGTTATAGGTTAACTGGGTGCCAACGTTTTCTAGAGGTTTAATTACTTTCTGGAATAATTAGTTACAAGCTATCGACATAATTGTATCGTCCGTCGTCTCTCATTATCATCGCCCAAAGAGTTAAGCTTAACCAAATTGTAAATTTAATTATTCCAAGAATTGAGGGTTTTGGAGCGTATCTATCTCCCCGTCTTTACCCCTTACTTCTTATAATCCGTGCAAGCTAATTACAGACACTAAAAATATCACGGTTGTACGTTACAGCCGCCGATACGACCAAGGCTCCTCCGGCGAGCCGTAATCCCAACCAACAGTCCGTCTTTCCCAGAGGCACGTCTCCGGGTTCGACCACCGTCCGCGGGGTGGAAATTTTCATCGTAGGAGGAGTTTTGCTCGTCTGGATCATAGCCATACTCTTCTTCTTCAACAAATGGGGAAAAATTCGACGTCTAGAACCGTACCGACCGTCGTTCCGCCGCAAAATGAATATGGAAGAGTACGGAGCCACCCCGGGGACGTCACTGCGTCGTCATCCAACCATCGACGAGGCCGTGGGCCCGGACGACCCGGACCTCGAACTGGAATTAGGGGGAGTGCCACGCGCCGATTGTTACGTCCAAACGGACCGCGATCGCGATTCCAACGCGTCCAGCGACATTTTCACTATCGAAACGGTTACCCGGACAGACCCGTCGACGGCCCGGGCCAGCGTCGATTACACCGCCGAACATTATAGCGAGATTAGGGTTAATTGCTACACGGACAACGAATATTATAAAGGCTATCACTGCTTGGTGTCCACCGTGGTATGAACTCGAGCCCCCTTTAAAGAATAAAGGCGAGTTTATAGTTCTAAGATAAGGGTTCATAGAGACCTTGAGAAAGAGACCCAGAATAAACTGAAAACCACACACGAAAGTTGACTTTCATCTAGTTCACTAGATAGGGTGACGAGGGTTAACAAGATCGAGAGACGAGGGTTGACTAGATAGGAAGACGAGGGTTAACAAGATCGAGAGACGAGGGTTGACTAGATTTAGAGACGAGGGTTTGACTAGATTGGGAGACGAGGGTTGACTAGATTGGGAGACGAGGCTTAACAAGATCGAGAGACGACGGTTGACTAGATTGGGAGACGAGGTTTGACTAGATTGGGAGACGATGTTTGACTAGATTGGGAGACGAGGTTTGACTAGATTGGGAGACGCGGTTTGACTAGATTGGGAGACGAGGGTTGACTAGATTGCGAGACGAGGGTTGACTAGATTGCGAGACGAGGGTTGACTAGATTGGGAGACGAGGTTTGACTAGATTGGGAGACGAGGGTTGACTAGATTGGGAGACGAGAGTTGACTAGATTGGAAGACGAGGGTTGACTAGA
The DNA here is from genome assembly GCA_963920705.1 of Odiellus spinosus. NCBI lineage: Eukaryota > Metazoa > Arthropoda > Arachnida > Opiliones > Phalangiidae > Odiellus > Odiellus spinosus. The sequence continues at coordinate 7,034,871 of OY987230.1, forward strand.
TTGCGAGACGAGGGTTGACTAGATTGCGAGACGAGGGTTGACTAAATTGCGAGACGAGGGTTGACTATATTGCGAGACGAGGGTTGACTAGATTGCGAGACGAGGGTTGACTAGATTGCGAGACGAGGGTTGACTAGATTGCGAGACGAGGGTTGACTAGATTGCGAGACGAGGGTTGACTAGATTGTGAGACGAGAGTTGACTAGATTGGGAGACCATGTATTACTAGAACGGGAGACGAAGGATGACTAGATTAAGGACTATTTAGCTACTGGACACCCATCTTAATAGATAAAGAGTAACATAACAAAAAAATGGTATTGAAAAACGTCCTCTAACGGCAAACCGAGGCTAAAGTATGACGTAGCAAAACTCACATGCACGTCAACCTATTCTTTATCCATAGAACGAGGTTTTGTTAGTTCTTATTTTTTTCTCTGTTTGCTGAACGTTAAGGGTCGCTTATGAAGGCCAGGTTTTATTTTATTATTCGAATCTTTATCTATTAAGATAGGTGTCCAGTATTTAATATATAGTCCTAGACTAGATCGGGAGACGAGCCTGGATAGTAAAAACGGTGCTCAACTATAGACGTAACGGTGTGACGAGGTTTATAAAGGTCGGACAAGATAATCCACAAATATTTGGTAAATCAATTAATAATAATCAGTTAAATATTTCGATTACATTGGATAATTTATCATAGACTTCCCAGGGATAATTTCAAATTATGAATAAAGATAAAATAACAGAAATAACTTGTGAAAACCCAGAGATAAGGGATGCAGATTGACTATTTGGAGAGTTTTGTTCTGAACGAGTGATGGTGTTGATTATGAAGTTCAAGATCAGGGGGTTAATTAATTAATTACATAAATACAAGAAACGAGAGTTGACTAGTTCAAAACAATTTTGATCGAAAAAATCTTCTTAAAGTCCTAGATATATATTCTCATTTTCAAGCTCTCATTAAACCTTATCTAAAACTAAAGTTATCTAAAAATATTTACGACTGGTCCTTTGAAACTTTTAGGTCCAAAAAGGGAAAAATAAACAGTGTAATTTAAAGAGAACCCTATTCCGTCGACGGACTTATGCAAATGAAATAGTTTCCAAATTCGAATAATGACGATTCTACTACGATTTTGCTACGATCATTATGTAGATTTCAGTGAGAGAATAAAAGAATATATAAAAAACAAAATCAGATACGCCTTTAAAACGTCCTTATATGTCATCGTTCGTAATATAAAAGATATATAAAATGGAGAATGTCCGCGAAAAGGCAATAAACATTCAAAGGTAATAAAATAAGTGGGACATCGATTCGACCCTTTAAAGCGGCTCTGTCACATAAGCTACGGTCACACTAGCATTTCTTAATCGATTTGAAACCAGGAATCGTTTTAAGCGTCACGCGTTCACGCATTATCTTCATAAATCGATTTGTCGGTTGTTAAAAACGAATCGGTACGAAACTGGTTCCTGAAGCAGTTTCGAGAAATCGAATAATATCTATTCGAAAAAAGACGGTTTTCCGTTCACACGACTCCAGCGATACGTTTTGAAACGTTTTAAATCGATTCCAAGGCCTAGTATGAACGCAACTAAAGCTGCGTTCACACTACAGACTTTGAAACCGTTTTAAACCGTTTTGGAAAGCTTAATTTTTAAAATTTTGGAGTCATCCGTGTAGATCTTTCATCAAGAAACAAAATTAATATCTTTGAAAGTCGATTTGAACATTCAAAACGGTTTGAAAACGGTTCCAAAGTGTCAAGTGTGAACGTAGCTTAAATCGTACCGAAGCGTTAAGGATTATATATTAAGACGTTTCATATACTTTTCATCTTCATCAAAACATCAAAATATATAATTTTCTATGGGGGTGTCTGTCTGTCGGTCTGGAACGCTAAAGTTTACTGGAGTCGTTAGCAAAATGACCAAAGTTTAAGCAAATTGATGCAAAATGTTAAACTTCATTGGGAAAAAGTAGTTCATGCAATTATTATTAAAAATACCCTTTATTTTAATTTTAATGTCAATATATTAACAAATCTAAATTTTTCTGCGGATTAGGAGGTAAAAATCAGATTAAAAGTGTTTTAAAAACAAAACTAAAATATGTAGACTTTATGCCTTTCACGAGAGAAAGACCGCTCGAAAGCAACTAATCACGTGACAGAATGCCATAAAATTAGCTGACGGTTCAATCATTGAATCTCGCACTATTTTAAATTAAATTTAAACTCGAGTATTTTTATTACCCAATGAAATTTAGCATCGTGTATCAATTCGTTTAGAGGTCGGGGTTTGGACGAGATAATCCACAAATATTTGGTTAATCAGTTAATCATTAATAATAATCGATTAAATATTCGCGATTACATTCCGGATTTATCATAGACTTCCCGCGGATAATTTCAAATTATGAATAAAGATAAAACCAAATCAGAAATATCTAGTCCAAACTCCGATCTCTAAATTCGTTTCAGCTTTTCTCTCTATTTGCTAAAGAGGCGTGAAAACTTTATCGTTCCGGATCGACAGACAAACAGACGTACAAAGATAATTATAAATATTTATATTTCTTATGGCGCGTTTTCAATCAAGATTTTTTGGTCAAAAAGGTAACTTTTCGTCATAACTAAGGTAAATCTTTTGATTGAAAATGTGGCCTAATTCTTTTCTAACGATCTTTCCGAAAATGCTTCTAAAATGCAAAAAACGTTTATGGCCAGAAATCGGTAACAGTGTTACTTTAAGTTAGGCTTAACTTCGTGACAAAGGAGAAACTGAAAGATACGGATAGAGAAAAGGAACTCTCTCAAATCGATAATCGAAGCCTTTTCGTAGAAGTTTTTTTTTTTTCGCAAAGACCCCCCCCCCTCCCCCCGCCTATCAACGCGAAATTATATCGAGTTGTAAATATTATTAGCAATTTGAAGAAAGAATAGTAATATTAATAAAACTAGAAACTTTTGTTCTCTATTAATCAATCTTAATTCATTTAGGAAGTATTAAACGAATACATTCAAACGAAAACATATCCTTCATATTAGGGGACTTGTAACGGACTACTTGTTTTACAAGTAGGTTTTAACATGGTATATCAATCCACCTTAGTTTTTAACCATTATATCAACTCCTCTTGAATGAAAATGTTTTTTTAATGTATAGTTAAGTGTCATATTGGGTCAAACTTTGTTATTTTAAATCGATTACTTTTCAAAAAAAAAATCATAGATCAATTTCAGAAAGAGTTAAACCAATAACTAACTTCCTGTAAGTTAGGTAGAAATACCCGTACACTTATTAATCGAAAAGTAGGCTTAATTTTTATCGATTCCTTATCGTTTTCATATTCTCTTGACAGTAGGTAACATGATTCGTGACAGACAGGGTCGTCGGAACTTCGTAAATTATTTGTACGTAGGTTGGCTGAACCAGTTGGGCAATGTCAAATTATACGGGTCAATTATTCCAGGTTCGACGGTCGAAGGCAGGGTTCATATACAACTTTTGCCAAAACCGATTACCCTGAAATTTCCAGGTTTTTCCACAAATATCTCCCAGATATTTCCAGGTCCAAGATCAAACTATCGACTTCTGCCAATAAAATGGACCTAATAACATTGGAAGACCCTGGAGTGGTTTTTAATTTTGATGAAACATTCCATTTAGACCAAATACGCTCAAACCTCCCTGAATTTCACTAATATTTCTCTGAAAATTTAGCCCTTTAATTTATTTCCCTGAGATATCCATGTTTGTATGAACCCTGGTGGGGCTTGAGCCCCTGCGTCATGAAACGACATAAGCTGATTTATTTTCCCACTCTACTAGAGATCGGGGTTTGGTCAAAATAATCCACAACTATCAGTTAATCATAAAATTATTCGCGATTACATTGGATTTATCATAGACTTTCCTAGAAAAATTTTAAGTTATAAATAAAGATAAAATAATCAGAAATTTCTTGTCCAAACTCCGATCTCTACACTCTACACGGCCAGATTAGATCTACGGAGGAGGTGATTTAAATTGGTCGTCCTGAGCCACGTACAATAAAAAACAGAACCCCCTTCCCTGACGATTTTGATGGAATTTTGCGCAGACAATCTATATAACAAGGTGAGAACCCGTGCAAAGTTTTCTACAAAGGCAGCTTATGTATACTTAAGCATCCACCAGAACTTTGGACAATAGGTAAATATATAAAATCCATTTTGGGCTTGTTCAACTTGTTGAGTTGAAATCGTAGAACAGTAAAAGGCATGTGACGTAGTAGTGACGACAAGAAATCAAGAGAAGCGAGTCATTTTATACATATGCAAAGATTTTTCTAGCCTAAATTATGGGTACTCAACTCACCCAACTGATAATCAGACGATAAAATGAGTTAACTCAATTCGAGTTGACTCACAATTGTCAGTAAGTCGAGTTTAGAATTAATAAATAGTTCGTAAAACATTTTAATCTAATGTCCAAACTAGATACATAAGGTATATTCAATATTATACGCCTATAAATGACCTGAAGTTAAATGTATATATACACTTACACAAGTCATATTGTAAGTTCTATTGAACCTGCAAGCTCGAGAATAGAGACATAAATAGGAGGGAAACAGTGTGAATTCAGACCAAGTGTCGTTAACTGTCGCTCGTATCTGTCTTTTATAGTGAGAATTCCAGAAATATAAAGGGAGACTGAAAAAGGGGACATTTTAATGTATAATCAAACCGTTACCGGTGAAAAAAAAAACGTTTTTATAGGCCTTGGAATCGATTTAAACCTTTTTCAAAACGTTTCACTAGAGTCGTGTGAACGGGAAATCGATTTGATTCGATTTCTCGAAAGTTTCGAAACTGCTTCGAGAACCAGTTTCATACCGATTCGGTTTCAACAACCGATAGATGAAACTAGGATAAATCAATTTATAAAGATAATGCGTTAAGACGTGATGCTTAAAACGATTCCTGGCGATTTGAATATCGGTTTGATTGTACCGTTTCAAATCGATTAAGAAATGCTAGTGTGACCGTAGCTAAAATGATTCTGATAATTAAAGTGAGGCTGCCACCATCAAAGTAGGCTTAGCTGGATTCTTGAAAATCCCATATAAGGAATAGCAACCAATGATGTTATATGGAGTTCATCATCTCCATAAATCCAGCTAAGCCTATTTTGATGGTAAAATTTATTTCTATGCCTAGTTTATTATTTGTTTGTAAAATGTTTTACCCATGGATTAGGACTATTAACACGATACCGAATCGATAAAAAAAAAAAAAAAAAAAAAAATCACTTGTTAGGTTGCATTCTCCCTTTAATCCTATCCCCATTTTTATATTCATTAACACACGAATGCAAATGCCATGGCCAATAAAAAGAGTGTTTTAAATAATTTCAAGCTAAAGGGAGAATTTGGAAAAAATAACCAACAAAATATTTGGATAATCAATTAATTGATCCATAAATAATTGGATTACATTGGATTTACCATAGAATCTCCGTGAATAATCACACATTTCCAATAAATAATAATATCTTGTTCAAACCCTGATCTATATTTCAAGCACGTCAACGAATCCTAAAACAGAGCTTTCATTGGCGCCATTATTTTAATCACAGCTTTGTTATTAACCAGACACCTTTGGCATATCTTTAAAGGAAGGTGAAGAGGAAAACCAAGTGACTTTTTATCAATTCTTCTACCAATTATAAGACTTATCCGCGTAGTTAATCATTCGGGGAAATATATCTCAATGATTTTAAAAATTAAAATAGATCCAGATTTTACTGTTCTTTGAAATTAACCCCGTACAACCAATGGCGTAACGCCTTGCCTCACAGCGAATAAAATACTCGCGAGATGTTATAAATTATGCGCGGCATAGCGCGTGCCAAGAGTATTTTGTTCGCTGGAAAGCAAGACGTTACGCGATTGGTTGAAGGGAGTGAATTTAAAAGACCAGCGAATATATTATATATATTTCTCGAATGATTAACTACGCGGATAGGTCATATAATTAGTTGAAGAATAGTAAAATAAAAACACTTGATTTTCCTCTTCAGCCTCCCTATGGCATGCGTATCCGAATTGTACATTTTGAAATTCAATTAAAAGAAGATCCTCCAACTAATCAAAAGGGCTTAGTAAAAATACCAGCGACACGTGCTGAATCTGGCTTTATTTTCGTTCTTAATTATTTACACGCGAACCATTGCGCGTGTCGAGTCAGGTTGCGTGCCAACTTTGAAAGGTCATTAGGGTCTTATTCTGGGTTAAACTTTTGACCTTCCCTTTAAAGAACGCTAGTATCTCGTTATAGTGAGTGTTAGAAATCTTCTAATAGGTTTTTGGCGAACGTGTACTTTCCGTCGAGAAGAGTGTACTCGAGGGCGATAGTACTTTTGAAGGGTGATAACGAGGATATTATGACGCGACCAACTATATTCCAATTCTAGTTGTCAACGCTACTAAAGCTAAGATCACTTTATCTCCAAATAAAAAAAATAATAATGTTAACTGGTGGAGTAACTTTGAACGCGATATCAAAGCAAGACGGAATGAAAGATATATAGGTTATATCTCCCGCGAAGATAAAATGATTCAAGGGGACACGACGAAGGAATTCGAAACCATTAGAAGTCTTCGATACTTATAAAAGGTTGTCCGTAAGAAATTAATTCAACTTCATATGTACATTCTAAATCCATTCCAGCGCGTGCTCCGTATGATTTACTACCATTTCGCCCAAAATACTTCGCCCAATTTCCATTTAGTCCAATCCCATTTCGCCCAAAATACTTCGCCCGATTCCCATTTCTTAAACTTCAAATAATTTCGTTTCACTTTACCTAAAATATAACAAGAGGGATCGGCTAGTTAAAGTTATTAACTAACCTAACCTTATTTATAATATAACAGAAGGGACGGCCTAGTTCGAGTGATTAACAACCCTAACCTAACTTACCCTTACCTAAAATATTGCAAGGGGGTCCGTTTAACAGAAGGGATTAACAAGTAGATAATCAAAATATATCTCTAGTTACGTCTATCTGTCTAACAATCTGCCCTAGGAAAACTCTAAAACGTACACTCAAAGTTTGATGCACAATGTTAAACTGCATTGCAAACTCCACATATTGTTCAAACCACAACCTCTAGGTCTATTTGATCAGATTAAGTTGAAATTTTCCAAAATTTTTGTACCATTTTTGATCAAGTTAGAATTTCTTGCTTTATTCTAGGGAGAGTATTGAATGTTGATCAGATGGTAGCATGTCTCTTTAAAAAGACTGTAACGAAAGAAGGCAATGTTGCTACGCATTTTTTACTAGATTACCAGTAAAAATCCTAGTGAGTGGGACGTGCAAATTCAAGCGCCATTACTTCTCAACGAGAAAATAAAAAAATAAAAATAAAAAAAGAAACACGAGAGGTTTCCAGTTGTATCGTAACGAATCACTAACTTTTAGGCAACAAGATCCCGTTCAGAGCCAAATGAAGTTTTAAGCAAGTAATAACTACGTTCTACTATAAGGGTACTTTCACACTAGGGTTACCAAATCTATAGCAGCGTTCATACTAAGCATTGGAATAGATTTGAACCGTTTAAAAACATTTCGCTAAAGTCGTGTGAACAGGAAACCGTCTTTTCTCTATTCGATTTGATTCGGTTCTCGAAACTGCTTCCAGAACCAGATACCGATTCGGTTTCAAACACCCATAAGCTACGGTCACACTAAAGCTACGTTCACACTTGACACTTTGAAACCGTTTTCAAACCGTTTCGAGTCGTCAAATCGACTTTTTTACATATTAATTTGTTTTCTTGATCAAAGGTCTACACGGGTGACCCCAAAATTCACACTCGACACTTTGAAACCGTTTTCAAACCGTTTCGAGTCGTCAAATCGACATTTTTACATATTAATTTGTGTTCTTGATCAAAGGTCTACACGGGTGACCCCAAAATTTTATTATTTGACCTTTCCAAAAGGTTTCAAAGTCTGTAGTGTGAACGTAGCTGGGTCATTCCACAAGGGTTCGAACACTCATGTTACCATGGGTCGGCCGATCTTAATGAAATTTTACGTACGTTAATTTGCAGCTATTTGATGGTAAAATCCCAGTGTTTAGCGAAAAATATTGATTAGAAACAAAACTAGAGGCTTTTGAAAATACCCCCCGTTTTTAGGTGTACGCCATGACGATATTCGTACCCCTAAGCATTATGGCGAATAACATTTTTCCACTTTGGTCAAATTTCGTAATATTTTCAGGTTTAAGGTAATATATAGCGTAGATTTCAAAAATGGTAACGAAATGTTTCTATCTTTAATGGTGTTCACGCAAATAGGGGTCCTTTCCAAAATTTTGAAGAAGGGGGGTCAACTTCGAAGCGTAACTCTGAAAAAGGCCCTACACCGATTTAAACATTTTGACCAGTTATAGATAGCCCTATACCTAGGCTTTAATTTCGTATCCAATTTGTTTGTGATATTTGGGTGCTAAAGGTCAAAAAACGCGAAAAATCAATTTTGAAGAAAAACTCATTTTTTGAGATTTTTTGATTTTTTTATTTGTACATAAATAATGGTTGCGCATTATCTAGGCATTGTTTGGGCATTTTCAATTTGTAAGTTCACTGTCTGAATGATTTTGTAGCGACGCGTTCTTAAATGGGAGCAGGTAAAACGCATAAAATGGAATTTCCAGGTACAGAACATTCATCATTTTGAGATGACCAGGAAACTATCGCGTTATGTTTGTTGCATTTCATAAATCCGAGAAGGAAGTCATTTTCTTCTTTAATGGCTTCTAACACTAAGGCCAACTGGTACCAATCCTTGTCATATTCGACCGTTACATATTCTCCAACAGAAACTGCGTAAAATGTTAAGCGCACTCGGGTTGATTTCAGCATTCTCTGCTTTTGCCACCATAAATGCTATAACATTTGTACTGAATATATCAAGTGAAATTCTGTACATTTTTAATTCACAGTGTGATGTGGGAATAAATTTATGGCGGCTACAACAGTGCAAGCCTTGGAAAGCGTTCTTGAAAGAACAGTTGAGGTATTTTAACATCTTCTTTCGAAATGTAGAAAAACCTAATTCGTAGAATTGTAAAGGCGTTAATATTTGATCCTTTTCGGTGTTTTGCAAGGACTCCCGGGATACAAAACGCTTGGGTGTTCCGTCAATACCGTCAGATGGACTTTCACCAATCGAAGTGACAAAGAAGTCCCTTACTGCGTTTAAACCAAAGTCAGAATTGTGGACACATAATTTTTCCCGAATTCTGACTTTGGTTTAACCGCAATCGTTTGGCGTCCTTGCAAAATACCGAATATTAAGGATCAAACATTAACGTATATACAATTATATTTGGTCAGAAAAAACATTCTTGGAATTAAGTTTTTCTACATTTCGAAAGAAGATGTTAAACTACATCAACTATTCCTTCAAGAACGCTTTCCAAGGCTCGCACTGTAGTAGCCGCCATAAATTTATTCAGACATCACACTGTGAATTAAAAATGTACAGAATTTCACGTGATATATTCAGTACAAATGTTATAGCATTTATGGTGGCAAAAGCAGAGAATGCTGAAATCAACCAGAGTGCGCTTAACATTTTACGCAGGTTCTGTTGGAGAATATGTAACGGTCGAATATGACAAGGATTGGTACCAGTTGGCCTTAGTGTTAGAAGCCATTAAAGAAGAAAATGACTTCCTTCTCGGATTTATGAAATGCAACAAACATAACGCGATAGTTTCCTGGTCATCTCAAAATGATGAATGTTCTGTACCTGGAAATTCTATTTTATGCGTTTTACCTGCTCCCATTTAAAAACGCGTCGCTACAAAATCATTCAGACAGTGAACTTACAAATTGAAAATGCCCAAACAATGCCTAGATAATGCGCAACCATTATTTATGTACAAATAAAAAAATCAAAAAATCTCATAAAATGTGTTTTTCTTCTAAATAGATTTTTCGCGTTTTTTGACCTTTAGCACCCAAATATCACAAACAAATTGGATACGAAATTAAAGCCTAGGTATAGGGCTATCTATAACTGGTCAAAATGTTTAAATCGGAGTAGGGCCTTTTTCAGAGTTACGCTTCGAAGTTGACCCCCCCCCCCTTCTTCAAAATTTTGGAAAGGACCCCTATTTGCGAGAACACCATTAAAGATAAAAACATTTCGTTACCATTTTTGAAATCTACGCTATATATTACCTTAAACCTGAAAATATTACGAAATTTGACCAAAGTGGAAAAATGTTATTCGCCATAATGCTTAGGGGTACGAATATCGTCATGGCGTACACCTAAAAACGGGGGGTATTTTCAAAAGCCTCTAGTTTTGTTTCTAATCAATATTTTTCGCTAAAAACTGGGATTTTACCATCAAATAGCTGCAAATTAACGTACGTAAAATTTCATTAAGATCGGCCGACCCATGGTAACATGAGTGTTCGAACCCGTGTGGAATGACCCAGCTTAACATTTCTTAATCGATTTGAAACGGTAAAATTAAACCGATATTCAAATCACCAGGAATCGTTTTAAGCGTCACGCGTTCACGTATTATCTTTATAGATCGATTATCGTAGCCACATCTATCGGTCGTTGAAACCGAATCGGTATGAAACTGGTTCCCGAAGCAGTTTCGAGAAATCGAATCAAATCGATTCGAGAATAGACGGTTTCCCGTTCACACGACTCCAGCGAAAAGTTTTGAAACGGTTTAAATCGATTCCAAGGTCTAGTATGAACGCAGCTAGAGATGAAGATACAATATATCGATAATGTGTGAACACGTGACGCTTAAAACGATTTCTGGCGATTTGAATATCAGTTTGATTTTACCGTTTTAAATCGATTAAGAAATGCTTGTGACCCTAGCTATTTTGAAACGGTTTAAATCGATTCCAAGCCCAAGTTCAGCCGCTTTCATACTAGGCCTTGTAATCGATTTCAACCGTTTCAAAACGTATCGCTGGAGGCATGTGAACGGGAAACCGTCTTTTCTCGAATCGATTTGATTCGATTTCTCGAAACTGCTTCGGGAACCAGTTTCATATCGATTCGGTTTCAACAACTGCTAGATGAAGCTACAATAAATCGATTTATAAAGATAAAGTGTAAACACGTGACGCTTAAAACGATTCCTGGCGATTTGAATACCGTTTTGCTTTTTCCTTTTCAAATCGATTAAGAAATGCTAGTGTGACCGTAGCTTTTGAACTAAGAACACAGCTACGTTCACACTAGCGTATCCTAATCCATTTTAATCGATAAAATGAAACTTATATAATCGCTAGTAATCATTTAAAGCGCCATTTGAACTAACATCATCTTCATAAACCGACTTATCTGTAATTTGTAGATGCCGAATCGGTTTGAAAGTAGTCCCAGAAGCAGGCACGAAAAATCAATTCAAATCGATTTCAGAAAAAAAATATTTCCCGTTCACACGACTTCAGAGAAACGTTTTGAGCTCGTTTGAATCGACTCCAAGGCCTAGTATGAACGCAGCTTGGGTATAAAAGTGGAATCTAAAACCATTTTTTGTTTTTCGCGCTGTAAATAATACTAAAGTAAGATTCTCGGATTTCGTGGGACGAGACGACGAGATTTTAGGTTAAGGCGTAGGAGTTTTGACATATTCTCTGCCTCCTACTAGTTCCTTTCGAAACAAGATCATCTCTCCATTATAATTCAACAGGGTAATCTTATTAAGACTACACCACCTCTCAGAGGAAGTATTAGGATTACAATTAATAGTGCATATGAAACTCAAGCCGGGTACATCTTGAATATCTCAGACGACCAACTCTCTTCAAAGGACATGGATGGATTAAAGGGAGGCAAAAAAGCACTGCTGTCCCATGGCGCCTGGCTATTGGGCGCACCCAATAAATGCGAAGAAAATTCAGAATCTAGCTAAGCCTGTTTTCCGGGAAACTTTTTATTTCTAGTTTAATATTTGTTTGTAAAAAGTTTTACTATTGGATTAGGATAAGGAATCGATAAAAAAATCACTTGTTGGTAGGTTGCATTCTCCCTTTAAAGACACGTGAAATTGCCAGTCAAGAAAAATCCATCTCGATGAGACAACCCCGCGAATGTCTAGAATCTGAAGGCTCATGGTCTACATAAGGTAGAGCGAGGAAAAACTATCTTTCTTCCCTCCGCGCCCGCAGACATGAACTATTTTTTATCGTGTATGGATACTAGCAGAAGCGGATGAAGGAGGGTTTAATCGGCTTCTGAAACTAAGCATACTAAGTTTTTTATAGATAAGGGGGATGGAAAGAATTTTACAAAACGGATAATCTAAAAAAAAATTTTGTTCCCACTTTCTTCGAAAACATCTTACAAATTAAATACATATGGAAACTATGGGGTCTAAAATCGGTACGCTTTGGTCCTTATAACTGCCATTAGAAATCGTCTAGATAATAGAAGCGAGTGAAATATGCAACCGCGGGCAAATAATTAACGTTAAGCCTATTTCTAGCGTATCAAACTACTCGTAGTTTAAATGGGTACTTGAAAGGACCAGGAAACCTGTTTTCAATTGTCTAGTTTATTTTTTATTTAGGGGCTGACACTTGACAGGGCTCCCAGCGCATAGCCCAGAAAAATTTATAGGTATTATAGGTTTTAAAAGCCAAAAATATAGGTAATGTATAGGTCCAAAAATATCAATTTATAGGACTTTTTATAGGTTTTTAGTTTTGAAAAATAGGGGTTTTATAGGTAGGTTTCGCTGAAATGTAATGCTATATATGTTCTATAGCCTCTAGGCCTGTCCCTCTGCCTTTCTTTGGCACTACTAGCTACTCATGCCCTTCTCGACAGTCTACCTAACCTCTAAAAAAATTGAGTAATAATTACCAGTGACCTAGAGGAAACCTTTCTGCTACAACTTGGTTTTTTGCAATCATTTGTACTTTTTTAAGCAAAAGTATAATTTTTATAGTTATATAGTTCATTCCTTTCGAATTTTATCACCGAAATTGAAGAAATTCCCCAAAAAATAGGTATTATAGGTTAAAAAATGAAATTATAGGTTTTTATAGGATCACTTCAGAATTATAGGTAATTATAGGTATTATAGGTGGTCTGGGAGCCCTGACTTGAGAAACTCGGTGTACAAGTGGAAATGAATTAAAAAGCCCCAAACGTATTTAAAAAGGCTAAAAGCCTCAAACATATTTATTTAAAAAGCCCCAGCGTATTTAAAAAAGGTAAAAGCCCCAAACGTATTTAATTAAAAAGGCCCAAACATTTGATTCAAAAGCCCCAAACGTATTTAATTAAAAAGGCCCAAACATTTGATTCAAAAGCCCCAAACGTATTTAATTAAAAAGGCCCAAACATTTGATTCAAAAGCCCCAAACGTATTTAATTACAAAGCCCCAAACGTATTTAAAAAGGCTAAAAGCCTCAAACATATTTAATTAAAGAACCCCAGCGTATTTAACTAAAGAGCCCCAGCGTATTTAAAAAAGGTAAAAGCCCCAAACGTGCTTAATTAAAAAGGCCCAAACATTTGATTAAAAAGGCCCAAACGTATTTAATTAAAAAGCCCCAAACGTATTTAATTAAAAAGCCCCAAACGTATTTAATTAAAAAGCCCCAAACGTATTTAATTAAAAAGCCCCAAACGTATTTAATTAAAAAGCCCCAAACGTATTTAATTAAAAAGCCCCAAACGTATTTAATTAAAAAGCCCCAAACGTATTTAATTAAAAAGTCCCAAACGTATTTAATTAAAAAGCCCCAAACGTATTTAATTAAAAAGCCCCAAACGTATTTAATTAAAAAGCCCCAAACGTATTTAATTAAAAAGCCCCAAACGTATTTAATTAAAAAGCCCCAAACGTATTTAATTAAAAAGCCCCAAACGTATTTAATTAAAAAGCCCCAAACGTATTTAATTAAAAAGCCCCAAAACGTATTTAATTAAAAAAAGCCCCAAACGTCCTTAATTAAAAAGCCCTAAACGTCCTTAATTAAAAATCCCCAAACGTCCTTAATTAAAAATCCCAAACGTATTTAATTAAAAATCCCCAAACGTATTTAATTAAAACCCCCAAACGCATTTAATTAAAACCCCCAAACGTATTTAATTAAAACCCCCAAACGTATTTAATTAAAAAGCCCCAAACGTATTTAATTAAAAAGCCCCAAACGTCCTTAATTAAAAAGCCCCAAACGTCCTTAATTAAAAATCCCCAAACGTATTTAATTAAAACCCCCAAACGTATTTAATTAAAACCCCCAAACGTATTTAATTAAAAAGCCCCAAACGTATTTAATTAAAAAGCCCCAAACGTCCTTAATTAAAAAGCCCCAAACGTCCTTAATTAAAAATCCCCAAACGTATTTAATTAAAACCCCCAAACGTATTTAATTAAAACCCCCAAACGTATTTAATTAAAACCCCCAAACGTATTTAATTAAAACCCCCATACGTGGTTAGATTAAAACCCTCAAACGTATTTAATTAAAACCCCAAAACGTATTTAATTAAAACCCCAAAACGTATTTAATTAAAACCACCCAAACGTATTTAATTAAAACCCCCAAAACTTTAACGTATCGTATTTAATTCAATTTAGCCATCATGTTTAATCACCCCCAAATATAAAGGTCTTAAAAGTTTAATTTAAGAGACCTCCGTTTAACGCCTAAAATGTTTCCAATAAGCTCTTTTCAACCTTGCTGTTTAAAGTAGAAAAATTACGTCACCACTTTGACTCTGGAACTTTTCGCCCCGGGAAAAAACGAACATTAGCCCCGGGAAAAAATGAGCATTCCCCCCTGACAATCTCCCTCTCCTTCGTTCGGTGAAAAATGGCTGCTAAAATAATGCGGTGTAGACGGGCGGCGCTTAAGCCTAACACAACACAAGTAAACGACCCGACAAAAACACTACCTTTTAAAAAATAAGATAAATTAAAACTCACCCAAAATTGGATTCCAAATGTTTCGATATCCTTTGCCGCATATTTCAAGCACATTTTTGAGAGTAACATCCAAACATGAACACTCGATCTAAATCCGATTACAAGGAAATTAAAAATTGTTCAATACGAGAAACGCGGTTTTTAGGGAGCGGCGGAATAATGGCGGTCGGCGCCTCTCCCTTCTCTCTAGGGAGTCTAGGCTATAAAGCAACAATCGCTAAGCCTAATTCGATAATACTACAGTCAAAAATATCCTCTTGTCGTAATTTCACGGAAACGCGAGGCGCTAATTTTGTCGCATCATTGTTCTGGGATATATTAGGCTTCTTTTTGTCGCAAAATCCGAACATAAACGATAGTTTAAACGCGATTTAATTCATATTTCGTGGCTAACGAGAATTCAGCAACGGGACGTTTCTGGCGTCATTGAACTTTCTGTCAATCGGGCCGGGGATTCGGGGAAGAAGGGGAAGATAGGGGGGATACTGTAGTATACCTACTAAATCTAAATTAAAACTCCTAAAATATAGAGATTTTACCTAAAATATAGAATGCTATTATACGGTTGAACCAATATTTGCAAAAGGTGGTTTAAGGTGGATATGGTAAATAATATAATATTACGCGAAATTTTTAAACCCTTTTTTTTTCGTAGACTACCGCCTATAAAGAAATTATTAATATGTAGAATTAATCCTAGAATTTTGAAATAATTTTTAAATAATGTTATAAGTTTTACAATACGGTTTTATGACTTTCTAGGGCTACGGAATTTTAGCAATTATATCTCGAAATAAGTGATTTGAATGATTTCAAGTTGTAATAAATATTAAATGCTTATATAAATAGTATTTATCTTCTTTGAAAAAAAAACAAAAGTAAAGCATGCCAAAAACTTTGTTGTACAACAGTTTTTAACTTTTTATTAAAGAAGACCTGGTTTTGTTACCTCCCCGACTGAACTCCTTGGCACTGTGGAGCCAAATCAGGGTTCATACAAATTTTTGGGAGTTAATTTCCCTGAATTTTCTTGGTTTCCCTGACCACTTCTAAATTATTTTTTCTGACCATTTCTAACTTATTTTCCCTGATCTTTTGGGCCAATTTCCAAATTCCCTGACTTTCCCCTGATTTGTAAGGAATGAAATGACATTCAGGGTGGTCTCAAGTATGACATTTTTCTTGGAATAGGCTTTTGGATTTAAGCTCTTATAATTTCGCCAATTCCTTCAATAATTTCGCCTATTCCTTCAATAATTTCGCGATTCCTTCAATAATTTCATCGATTCCTTTAATAATTTCATCGATTCCTTTAATAATTTTATCGATTCCTTCTATAAGTTTGCGATTCCTTCAATAATTTCTTCGATTCCTTCAATAATTTCATCGATTCCTTCAATAATTTCATCGATTCCTTCAATAATTTCGTCGATTCCTTCAATAATTTCATCGATTCCTTCAATAATTTTGCGATCCCTTCAATAATTTCGCGATCCCTTCAATAATTTCGCGATCCCTTCAATAATTTCGCGATCCCTTCAATAATTTCGCGATCCCTTCAATAATTTCGCGATCCCTTCAATAATTTCGCAATTTCTTCAATAATTTCGCCGATTCCTTCAGTATTACCGCGAATCCTTCAATAATTTCGTCGATTCCCTCAATAATTTCGCCTACTCCTTCAATAATTTCGCGATTCCTTCAATAATTTCGCAATTTCTTCAATAATTTCTCCGATTCCTTCAGTATTACCGCGAATCCTTCAATAATTTCGTCGATTCCCTCAATAATTTCGCCTACTCCTTCAATAATTTCGCGATTCCTTCAATAATTTCGTCGATTCCTTCAATAATTTCGTCGATTCCTTCAATAATTTCGTCGATTCCTTCAATAATTTCGCATATTCCTTCAATAATTTCGCCGATTCCTTCAATAATTTCGCGATTCCTTCAATAATTTCGCGATTCCTTCAATAATTTCGCGATTCCTTCAATAATTTCGCGATTCCTTCAATAATTTCGCGATTCCTTCAATAATTTCGTCGATTCCTTCAGTATTTCCGCGAATCCTTCAATAATTTCGTCGGTTCCCTGAATAATTTCGTCGATTCCTTCAATAATTTCGTCGATTCCTTCAATAATTTCGTCGATTCCTTCAATAATTTCGTCGATTCCTTCAATAATTTCGTCAATTCCTTCAATAATTTCGCGATTCCTTCAATAATTTCGCGATTCTTTCAATAATTTCGCCGATTCTTTCAATAATTTCGTCGATTTCTTCAATAATTTCGCAAAAGCGTGCCAGTATCCAATCTCATGGAAAAATATAATCATGAAGTGACGCCAATACGAAAACAATGAGTAACTCGAAATGCGTCAGCAGTTTTGAAATCACACGCGTTATTAACTTTTTATTCGCGAGAAATTAATAATGAAGCGAAGGTTGCGGCGCATTGATATTCCACGTTATGCCTCATAGGGAAATAAAAGGGCTGTTAAATAAAGTCTTCACGAACGGAATTACAGCAGGCTTAATTGTTGAGTAGGTTGATTTGAAAACGAATGGAGTTATTGTAGTAGGTCTACCAAGAATTAATTTCTACCGGAAATAAAATACAAACAAGAAATCATCAGGAAACAAGTGTAGCTACGTGGCTCTGCCGCTCTACTATGGAACAACTATACTTAAAGTGAGGCTATCACGTATTTTTCATGAACTCCGAATGATTCAAAAAAGATTCAAAATATATATATACATATGTCATCGAACAACAATTACAGCGATAGGAAAAATACATATTTTATAATCGGCCATTTTCCAAATATTAAAAAAAAAACATTCCCGCAATCTACGTCATCATTATGGTCACGTGATTTCGATATTGTCGAGAATACAGTTGATTCTAACGCGTAATTCTGGCACCAGAGTGATAAGGTCGCTTTCGCGCAGTTTTTTTCGTAAAAGTACTTGAATCCAGATCAATTTAACTAGCTTTCGTACGAAAATTAAACAAAAATGATCTATCAATTTTTGACATTTTGTTTTGAACTTTTTTTCTAAGGCGTCAACCGGCAGAGGGATAAAATTTTGATAAAATTATAAAACTAAAAATGTAATCCATAGGTGATTCGAAAGGCTATAATTTGTTTATTATGTATTTCTGCTAACATCGAAAATATAAAACTTCTCTCGTCAGAGGTATATAATAATAATATAGTATGAAAGGTAGGTAAAATTGACGAACAACAAGTGCCCGCCGTAAATCGCGGCGGATCGACACACCGCTTTACTCCCAAAAAATAGTTACACCATTTTGAACCTCACTAAATTTTCTCTACGCACACTTCCGGAACTCGCGAGCTGAAGTCAACCTTCGACTCCATTTTAACAGACAGCATGACTCCTGAGACAGGAAGCTCTAAACACAAATCGAGCCGTCTTGTTTATACAAAGACCATTTACTAGAGTAGTGACATTGAGAAGTCCAGCGCGAGCTAGTGGCCTAGACAGTCAGCAGCGGGCTCTTGTTGTTCGTGATTTTTAGCATTGGTAGTATTGGGGCTTTCATACTTCCCCCCGAAGGGGGTTTTTATATACCTCTGATATCATGTTGAGATGAAACTGTAGAGGACATAATTTTTCATATAAAACCCCAGGTAGGGATCACACTGAATCATATTCTACTAAACATCCTGAGCATTTCGTATCAACTTTGGTGAGCATAAAATGGAAGGAAATTTTCGGGGAAAACTTTTAAGTGTTCCGAAAAATGTTTTTTACAGTCCTCCCGGAATTATTTCATTTTGCCGTTAGCCGCGAAAACGCCACAGTGAAATTATCCCTAATTCTAAATATTTAGAGATCGGGGTTTGGACAAGAAATTTCTGATTATTTTATCTTTATTCGTAACTTAAAAGTTTTCGAGGAAAGTCTATGATGTAATCGCGAATAATTTTCCGATTATTTTTTTATGATTAACTGATTAACTGATAGTTGAGGATTATTTTGTCCAAACCCCGATCTCTATAAATATTTCTCGAACGCTATGGTATATTTTTAAAAATTCATTTGAAAATTTGACTCAAATATAATATTTGGAAATTTGATTCAATGGTTTGATTTGGTAATTTTTAACTTAAAGATTATTTAATTTTATTCAAAATAATTATTTTGGAAATAGTATTGATATCACGGGACTGATTATAAATAGTAATAGCCTCGAAAATGAATTTCAATGAATGATAGCTAATAATTAATTTGCAGAGAAATTCGAAAAACGTAATCTTTCGCGAATTAAAATGGGATTGAAATTAATTCATTTGCTCGCCGTTTGCGCCACTCTTTCCATCTTTGCTCCGAAAATAGCCGATGCTCTAATAAGTAAGAACAAAACATTAACACGTCTAAGTCACACTGACGTCATCTGACCCGTAATATCTTGATAAACAAACGCTACCCCACGTTCGTTGGTAGCAATTTATAACGCGAATAATTGAATGGTTTGAAATTGTCTCTTGTCCCAGTGACAATGTCCAATCGTAGACCAAAACGGATGCGGAAACGAAGCGAACTTCTAGCGTTTGTAGAAAAAGATAATCCCTCGGATTACTACACGGTTTATGTTAACAAAACCTATACATTATTGCCACAAGCCCCATCTTCAGTCTAGAGATCGGGGTTTGGACAAAATAATCCACAACTATCAGTTAATCAGTTAATCATAAAAAAATAATCGGAAAATTATTCGCGACTACATTGGATTTATCATAGACTTTCCTCGAAAAATTTTAAGTTATGAATAAAGATAAAATAATCAGAAATTTCTTGTCCAAACCCCGATCTCTACTTCAGTCTATCATTATTTCTAAGCAGCAAAATAAGGTACTTCGATTGGATATCTAGATATCCGCGTGGGCGGGCTCATTTATTTGAGCGGGGTAGACCGAGTGATGGCTTACGGATAGCATTGTCAGCTGCCTACTTAGAGATAATAATAGACTTATGATATAAGTAATTTCCTCATTTCTTATATTATTGTAAATATTTTTACTAGATGTTCCAGTAATAAGGTGTAATTTATCATCAGTGGGTCCTATTGAAGAATGCAAAAAAGTAAAATGTTTCGGTAAAAGGATTCCTTCAATTTGCAAGTGTTTCAGAAAGCAATTGTGTGCTTGCACGTGCGACAGGAAGAATTGAATGAAGAAACAACCTCTTGCCAATCAAGGCACTGACGGAAATGAAATAAAAATTGAAAAATTAACCTAATTATAGTTTTTTTATATAAGATTCATTTACATCAAGTTAAGCCTATTTTCCGGGTAATAACATCTTCAGACGAGCCGCGTAATTAGCCGATTCAATCAAATTTAACCGAGGTTTACGTCTCCTTCTCAGTTCAATATAGAGTTCGGGGTTTGGACAAGAAATTTCTGATTATTTTTTTATGATTAACTGATTATTTTGTCCAAACCCCGATCTCTAGTTCAATAAACCTCGATTAAAGAATTATGACGCCTCGTCAGAAGAGTGTATAAGAATTAAATTTATTTCTAGTTTAATGTTTGTTTGTAATTTTTGTTTACTGGTGGATTAGGCCTACTTAAACGATAATTTATCGAGAAAAAATAACTTGTTAGGTTGCATTCTCCCTTTAAATAGGAAAACTACAAATCGAGGTAGGGGGATCGAGATCGTTTGTCGAAAACCAGTTAATTTTGAATGATTGAAATTCAAAATAATATCGCTTTTAACGACAAGAGGTTGATTGCCTTTTCTAATACTAGGCCTCGAAATACAAGCTACAAGATTTTATTTTGGTCATTTTCAATTTGCAAGTTGTCCGAGATAGATGTCACTTTCCCGCGAGGAATCTGTCTAGGGATTACGTAATGAAATGTCGAGTGTACGAAAGGGTATAATTCACAAGAAACGCTGGATTTGCAGTAAATTCTTCATTAATGTTTGCAATTTCTAGCGCAAAACGCCAATAAATGTCTAAGCGACTTCCTTGCCTCGATCTGTGCATTAGTTATTTTGGCATTAGTGGTTTTTATTATAGTGTATATTTGGCGGTAATTTTAGGTGTTGTTTTCAGCTAATTCAAGGTGTTATTTATTATTGTTTTTAGGTATCCAGGGTTTGTTTCGGGGTAATTCAAGGGGTTGTTTGTGGTAATTCAAAGGTTGGTTTTGGGTAATTCAAGGGGTTATTTTGTGGTTATTCTACGGTTGGTTTTGGGGTAATTATAGGGTTGGCTTTGGAGTAATTCAAAGGGTAATTCAAGGGAATGGTTTGTAGTAATTCTATTGTTTCGTTTGGGGTAATTGAAGGGGTTGGTAATTCTAAGGTTGGTTTTGGGGTAATACAAGAGGTTATTTTGTGGTAATTCTAGGGTTGGTTTTGGGGCAATTCTAGGGTTGGTTTTGGGGTAATTCAAGGCGTTGTTTTGTGGTATTTATAGGGTTAGTTTTGGGATAATTCAAGGGGCTGTTTTTTGGGGTAATTCAAGGGTTGATTTTGGGGTAATTCAAGGGTTGATTTTGGGGTAATTCAAGGGTTGATTTTGGGGTAATTTAAGAGGTTGTTTTGTAGTAATTATAAGGTTTCGTTTTTGGTAACTCAATAGGTTGTTTTGTGGTATAGCTAGGTTTGGTATTGGGGTAATTCTACGGTAGGGTTTAGAGTAATTCTACGATTTGTTTTAGGATACTTCAATGCGGGAAAATCTATTTTGTAGGATTTGTTTTGAGGTGATTCTAGAGTTAGTTTTGGTGTAATTTGAATGTATTTGAGTAGCTCTATGGGTTGTTTGAGGATAATTCTAGGGTTTTGGTGAGACTCATCAAGTTATTCTAGAGTTTGATTCGGGGTAATTCTCGAGTTTGATTCGAGGCAATTCATTAGTTTGATTAGGGGTAATTCTTGAGTTTTATTCGGGGTAATTTTCGAGTTTGTTTTGGAGTAATTGTTGGGGCAAAACTAAATCACGTAAAAATGAAAGGTTTTCTATATTTAAAAGTAGAATAATTGCAGCATGTAACCGGAATTCTAAACCAAAATTAAAATACCCTAATACCTTTCATCAGAAATGACATGATGTACATTCGACGTGGGATGAACTTTACGTTAACAGAGAGAAGGATTTTATGGCGGCTTTATTTCAAACATTTTTGATAGCGAACCTCCCACTTTTTTGTCTTCCTAAATCTCGTATATTACTCGAATAAAAACCCACGTAGAACCTTTTTCCAAAAATATATTTCAAAATAAATAAAAATAGATGGAGACGAGTCTATTTCATTCCCAATGGATGAATATGGAAAAATTCCGTTAAAGGTCAACATAGGGATCACGGTAAACACGTAAAATAAGATACAATATACGCGGGAGAGTCTTTACCGAACATAAGCGAGCCAAAACAATTGTCATAAATATTTCCTTATTCTAAATATATATATACTGTATATACTGCATAATATTGCAATTTAGAAGAAACCCGAGCAATCTCTTAACGGCTTCTTCTTAAAACAAAAAAACAAAAAACCCAGATATGGTTAGGTAGAGATATTTTTGAATTCTCTGAAAGAATATCTTTTTAAGGGCCTAAAACTACCTACAATAGGTCATTCGGTGTAGAAACAAGGAGCCAATATGTAAGAAGGATCAGACCCGAGAGAGAAAAAGAAGGTTTTGTTTCGTTTGGGTCATGCGCAATAGAGTTTATTTCAATCGATTGCCCCAAAAAGTAAATACAACCCTGTAAATAAAAGGTAGCTGGTTCTGACCGTCTACCTTTCCCAAAGTTCAAGATTTGTTTGCAAAAAAAGAGAATTAAGCTTTGATATACGCTATGTTTGAACTCGTATAGTCATTGCAAGCATAGAAAATATAGTATTTTCTATGTTGCCAGTTCCGCTTGAAGACTATTATAACCCCTTCTTGCAAAGCGTGTGAAACTCAGAAAAATTTAGAACGATAAATCTTGTCCTTGAGAGAGTCGAAATAGGACATCGCGTCTTTCGAAGCTCGCTAAATTGTTAGATTTCGATTTCGGCGAACTATTGAACAAGGAAAGACTAAAACTTTTGGACGAAATAATCCACAAATATTTGGATGATCAGTTATTTGATTGATAAATATTTGGATAATCAGGAAATTGATCCACAAATGGATAATCAGTTAATTGATCCATACATATTTGGATAATCAGTTAACTGATCTATAAATATTTGGATAATCAGTTAATAGGTCCAGAAATATTTGGATAATCAGTTAATGGACCCACAAGTATTTTGTTAATCAGTTAATGGATCCACAAATATTTTGTTAATCAGTTAACTGATCCACAAATATTTTTATAATCGGGTAATTGATGCACAAATATTTGGATAATCAGTGAATAGGTCCATAAATATTTGGATAATCAGTTAAATGATCCACAAATATTTGGATAATCAGTTAATTGATCCACAAATATTTGGATAATCAGTTAATTGATCCACAAATATTTGGATAATCAGTTAATTGATCCACAACTATTTGGATAATCAGATAATTGATCCACAAATATTTGGATTATATTGTATTTATCATAGAATACCCGTGGATAATCTCACATTTTGAAAAAAGATAAAATTATCAGAAATATCTTATCCAAACCCCTACCTCTATAAAGTGCTCCAGGCTCACATATACTTGGGAGACAGCTTGAATAATTTTTATTTCGGCCTAAAACCAAGGAAATATGCTAGTCTGTTTATGTTAATACCAAGGCAGTCACAACACAGGATTTTCCCAAAAATATCATGTTCCTTTGAAATTTAAAACAAAAGTCAGGTGTTTTTAGGTGAAGGAAGACAGTCTCTTCTGGAGATAAAGTCAACGATTCGGTCATTTTATTTTCTTTTGAAAAAAATCGATATGAAGGAAAAGGTTTCTAAAAATAAGGTGGGTTTATTATCATATTTTCCAAATTTAAAATACTCCTTTATCCAAACCAAATGTATAACTTTTGTTAATTGAATAAGACCATCGTGATGTCAATCAGATATTATCCGTTCGCGAAAATCATATCCATTTCTTATTCGAGATAACGAATACCCGAATGTTAAAGCAATATTTTTATTCGTACTCATTGTTATAGGAAATTGACTAAGTTATACGAGTTATTCATTCGCCGATACGAACAATTTGAAACTGGAGTTTCATCGCGGATTTTAACCTTAATTGAGATTTCAAAGCTAGAATGTAGTCATCTTGTCCGTTCCTTTCAATTTAAATTAAAATAAAATTATTATATTGAATTCTACACGGATTTCCGAAGATTAAAATATCTGAAAATCCTAGTTATCAAAGGATATCCTAAGTTAATCATTATCCGATTGCGAGCTCTACCTTTATGCGGCGTTTGGGTTCTTCTTTCGTGATTGTTGAGAAAAAAAATGGGCTCAACGCTTCAAAGACAAATTATCGACTAAAATCGCGGTTTGAAAAACATCGTTATTAATCTCTTGGGTTCAATTTCCGAGAAGATTGAGTTTTTCTCTTTATTTTTCGTTGATAGGAAGGCAGTCGACCGACAATAAAAAAGTGTCAAAAAATGACAGATAGTACACCCTGGGCTTTTATGAGTTTGGTAAAAGAAAAAAATATGAAAGAAAATTTCAAAGATATTTCTTTATCCCCAAAGAGAGCAAAATGAGAGCCCTCATAAAAAAAAAATCACGTTAACATTTATAGGAAAATAAACAAGTTGGGAAAACAAAAGTTTAACTTTTTGAGTATCACGTGGTCTAATTTAACTCAACATAAAAGAATATAGTTCATGATAAGAGTGTCTTTTCGTAGAAATGAAAATATAAACTACGGTCACACTAGCATTTTTAAATCGATTTGAAATGGTAGAATAAAACCGATATTAAAATCTCCAGGAATCGTTTCAAACGTCACGTGTTCACGCGTTATCTTTATAAATCGATTTATCGTAGCTTAATCTATCGCTTGTTGAAACCGAATCGGTATGAAACTGGTTCCCAATCAAATCGACTCTAGTGAAACGTTTTGAAAGGTTTAAATTGATTCCAAGGCCTAGTATGAACGCAGCAATATAGTTGAAATTGAAAAATAAAAATGCCTTTAAACCATTTATTTGGGCAAGATTAAACTTAAACACAATAGGAGTATTAACTCCCATTTCACCTTTAAGCCAAATGTCATTGATAAATGACCCTATCTTTTGGGATTCAAATTTGACCCCTATAACCTCGCCTATAACACTCCGTTGACCTTTAACAGCAGCAGCCATGTCATTATAATGATAGATCGCCCGTTAAGAAGATTTTATTTGAACTTTGACCGCTTTTTCATTCTTTTAATCCTTTGTTTATGTATATTTGACCTTTCACCAATTCCTTCAAGGGGTAATGAAGACGAATGACGTGTTATTTTTGAATCCACTATAAGCGTTATAATATATTCATTAAAACCTTATTGAGGTAGGTTAAACCATCCTCGGATGAGGCGTAATTAGCCCGTTTAATGAGATTTAACCAAGGTTTACATAGACTTCTCTCGGTTCAATAACCCTCGGTTAAATCAGATGATTAAACCGGCTAATTACGCCATCGGTTTGAAACTGGTTCCCGAAGTAAGCTACAGTCACACTAGCATTTCTTAATCGAATTGTAAAGGTAAAATCAAACCGATATTCAAATCGCCAGGAATCGTTTTAAGCGTCATGTATTCACACAAAAGCTGCGTTAATACTAGGCGTTTGAATCGAATTAAACCGCTTCAAAACGTTTCGCTAGAGTCTTGTGAACGGGAGACCGTCTTTTATCAAATCGATTTGCTTCAATTTCTCGAAACTACTTCGGGAAGCAGTTTCATATCGATTCGGTTTTAACAACCGATATATGAAGCTACAATAAATCGATTTATAAAGATAATGCGTGAACGCGTGACGCTAAAAACGATTCCTGTCGATTTTAATATCGGTTTGATTTTACCGTTTCAAATCAATTAAGAAATCCTAGTGTGACCGTAGCTTTATTGTTGAAACAGAATCATTATGAAACTGTTTCCCGAAGCAGTTTCGAGAAATCGATTCGAGAAAAAACGGTTTCCCGTTCCAGCGAAGCAATTGAAACGATTAAAATCTATAGTTTCAAGTGATCGATTCAAATCGATAGGAGAAAAAGGCTTTTCCTTTCACAAGAGCTACGATTCACACTAGCATTTATTAATCGATTTCAAACGGTAAAATCAAACCGATATTCAAATCGCTAGGAATCGTTTTAAGCGTCACGCGTTCACACATTATCTTTCTAAATCGATTTATTGTCGCTTCATCGGTATTTGAAACCAAATCGGTATGAAACTGGTTTCCGAAGCAGTTTCGAGAAATCGAATCTAACCGATTCGAGAAAAAAAAAAAACGGTTTCCCGTTCACACGACTCAAGCAAAACGTTTTGAAATGGTTTAAATCGATTCCAATACCTAGTATGAATGAAGCGAAACGTTTTGAATCGACTTCAAGGCCTAGTAAGAACTCAACTAAGGTTTCTCTCGCCTTCTCCATAACTCCACAGTATATCCTTTAGATCTTACATTTATCACTTCGGGAATATTAATAATGACAACGTCCTTTTTGTTCGCTCTATATTTTAATTAAGAAAGCAATAAAGAGAATTCCTTTTGCCGAAGCTAATTTCGGCCATTCTTTCGGGTGTTATCCCCTAGGCCTAGCGAACTTTATTCACGCTTCGGTTAACGTCTTTGGTATACATCTTTTTTAATTTATTATTCGGTTCATTGAAAACTTATTTACATAAGGTTGCGTGAGCGCTCCGAGTTAATTGTTACGTATTTACATACGAAATTTTACGAATGAGCACCGCAGAATCGTATACAGTATAACTTGGTCCACCGATAATTAATTGTATACGCTAATTAAGTTCATTTTTGAACTGTTAGTAAGTGTGATAAAATCCAAAAAAAAAAAAAAAAAAAAAAAAAAAAAAAATGCAACAATCTAACTCTACAGGCCTATTTTACAACTAAAATAGCACCATTTTATTTGTACATTATAATATTTTTTATAAGCAATATGCGAATATTTTTTATTATATATTATGCCAGGAATGAAATTGATTTAAAAGATCATTGATCTACATCAAACTCAAACTCTACGTAAAGTTTTTATCAGTATAACAGTTTGATTTATACAGTTTGGAGCACTAATTGAAATCCCCACGATATTTCTCCCACCCAGCCCTACACGCCGCGTTCATCTGTCACAGGTGAGGGTCCGTATTATGAAAAGTCTATCACTTTATTCTATAAAAGTAAACAACGGCATGTAGCTTAATACTATATCACCAAAGGCAGAAGCCGATGAAACCTTCCTTTGAAGTCTATTACTCCCGGGTCCTGTCTACCCCTCTCTGTATGGGTTAGTTTCAAAAAGCGCGATTCGTACGCCTCCTAACGGTAGATATTTTCGGAGCGGGAGTTCGTCGAGCGAATATCTCTAGCAGCCTCGGAGTTCGTCAAAAAAACGTCGTGGTTTGTGGAGAAAGAGAATTCAGAATTTTCCGTAGACAGGGGGTATGAAGTAGGACCCCTCTGATCTCGTAAAATTGTGAATTTTACCCATACAGAGAGGAGCGCTATATCGAACATTAGAGTAGTAGACTTCAAAGGAGGGTTTCATCGGCTTCTGCCAAAGGTCAAGGTAAATGTACCTGCAGATTCTGGTTAATTCGAGACACTCTAGCGGCCGCAGTCGCCGTGTAAATAGTGATCGGAGGAAGGGCCACCCTTTTAGAGAAAAATCCGGAGTGGGGAGGGAAGCCAATATGGCCAATCGGGGCCCACCTAAATTCAGCCCCTCTCTCCCGACTCAAAATATCGAGATAAGAGTCCAAACCACTCGAACCAGACTTTTTTGGCTTATTGTAAGTGATGGGCTATGACGTAAAACTGGACCTTTGCTGATAGTATTAATGGGGGGGGGGCGTTATTGAATAAAGTGATAGACTCTGGGTTTTAATTTACTCTTGATATTATTATTATAATCGTATACTTTTATATATACAAAGACTTGTCTGAAACTAAAAACTTTGTACAATCCCACACAAATCAGCTTAAAGCCGATTATATATATATATATACAGTTTAAAACTTTACATATCGTAATGGTATTGGCGTTGATAACAAAATCCGTATGCGAGTATGCGAAAGGAAACAAATCGCGTGTGTGTGGGTGTGTGTGTGTGTTTGGCACAAAAAATTTGCATAATTTAACTGTAAGTTTTTTTTTTTGGTTTGTTTTTAAGTTTTGATTTCATTTTCTTATACGTGAAGTTGTATAAAAAATAAATTAGCGCAGCACCTTGATATGGACCCATGATTGCTGTATTAAATGGAGGAGAAATCAGACACGAAATAATTCATTTTAGGCCTAAAAACTAAATTGTTCAGAAGTTAAAAGATTGATTCAGAAGTCAGAAGGGGAAATAGTAGAGAATATAAAGAAAATAAGCCGGCATTTCTTGCCCAATGTCTTTAGCATCAAACCCGCCTATTCTCTTAATGCTAGGACATTACTGGTTAATTAGAAGGCTGAAACAATATGATTGGTAGGAATTTATATTTACTTTTATTCAAACTTTACCAAACTTTAGAAATTAATTTAAATACCAAAAAGGCTCTAAAAATTGTTTTGAAAATTCTCGAATACGTTTTTGGCACATGGTGATTTCGAAAATAAATTAAAAAGCTGTTCCATTTTTAGCTCCAAGTTTCCCTTTAATTATAAAAGCGTGACTAATTCTTATTTTCACTGATGGGCACTCTTACAGTGGAAGACTCGCGAAGAGTTTCACCCGAAATGCTTCGCTAGCCTTTCACCGTAATTCGTGTATTGTTGACGATATAACGCGAAAATTTCGTCTAATTTTTTTCCTCCATTTAATTCGTGGCACATTTTCCCATCTACACCATTTTTTACACTTGAACCTTCGCAAAGTTAAATACTATAGTCAAGGATGATTTACTCGGCTATATACGTCTCTCAACAACGTTTAAACTGGACTTCGTTTCGGATCCGATTGCAAATGGTCCACTTCGTAGGAAGACGAGCAACAACTCTCGTCTTCCTGGAGTTCCTGGACTTCTTGTAACTCTTCAACGTGTACAACGAGGGATAAAATGTCCTCGGCACTCTTGTATCGACGAGGGGTCACCTGGTCGAATGACCTGGGCTTAGAACTCTCGAAGGCAAACATCGAATTTTGTCGTATTCTCGTTCTCCTTAAAAGTTCCAAGGCTATCTCGTCCGCCACGGTACCATCTTCTTGAACTTCGTCGGATAAATCTACTACGAGGTGGAGGATCCCGAGGGAAAGTTTTTGGGAAAAGAAAAGGATGGAGAGAAAGAAGAGCGATCTAAATTGATTTCTGAGCCAATAGGGGGTCGAGCTAACAAAAGGGCGGACGAAGTGGGATAAAAAAAAAGTCACAAAAAGAGGTACCAAAGGGGTGGAGTATACCAAGGCGTACGACAAGTACCGTTTTGTTTGAATCGTGATGGAGTTTCAAGGCAAGCAGGCACGGATAATTAATGCTTCTAATCGAAAACTTTCCCTCACTCTCATTATTAGGACGAGCCATCCAAAACAATATAATGAAAGACATAAATCTTTCGGCGTCTCTCGCTATGTTCGCGCGTAATTCCCCAAGCAAAGTAATCGAGAGCAATAATATTGTAACTCATAATATAGGACACTATATTGAAGCCATCTGAAAATAAGTTTAAAGTAATTTGGAAAGATAAAATTCCTGATCTATATTAGACCTATTTTCGAATTCATTGAGTTTTACCTGACCTCTTTTTAAATATCTCTAATATTTCCTTGACCTCTTAGCCCTACTTTCAAAGTTCCTGGCTTTAAGCTGACCTTATGAACCTACATTTTAATTCCCCAATTTTTACCGGCTTTTCCCCTGATTATTTTAGGCCTATTTTTAAATTTCACAGTTTTTCCTTTTCATCTTGGGCCAATTTTCAAATTCTTCGACTTTTCCATGACCTCTTAGGACTGGTTTCAAATTATCCGACATTTTCCTGATCTTAGCCTATCTTCAAAAACTTTTCCCTGACATTTTAAAGCTGTATTAATATTTTTAACTAAAAGAATTAGAACATTATTGCTCTCGTAACTCGAAGAAATAATCAAAAATCTAGATAATCGCTGGGCCTTGCGGGGGTATAAGTATAATTGACGATTCGCACCTCGAATGGACTGTTTCTTGGAGCTAGGATAATCGCTGGAATGATAATCCGGGTGGTAGGGCTCCATCATTCTAATCTTGCCCCATTTATTGACAAAGAGAACGACGCAAGCGAACCAAAGGATAATAGCGCCGCTGACCAGGACGACTTCTTCGGTCGTAACGGTCACTATTGACGGATAACCAGCGGCCGAATCGTCCTCGTTCTCCGTTCCACCGTAGGATAATGTCTCGTTGAAAAGAAGCGGGTCGTACGAGTCGCGGTCCGTTTTGTAGCTGACATTCTCTGAAGATAGATTGATCTTCGTAAGATCAACAAAAGGACGGGGAAACTGGTTGAAGTATACGTAGGAGGGAAAGGACAAAGAGGGCGCCATAGCCAAAAACAGAGGGAAACTATCCTAATTGCCGAAAGGGAAACGGAAAAGTCAAAGCTCGCTAGCGACTAACTACTCGCCACTGGAAAAATACTATAAAACAAATACGCCAGAAGGAACACGCGAAATATATACGCCAACGAGTGGACAGAATCGCGCTAATGAACCCGCAAAACGACGCTCGGCTCGATAAAGTTTGTCCCCTTTCCGGAAATCAATTCAACCGGGATATAATATACCTTATAGATAACGTCTAAAGTCGATCCCTTTATTCCATAAAAGCCAACAACGCCCCGTAGCTTAATACTATCAGCAAAGGTTCAGTTTTATGTCATAGCATATAATTTAAAAATAGACAAAAAGTCATCACCCCTGTCTGGCTCGAGTGATTTAGACTCTTACTCGATATTTTGAGAGGGACGCGAATTTAGGCGACTGCGGCCGATAGAGTGTCTCGAATCAGAATCTACCTTTGCTGAAATTAAGCTACGGGGCGTTGTTTACTTATATGGAATAAATTGATAGACTTTTGATAACGTGTAGTTTACTTTTTAAAGTTATATATACACTCAACCTGACTTGATTCTCGTCATTGAGGATGGGATTTGGACATAAGTCAATGACAAATCCAACGAAATCGAAATATTTAACTGATTATTATTAATAACTGATTAACGAAATATTTGTGGATTATCTTGTTCAAACCCCGACCTCTACGTGCCAAGCTCCCGAATTTAATCACGAGTCAAATTGAAAGTGACGTCGATTTTACTTTTCATTTCAATGTACTCACTTAAAATAACGAATGAAAGATATATAGACTTTCCCAATGAGGAAAAATATTCAAATCTGGTCCCAAAAACGGACCAAATTGGAGAATTCAACAGAACTCGACCATATATAGACGAAAAACTTAAATTCAACTAAAGTGGACCATCATTTAGAATACCTTTGGCCCATTTTGGTTGAAGTTTTTTTTTTTAACTATTTGGTTGAATTATGTTGAATTTTTAAATTTTGGCACATTTTGAGCAAATTAGAAGATTCTTTCCTCAATGGAAAGATGATTTCTTTCTTTATTCTATAGGAGCACGTTGAAATGAAAAGTTAAACCGACGTCACGTGTATGTAAAAACAGTCCCGAGAATATTTTCTATTTCTGGTGATTAAATTCGCGAGCTTGAAGAGACCCGAATCAAGTCAGATCTTGAGTGTCTTCTTTACTGATTGCTTTTTTTTTTTTTTTTTTTTTTTTTTTTTTTTTTTTACCAAACTGGGCCCCTAGAGACTAAATTTCAAATTAGAGCTGCATAGAGGTTTAAATTACTTAGGCGTTGAGTCAACGTATTAGTTTTGCTGCTATCCTCACACTAGATTTGGCATTAACTACTTATCTGAAATTCGTTATGACCTTTTGATTAAACACTGATATTACTATTAGTATTCAGAGTTTATTCAGTAAAGGTAACTTGAACCTAAAAATGGAATATATTTTGAATTCATTTTCGGAATAACCATGGAAAAAAAACGTATTCAAGAATTGTTTCGGAAATTTTGGACACGTGTATGGTGTTTAAATTAATTTCTGAAGTTTGGTCAAGTATAAATAAATACGGGCCAATCAAATTATTTCAGCCTTCAACAGCGCTTATAATGTCCTAACATTAAAAGAAGAGGATGGCGTTTTGATGGCCAAGGTCTTAGGCGTCAAACGCCGGCCCATTCTTTTGTCAAGGTGATTCCGAAAATAAATTCAAAAGTTGTTCCATTTTTAGCTCCAAGTTTCCCTTTAACCTGATTCATTTTCTTATAATATTACTCGAGAATTTTGTGAAAATTATATGGGGCATGCAAATTAAAATTCAAATTATTATTATCAATTAGTCGGCATAAAATTAAGCTTCCATCGAAATCTAAGGAATCTATTACCATTAAAAATGCATAGTCCGAAGTATTTAGTTTTGGAATTAAGTGATATTTCATTTCCCTGGTTAATAATTTCGAGGTTAATGGCACCGACCGACTCTCAGGGGATCCCGTCGTCGTTTGCGGCTTTTAAAAGGTCATATATAAATTTAAGCGATTAACAGAAGTTGTTTCAAACTGGGTTAATTGATTTCCGATATTGGCGACAAACTATTAAGCCGTAATATAAAGGAAACTTTAAGCAAACAGGAAAACCATCAAGCATTGGTTTATAATTTATGACAAACCATTAAAATATATTGCAGGAAAATTATAATATAACATCAAAAAATAAAGAGAAAAATGGTGAATTGCTAGGAAGTAATTAAAGTGATAATGAATTGCCTCCATACATTTTGGAAAAAATAACATTCCAATTATATCTATTTATTTCATCTTAAGTTGACAGCACGCACAATGATAGGGTCAATTTCTTTTTAAACAAATTAAAACCATATATAGATAACGCTAGCATAGGTTTCTACGTGGAATTGACTAAAAATAAATTCAATTTACGTTGAATTGATTTAAAAATATAATTACTTCAAGAAAGTGACTAAAAATAAAGTTAAAAATATATTATTTCAATAAAGTGACTAAAAATAAAGTAAAAAAATATATAATTATTGAAATAAGTGACTAAAATTAAAGTAAAAATAAAATTATTTCAATAAAATGACTAAAAATTAAGTAGAAAATATAATCATTTCAATATGTGACTAAAAATAAAGCTAAAAAATATAATTATTTCAATAAAGTGACTAAAAATCCTTACAAATTTTTATAATTCTAGTGAATAAATTTACTCATATGGTTTATCAAATAGTTCTCAACTAAAACTAACAATAACCCCGAAAAATTAAATATCAAATATTATCAAACCTATATTTAACTCACAATGAAAGATAATGTTTCGCAGTAATTTTCTAGTGCTCAAATATAATTAAAAATAAATTTAAACGATCCATTATCCCTTTAAATTTCAATCTCATTCAACTTTTCATATCTATATACACAGGAAGTAATTAGGAGCGTTCGCTATCAAATTTGAAAAGATCCGGTTAATCTCATATCAAGCGCAAACTCAGCCAGTAAAAAAAGGAAAATATTATTAATAGTATTCATACAAAGCCACTTTTATCAGACTTTCACAAGCGGGCAATGTCAAAAGAAAACATTAAATACGACATATAGCTCGAGGAAACAAATTAAAGAACAACACAGTTAACTCATCCTTAAACTTATTCGAGACTACAAAGAGTAGAAATGATGATAATGCGGGAAGAACCAGGACAAATTAATAACGAAACTTTCTAGATAAGAAAAGGAAAAGGTCCTAAACAACGTATTAAGAACTCACCCAGCATTAGCCAAAGCGTTATCTATTAAAAACACGAGAAATCCGTGGTTATTCGCGACAGGGACAGGATACGAAATCTAAGTCCAACACGAGTACAATAGAGGAGGGCCAAAACGAATCGCGTTCGCGAGTGCCTCATCCGAAACTTTTCTCGAGACTAAAATCTTTAGAGGCGGTAGCGCTAGCTCTGTCGAAATAACAGAGATGGTGTGGGTGGGTATAGAGTGAGGGATGCGGAGGAGCTGAGGGATGATGAAAGGCTGAGGAGAAATAGGAGAGACCGAGGGCGCGCGAATTTTGGCCCGCTAGTCCCCGCTTTTGTAGGTGATGGAGCTCCGCTCAAGCATCCTTGACGGACTGTGGCTGGAATCAGAATGACCCTAATAGGTCACGTATCCCTATACCGGCGCGGCATACAGTGGAGGTTTTTCTCCAATAACCTTTACTTCTCTTTCTCTTCTACGGCATCGTCGCTCTTTTGGAACGAAGGAATTTTTCTTCGGGGCATTTTTAGGGTTGAACGAATATACGCCGAATGAGAGAGGCCGGGGTCTTTGTTGGTGCATGAGGGTGTCGTATTTATTTTATCAAGCGCGTGAGATAGAATTCAATTTATTTTAAATATGATCTTATCAAATATTGATGTTTATATTCTCCAAAGACGTAAATTATTCAAGATCTTCTTGATTTTAAATTCATCGAATAATTAAATTTTCATCGCGTAGTCTACGTTCAAAAAGGCAAGTTTCAAAGAGGCGTATATCCCCTACGAAAATGGATTGATCATATTTTCAAAATATGATCAACATTTTACCATATACTTCCAAAATGTGATCAAACAAATACATTGATATACCATATTTGGTCGGTTTTTGATCAAATTGTACTTAATCTAAATGCATTTGATCCAACAAATAATTTGATATACCATATTTGGTCGGTTTTGATCAAATTTTAATTCATCTAGATGGATTTGATCCAACAAATAATTTGATATACCATATTTGATTGGTCTATGATCAAGTGTATTTCATCTGGATGCTTTTGATCCAACAAATAATTTGATATACCATATTTGGTCGGTTTTGATCAAATTTTAATTCATCTAGATGGATTTGATCCAACAAATAATTTGATATACCATATTTGGTCGGTTTTGATCAAATTTAAATTCATCTAGATGCATTTGATATAACAAATAATTTGAAATGTCATATTTGATTGGTCCACGATCAAATTGTACTTAGACGCATTTGATCTGACAAATAATTAGGGCGCTCTTAGGGCGCAGGATCTTTCAAAATAACTGTGGGTGAGTGTGTCAATTTCATTATGTATAGTACTCGTAATCAGTGGTCAGGAATAAACAAATTGATTTTGTCGTATTTTACTCTCGAGATAAATCTGAGCTGTTTTGCAGAGCTGCTATTAAGAGAAACCACCGAATTCTTAGATTTGAATAAACCGCTTTTTAACATCTGTTTTGGAAACAACAACGTACTGATCAATATAATCTGGCAAAAAAAAAAAAAGACTGGCCCATTCAAACGGAAAACCACTGTCTTGCGTAAATTATTTATAAGCTCGTCTCAAAAATCACTAAGAAAAATCTAAAAATAATCAAGCAATTTGGGGGTATATCTATGAATTTACTGTTGATTAAAAGCGTGGTTATGTAAGGCTTCGTTTACTGATTAATGGCGTGTCTGTGGGAGTTGTCTTTTAGGGGCCTGAGAGATTAATGATGGTGCGGATATTGCATTTTCCGATCACGTACCTTTTGTGTTAATTATTAATAACTCGTTTAATTTAATAATTATCGGACGCTAGTGAAATAGGATAGAGACGATAACTGATGAAACTACATTCACTTCCACCTTGAATTGGCAAACACCCAAAATGTTAAAGCTACCAGTTATATCACAAGTAAATCATCCTTCGAGTTTATAAGACCACATCCTGCGGGTGACAATGAAGCGAGTCCGATTTTCTCAGTCCATGGTTTCACCCGAAGTATTCCGAAATTTGTACAGAAAGGCGGACAAGACCCAGTATATTCTTTTTAGAGTAAATCAGACTAGGAATCGCGACGGCCGGGCGAGACAAGCTCCTTCGTTTCGCGAGAGAAGGGAGTTATTTTCAGTCGATATATTTTCACCGCCGCAAACGTCTTGGACAGTTCAGTGGAATATTCGCACCGTCTACTTAGTTCCAATCTCAACCGCTAGAGAGGGCACTTTCAAATTTCGTATCTCTCTACCGTTTAGAGTTTAGGACTTTTTCCTCTATCCTCGGGAGAAAGTTCTGCCGTCAAAACTTTCATAAACACGCATAAATCATAATATGCCTTGTTGTAAACTTGAAGCATGATTTACCTGTGGTTATATCTCGTTCATGTACACCCAAAAGATAAAGCTCGGAATTCGTATCTTTTGTTAATTGAATAAAACCATCGTGAATGTCAATCAGATTATGTGTTCGCGAAAAATTATCCATTTCTTATTCGAGTTAACGTATCTTAATACAAGGCAAATTTTTTACTCGTATTCATTATTGTAGGAAATTGATACGTTATTCATTCGCCGATAAGAACAATTTGAAACTCGAATTTCTTCGCGGATTTTAACCCAAATTGTAATCTGGAAGCTAGTCGATTCCTTTCAATTCAGATTCAGATATAATTATTATATTTAATTCTACACGGATTTCGAGAAACGTATTCTTATCTTGGCATTATGCGTTTGTTTATTAATAAATACTAATATTTTATCTCCGGGTAATTCGTATCAATACGCGTCTGTTCGTATTTGCGGTTTTATATTAACAAACAATTTAGCCCAAATTAAAATATCCTAGTTATTAATGGATATCCTAAGTTATTCATTATTATCCGATTCTGAGCTCTACCTAAAATCTCTACGTTGGGCTTCGATTTCTATAACTGGTTATCAAACCAATGTGATTCCGGAATCAATTTGGTCGAGTCGCTTCGACGCAGTTAAAACCGGCAAAAAAATAACGAGACGAGCCGAGACATCTTAAAATAACTAGATTCAAATAAAAATTTCTATAAAAAAAAACAAGATTAACTAATTAAGTTGAGACAATTATTTATTAGTTTTTAAATACTGGGAATTTCTTGAAACGGCGCTAAGCCTTGGCTATGGACTAACCAGTGCTAGCCGTCTTGTCAGCGTGGACAAATGAAATGGAAAAAGCTTCGTACCGGTTTCGGAAGAGATTTTGCCCTCAAGTATGAATGAGGCTTTATACTCCATGATTTAATAAAGAGTTTGAGAAATTGGACGAAGAATTCGTTAGCTAACGCTCAATTCATCGATGACGTGTTATGATTAGGTAGTTGCGTTGCGCGTTCTTCGAACTTTCTCATGAACTAATTTGTGAAATCCAAGAACTTACAAAGGGAAATCTAATAGGGAATTCCATTGGGTGCTCGAGAGCGAGAGAAATGATTCTGGGAACAAGATTTCTATTCAACTGGGTGAAGCAGAGCGGTAAAGATCACCTTCGTTGTATTCCACTGGGAAAATCAAGCGCGAGCTCGCGAGGCAGGTTTTTGGCTGACTTTTTCGAGGGAGAAGCCACTGATTTGTTGCTAGAGGTCGGGGTTTGGACAAGATATTTGTCATTATTTTATCTTTATCAAAAGTCAATCACTTTATTCCATAAAAGTAAACAACGCCCCTTAGCTTAATACTATCGGCAAAGGGCCAGGTAAACGTACTAGCCCATCACTTAAACTAACCATAAAAGTCGTGACTCCTGTCTGGCTGGAGTGATTTGGACTCTTCCTCGATATTTTGAGTCAGGAGAGAGGGACTGAATTTAGACGGGCCGCGCTTGGCTTTATTGTCTCCCCCCCAACTGGGCAATTTCTCCAAATCCGATCACTATTTACACGGCGACTGCGGCCGCTAGAGTGTCTCGAATCAGAATCTGCCGGTACAATTACCCGGACCTTTGCTGATAGCTTTAAGCTACGGGGTGTTGTTTCCTTCTATACAATAAAGTGATACACTTATCTCTATTCATAATTTGAAATTATTCGTGGGAAGTCTATGATAAATGCAATGTAAATAT
Source organism: Odiellus spinosus (assembly GCA_963920705.1). Taxonomy (NCBI): domain Eukaryota; kingdom Metazoa; phylum Arthropoda; class Arachnida; order Opiliones; family Phalangiidae; genus Odiellus; species Odiellus spinosus. The sequence continues at coordinate 7,072,982 of OY987230.1, forward strand.
TTAACTGATAATTATTATTAATAATTAAGTCATTATTCAAATATTTGTTGATTATCTTGTTCAAACCTCGACCTCTATTTGTTGCGGTAATTCATAGCACTTTGAGAGTGGTTCAGAGGAATTCGCTAATACACAGATATAACGTAGAAAAGGGGAGCCCAGCCAATCAGAATATTTCTTTGAGAAAGTCTTACGTGTTATGTTAGATGGTGCCACAGTCTCTTTTGCTCGAATTGATATCGTTTTTTATGGGAAATGTGGCGCCACCTTTTGTGGACTTTCCGCTTTTATATATAATATTGTGAAAAAAAGACGAGATTTGATTGGCTCGCCTCCCCTTTATCTCCCGAGCGGGATTCAAAATGGTTGTCGACCTGTATAAGTTGGAAATTTAAAAGTACTTATTTAAATACCATTTTTTCCCAATTTAGCTCTTTTATGTGCTAAATAACATATGGTCTAATAAATGTAAAAATTAAGTTATGGCGTGTTACACACGATTTTCTTCTGTCTCCCTTTAAAGTTCTTTGCGAGTTATTTAAGTAAACTATAATATTCGAAGTAAAGTTGCCGCTAAGCGAACAAAATACATAAAACACGAGAGAAAATAAATTTATAGCAAGCTTCTTTCAACGTTATAACGCGATTTCCACGGAATATTTAGCGTAAAATCCATAATGACCCAAATCCTTCGGCCACGCCATCATAAACCATATCCCACGCACTCTTGAAGAGCCCGGAGTAAGAAATAAAAGGAACAAAAACTCTTCTCTACAATAGAGCTATAGGTTTGCAAACGAAGTAGGTGGAGGCTATTCACTTCGAGTTATATATAAATACCTATCGGAAAGCCATAATACCTTTCTAACGATAAAGGGGCTCTACTCGTAAACAACTCTATCGACTATGCCCGGTATAGGGGTGCCTGGAACCATAGAGGAACTGACCAATTTCTTACGCCTAAGAGCCAACCCGGAGAGAAATAGCAAATACAAGGATATAAAAGAAAAGAAATTGGATGGGAGTGATAGAAAAATGTGTGTATGAGGATAAAAAGATGAAGTGGAGAAAAAAATAAAATGAAAATCATTTAGTAAAGGATAAGTCTCTCGCGGAAATTACCCTAATTGGTAAATTACGGGGTAATTTTACGGTATTCACAAAATTACTTGAATTTATCACTGGCTCCGGGTATACACTGCCAAAGCATGGAAAAATTATTGATCGACTTCAAAAAAGGATAAAAGACAGGAACACCCTCTAGGTCAGTGTATGTATGCAGTAAGCCTTGTCAAGGACGGAAATATGCACAAGTCACTGGACAATTGTCCAATAAAATTTCTTATTTCTGTCCCTGAGCCGGACAGGAATTGTTAAGAGATGAGGTTAAACTAACGATCCTTTTTATAATTTGACATTAATTTAAAGAATTTCTGATTTTTCCTCGGCTTTTTTGGACTAATTTTCGGCATATTACAGGGTAATTTCGTAATTAAACTAAAGAATTCAAAAATTTGCAAATTAAAACAATTACTGCACACATTTTTCCTCTCCTATTCTTAATCCTGAGGAGTGCATAAACCTGAAACTAAATCTCCTTCAAGTTACGTAGGCCCGTGAAGCCACCTAGGCATCTAAATAGACATTTATCTCCAAAACTTGGAAAATAGGGTGATTTAGGGACAATATTTTAATCTTAGGGTGGTTTAGGGACCAGTGAACGAAATATGAACTTAGAGAATTCTAGGGATTAGATGTAAGCCTTGTAATCCTAAGTGTTCTTTTCAAAACTTCATAGTCACGTAGGTGGGTTTTAACGAGACTTATCCTTTAAGGAAGAAAGCGGCAAAGTGGGGATAAGACGCAAACCCTATCGATTCCCTATAGTTGCTCCAGACCGCCTCCAAAAAATAAATCAAAGTTTGCGCCCCAAAAAGCGTTTTCAAAAGCTGCAACGATGCAGTGGGACCAAAAACACACCGAAAATTCTGACCGCTAACAATATGTTATATATTTTCTCATTCAAAAAGAATTGCCTTCGTAAAACTACTTTTATCCCTATGAGGTTTAACGTAGCGTATTGCTACGGACATAGTCGCGCCATATAGTTTGAAGTTGGTTTAAAACCACAAGCAGAGACTAGCAACCACTAGCTGGACCATGGTAATATGCTATATGGTTGGACATATACATCATTTTAATGATTTTATCTAGTGCTCCCAACTGCGGACAGATATTTGTTCGGTCAATAGATAAAACCGATATATTTTAACTGGTTTTAAATCGAATAAACCTATTTTTTAATCTAAATCCATGAAACGGATACAGTGCAGGCCTGATACTCACTTACACTGTAAAAAATAGTGTTAGTGACTAACAGCTTTAAAAATAGTAATAAAATCGTGACGAAAAAGTGACTAAGAAAACCCAATCTTTTGAAGTTAAAAAAATATCACACGTTTTAACTTTATTGCGGAACTCTTTACCATATTATAAATCATATCACAAATAGCAACAGCTGATTTCTTTTCTATTTCTCTAATTTAATGAGCCATTCGCGGCTTCAGCTTATTTCGGCATGTACTTGGACGTGTCTTAGTCTTTGAGACTACTGGCAGGATCAACCGGGTAACAACATTCAAAAAAACGTTACAACGTCGAGTCAATATTAAAAGGAATAGTTCCTCGTTAATTTCTGGATAACCAAAATAGGCTAGTTACTTTTTTAGATAGCTAAGCCTAAAGGCTCGTTTTCAATCAAGATTCTTGGGCCAAGAATCGAGCTTTTACTTGAAATCAAAATTGAAGCTTAAATCAAGCTTCAAGTTTTATCAATACTCGTAAATAGTATTTCTTCTTTCCTTTAATAAGTTCGGAAGTTTCAAAGTTTAAACCCTATGATTCTCTCTTCTTATTATCCTTTCATTTTTTTAATATTAAAACAATATTTATCAGTAATTAATAGTAGTTTTAAGAAGCAGTCTTTGAAAGCGTTCTTCCCATTATAACTTATCCGGTTAAATTCGAGGACTAATTATGAGCTAAAACATTATTTAGTATTCTACAGATGGAGTCTTTTACTTAATAAAAAAGTGATAATTTATAATATGGTAAAGAGTTCCGCGATAAAGTTAAAACACGAGATATTTCCCTGGGAGCCTTTTTTATCCGAAGCCTAGCAGCGCCAAAAATAAAAATGAACAGACCCTGGAAACTATCTGGCGGGCTTCTCAAATATTAAATCAAATACGGTTAAAAAGACAATTTTCAAAAGATAAATACCAGAAAAACTCATTAACCATTCGAGTTTGCATTGACAGAGCAAAGTGACTGGGAAAAGAAAAATTATTTTAACGACAACAATCAGTAATAAGTATTAAGTAGATTTATAGCCGATTATAAATTTGACCTTTTTAAGTTTTTTCACTTTTAAAGCCACAAATTTTAAGTTTTAAATTTCTAATTTATTTTCCCATACTATTGCGCGATCCCCAGCACAGTGTAGAGGTATTTCAAAGTAAATGTTTGGCGCGAGACGAGGCTCGAACGAGCCAATGAGACATAGCCTCCTCGATCACGCGCTCGCGATAATTCCAACCGTTATTCACGCGCCATTTTAAAGTTTAAACAGTGAACAGCTCTCGTTAAGCCTCGTCAAAGCTCAGTTAGTTTTGAAATTTGTTTAGTGTTTTACAATAACCGTAAGAGTAAATCTAAACCGACGAATCTCCAACATGGATTTAAAGCGATGTCCTGAATGCGGATATCAGAATGTAAGTTATTTTTTTGATCTAACTAATGCTGGGTCTTGGAATTATGATTTCGACCCGCTAGCGTTTCCCTTTCCTTACCCGCAAGGGTTTTCCTTTCCTTACCCGCAAGGGTTTTCCTTTCCTTACCCGCAAGGGTTTCCCTTTCCCGACCCGCAAGGGTTTCCCTTTCCCGACCCGAAAGGGTTTTCCTTTCCTTACCCGCAAGGGTATCCCTTTCCCTACCCGCAAGGGTTTTCCTTTCCCGACCCGCAAGGGTTTTCCTTTCCCGACCCGCAAGGGTTTCCCTTTCCCGACCCGCAAGGGTTTCCCTTTCCCGACCCGCAAGGGTTTCCCTTTCCCGACCCGCAAGGGTTTCCCTTTCCCGACCCGCAAGGGTTTCCTTTTCCTGACCCGCAAGGGTTTCCTTTTCCTGACCCGCAAGGGTTTCCTTTTCCCGACCCGCAAGGGTTTCCCTTTCCCGACCCGCAAGGGTTTTACTTTCCTGACCCGCAAGGGTTTTCCTTTCCTGACCCGCAAGGGTTTTCCTTTCCTGACCCGCAAGGGTTTTCCTTTCCTGACCCGCAAGGGTTTTCCCTTCCTGACCCGCAAGGGTTTTCCCTTCCTGACCCGCAAGGGTTTCCTTTTCCCGACCCGCAAGGGTTTCCTTTTCCCGACCCGCAAGGGTTTTACTTTCCTGACCCGCAAGGGTTTTCCTTTCCTGACCCGCAAGGGTTTTCCTTTCCTGACCCGCAAGGGTTTTCCTTTCCTGACCCGCAAGGGTTTTCCCTTCCTGACCCGCAAGGGTTTTCCCTTCCTGACCCGCAAGGGTTTTCCCTTCCTGACCCGCAAGGGTTTCCTTTTCCCGACCCGCAAGGGTTTCCTTTTCCCGACCCGCAAGGGTTTCCTTTTCCCGACCCGCAAGGGTTTCCTTTTCCCGACCCGCAAGGGTTTCCTTTTCCCGACCCGCAAGGGTTTCCCTTTCCCGACCCGCAAGGGTTTCCTTTTCCCAACCCGCAAGGGTTTCCTTTTCCCGACCCGCAAGGGTTTTCCCTTCCTGACCCGCAAGGGTTTCCTTTTCCCGACCCGCAAGGGTTTTCCCTTCCCGACCCGCAAGGGTTTTCCCTTCCTGACCCGCAAGGGTTTTCCCTTCCTGACCCGCAAGGGTTTCCTTTTCCCGACCCGCAAGGGTTTCCTTTTCCCGACCCGCAAGGGTTTCCTTTTCCCGACCCGCAAGGGTTTCCTTTTCCCGACCCGCAAGGGTTTTACTTTCCTGACCCGCAAGGGTTTTCCTTTCCTGACCCGCAAGGGTTTTCCTTTCCTGACCCGCAAGGGTTTTCCTTTCCTGACCCGCAAGGGTTTTCCCTTCCTGACCCGCAAGGGTTTTCCCTTCCTGACCCGCAAGGGTTTTCCCTTCCTGACCCGCAAGGGTTTCCTTTTCCCGACCCGCAAGGGTTTCCTTTTCCCGACCCGCAAGGGTTTCCTTTTCCCGACCCGCAAGGGTTTCCTTTTCCTGACCCGCAAGGGTTTCCTTTTCCCGACCCGCAAGGGTTTCCCTTTCCCGACCCGCAAGGGTTTCCTTTTCCCAACCCGCAAGGGTTTCCTTTTCCCAACCCGCAAGGGTTTTCCCTTCCTGACCCGCAAGGGTTTTCCCTTCCTGACCCGCAAGGGTTTTCCCTTCCTGACCCGCAAGGGTTTTCCTTTCCAGACCCGCAAGGGTTTTCCTTTCCCGACCCGCAAGGGTTTTCCTTTCCCGACCCGCAAGGGTTTTCCTTTTCCCGACCCGCAAGGGTTTCCCTTTCCCGACCCGCAAGGGTTTCCTTTTCCCGACCCGCAAGGGTTTCCCTTCCTGACCCGCAAGGGTTTTCCTTTCCTGACCCGCAAGGGTTTTCCTTTCCTGACCCGCAAGGGTTTTCCTTTCCTGACCCGCAAGGGTTTTCCTTTCCTGACCCGCAAGGGTTTCCTTTTCCTGACCCGCAAGGGTTTTCCCTTCCTGACCCGTAAGGGTTTCCCTTTCCTGACCCGCAAGGGTTTCCCTTTCCTGACCCGCAAGGGTTTCCCTTTCCTGACCCGCAAGGGTTTCCCTTTCCTGACCCGCAAGGGTTTCCTTTTCCTGACCCGTAAGGGTTTCCCTTTCCTGACCCGCAAGGGTTTCCCTTTCCCGACCCGCAAGGGTATCCCTTTCCTGACCCGCAAGGGTTTCCCTTTCCTGACCCGCAAGGGTTTCCCTTTCCTGACCCGCAAGGGTTTCCCTTTCCTGACCCGCTAGGGTTTCCCTTTCCTGACCCGCTAGGGTTTCCCTTTCCTGACCCGCTAGGGTTTCCCGTACTTTAAGATTAACCATAGTTTAATGTTAATTGAGTTGGTGCAAAATTTAAGGTTGAGTTGGTGCAAAATTTAAGGTTGAGTTGGTGCAAAATTTAAGGTTGAGTTGGTACAAAATTTAAGGATGAGTTGGTGCAAAATTTAAGGCTGAGTTGGTGCAAAATTTAAGGTTGAGTTGGTGCAAAATTTGGGGTTGAGTTGGTTCAAAATTTTGGGTTGAGTTGGTGCAAAATTTGGGGTTGAGTTGGTGCAAAATTTAAGGTTGAGTTGGTGCAAAATTTAAGGTTAATTGAGAAAATTTACTAATGCTAAATTGAAGTAACTTTGATATTGTTCTTCTTAAAAACTGTTTGTTATTTTTATTCTAGGTTTCGACGTTGCGGAAAAGGGCCAGATGTCATCGAAAAAAAATAATAATAATAATTAAAAAAATGATAAAAAATAAAAAAAGTAAGAATATATTTTAAAATCACTTCTCTCATGACTCTGAGTGAGGGAAGTGGATTTAAAATATATTCAAATGCTCTTTCTAAGTGCGGCCTCCCCGTGGCGAGAGCGGATAACGTTACTTTTAAAGGTGTCTAGAAATTAATTTAAGAACCTTTAAATCTAACGGCTAACGGCACTTTAATTTTACGAGTTTTAAAAAATTATTTAGTACTAATTTAATACTAATTTAAGTGTATTAATGGGGTCAGAGCGTTGTTAAAATTCAACTATACCATCATTTTCTACTTCATTTGTTAGTTAGCTGAAAAACGTTGTACGTCTGTTCAAAGAGTTTGAAGGAACTGAAAGCGAGAGGAGTGGAAAAGCCAAGAACCAAAACCCAAACTTGAAACAACAATAATTTCCCTTCGTTAGTTTTCCTCTACTCTAAAGAAGTAAGATATGGGAAAATTGATTAAAAAGTCGCGAGCTTCAGTTAGCCCCCAATTTACTCGGCAAGGTTCAGTCCGGTTCTATCAGATTTAAGCTCTTCTCTTTTCTAAAAAACTAAGCATAGAATCAAGAGATGCCCCTTGAACCTTTTTTTAGAGTCATAACGTTTTTGTTCTTTAGAAGTTAAAATTGCTAGGAGAATTGTGGTTTCTACTCAACCACAAAATGATGTATTTCTCCGCTATGAATCGTTAGTTTATAGTTTAGCCGAGACTTTGCGTATTGTCCCGAACGAGAATGAGGCCGATTTCAACAACTTGTATCTTGTAAACTATAGCTCATATCCAAACAAGTAATATATCGTTTGAAAGACCGCTGATCTGGAATGAATTGGCTTTCAGTTATTAGTATGTCAAAGATAACCTTTTCTTCTTCTTCTTTCCGCATACCGGCCTAGAGAAAAAACTACTCAACCGATTTGGTTGAAATTTTGAATTTAAGTTCATTTCGGGCTCCCATTGTGGCATTCCAAAGGAGAATTTTCAATAACCAAGAGCTCTCGAGTTATTCACCAAAATAGAAGAAATATGCACGGAATCAATGGATTATCTAAAGAAGTGTCATTTAAAGGGAGAATGAAGTACAACAAGTCATTGATTGGCGGACATACCCCAATTGACGAATTCGAAATTTCCATACTCATAAACCAACTTCCACACGGGGCTACAGCCATTGGGGTACAAATGTAATGATGAATTATCACAATAGATGGCACGCTTACCCCTCACTCTATCTCTCGTCATCGTACCTATCCACGTATTATACCCGTTGCTATGGGAAACTCGAGTCTCGAATCGCGAGGGGAGGGGTTACCACCTTGTTTGTCTCTCTCCTCATAGTTTAGCCAATCAGAATAGAATCAGAATGGTATTACAGCTAGGACTATGGTCTTACGAAAAAGGTGTAACTCGAAAAATCACAAATTCGAAAATCAGTGGCGTTCCAATATTTAAAATGACTGTTGGAAACTGCACTTATGACGTTGATCCTGCATTTTTCCACTACGGTTTAGAAATGGAACAGGGATACTATACGTGTATGTTGAGAAAGAAAAATTATGGTGGTGGTTGCTAGTCTCTGCCGCGAGCGTATCTATTTTAGTTTTTCTCACACTTCATTCGTTTTCCTTCCAACAATATGAAGTCATTTATAATCTTCTCCGGTTGGAAGTAGTTTGCGTTACGTTATACGCGGGAATATATGCCACTGGGAATATAAAGATTCTAGCTCTTTGAAAAAAAAAAAAAAAAAAAAAAAAAAAAAAAAGGATCTTTTGAGGTCTAACCCCATTTTGAAATTTCTTTCTTCGTGTCACTACAGTAAAACAGAAGGGGAGGAGTCTCTGGATTCTGGCATACACTGATTTCCCTGAGTTTCGAGTTCATCATGGGCAGCGCGCAAGTTCAAATTTAGTTTGTACGCACAGATTAGTAGGAGCGTTGGAAGTCACTTTATAAGTGTGAGGGCTGAACATGTTGGCTAAGCCCAAGTTATATGGGGCTCAATTACACCAGCTCCGACGATCGAGGGGACTTGAGCCCACCCTGCCCTACCCCCTTCTGACACAACTGCCCGTTAGAATGAATACCCATGAGTTTTTTGCCGGTCCCATTCAAACCCAATGGGTTTTTTGGCGGTCCCACTTAAACCGAATGTTTGGGGGGGGGGGGGGTACCACTGAAACCTAATGATTTTTAGCTGTACTATTCAAACCGGATTGGTTTTTGGCGATCCCATTTAATAATAATAATAATATTTATTTCTCAATATGAAATTGCAGGCGACCATGGAGACAAAGCTAGTGGTTACCAGGAAAATATACTGTATAACCATAAATAACATAAAAATCACTTAGAATTAAAAATTGATGAAAGTTAAACAATTAAGTATGGAATTAAAGTCAACTATGGAATTAAAATCAAGTATGGAATTAAAATCAAGTATGGAATTAAAATCAAGTGTGGAATTAAAATCAAGTGTGGAATTAAAATCAAGTGTGGAATTCAAATATGGAATTAAAATCAAGTGTGGAATTAAAATCAAGTGTGGAATTAAAATCAAGTGTGGAATTCAAATATGGAATTAAAATCAAGTGTGGAATTAAAATAAAGTGTGGAATTAAAATCAAGTGTGGAATGTTGTTTGGATATAATAATTTCTGTTTGTTATTCCTTTATTCATATTTTGAAATTATCCACGAGAAGTCTATGATAAATGCAATGTAATCGCGAATAATTAACCGATTATTTTTTATGATTAACTGATTAACCAAATATTTGTGGATAATGTTGTTCAAAACCCGACCTCTAATTAAAATCAAGTGTGGAATTAAAATCAAGTGTGGAATAAAAATCAAGTGTGGAATTAAAACCAAGTGTGGAATTAAAACCAAGTGTGGAATTAAAATCAAGTGTGGAATTAAAATCAAAAGTATGGCAATAATATCAAAAGTATGGGATTAATACCCAACAGCTTATGAATTAATTGTTTATAAATAAAAATCCGAATAGGTTTTTGGCGGTCCCATTCAAATCGAATGGTTTTTCTAGGGGGTCTCATTGAAACGCTATGGGTCTTTCATACAGAATGTGTTTTAGCGGTGCTATTTAAACCAAATGGGTTTTTTGGCGGTCCTATTTAAACCAAATGGGTTTTTAGGCGGTCCCATTTAAACCAAATGGGTTTTTAGGCGGTTCCATTTAAACCAAATGGGTTTTTGGCGGTCCTAGTCAACTGATTAAGATTTTTTGGCGGTCCAATTCAACCGAGTGGTTTTTTTGACGGTTCAGTTAAACCGATCGTGTTTTTTAACGGTCCCATTCAACCAGTTGGGGAGTTTTGAAGGTTCCATTCAAACCGAATTGGTTTTTGAAGGTCACACAATACCGAATTTATCACGAATGCGCAATTTTACAATTTATTTGTCTCTTTTCTACTAGAACGAAATTCCATTTGATGGAATATTTTATACGGAAGTCAGTGTAAGCGAAATAATTTTCAAACTACCTACTTAATCTAATCACGATTAGCTTCCCATTCTCCCAAAAATCGCCTATTTTTAAACGATTTTTCGTTCGAATCAGTCGAATGACATTATGGTAATATATATCGGTTTGTACACCTGAGTTCTCAAGTATCGGAACCCCTCGGGTAAAACGCGACGCAAAAATGATGGATATTAAAACGTGTAGACTTAATCTAAATAAAGAAATATTAAATAAACAACAACACTCACGAGTGGATTGGTCAACTCGAGTCCTGGAGTCCTAGGTTCTGAAAAAATAAAAATAAAAAAGTGAGATATTTGCTATTATAATAAAGATATGACACTCTCCGTACAAGTCTATTGTAGAGTAAAGAAGGAGTTGGAATCACGAAGGTTCAAGGTGCACAAGAAATTATGATTAGTTTTAAAAACAACAACAGGTTCATTGTATTTTAATTGTTTTTAAAACTAATTATAAAATTTCTTGTGCACCTTTGACCTTCGCTGTTCCAATTCCTTCTTCACTCTATATTTGCTTTTGGCTTAGCGATTTACAAAAATTATGGTTCCTCCAATGTTTTTTAGCAATTAAGTTTAAATATTTTTAAAAATAGGTTTATAAATAAATTGAGAATGCGATCTAACAACAAATGATTTTATAACGATTACTTATCGTTTAATTGGCCTAGTATTAAAACATTCACCAACAAATGTTAAGCTAGAAATAAAACTTAACATCAAAGTAGGCTTAGCTGGATTCATGGAGTTCCTGAACTGCCCATATAAGGACTAGCAACCAATGACATTTATCGATGGTTCTTATGTAGCGAAAGCAGAATCTCCATGAATATAACTAAGCCTATTTTCTGGGTAAGTTTTAAATTTATTTCTAGTTTAATATTTGTTTGTACACTTTTTTTACTGCTGGACTAGGAATCGATAAAATAATCATTTGTTTTTAAGTTGCATTCTCTCTTTAACAATAGACACCTATTGATTTGCTTTTCAGAAATACCATCCACCCACCCCAAGCAAAAAAGGTCTAACGGTGGAATCGCATATATGGGTGTGAAGCGGCAACGGAACGGAACATGCAAAAATAACTCCATGTTCCGCTCTGTTACTCCTGTAAGTATGGTCAAGAATCCATTCAGGTTCCATAAGAGTATGGGAGGGCCGCGATTCAATAACCATCCTCCCAAACTTTGTAGCAAAAGTTCGTCCGCTTCGAATCGATTTTTCAAGTGAATCGCTCCTGACATTATTTATTAACCCGCGCCACTAACGACCTTGACATAATATTTTGGGTAATAAAAATGGAGCCATCCGAAAAAAGATCTAAGCGTACAAATATTGCGAAAATTGCAGACGAACTTTTGTTACAAAGTTTGGGAGGATGGTACCAGAGGCTAAAGCTATGCTCCCATATTCTTATGGAACCTGAATGGATTCTTGGTATGGTTCATTGTGCTTGGTAAAACTTTTGTTCAAACGTAAACTGACAAATTCCAGAAAACCGGTAATACAAATGGCTAGATTCTTCTTAATTTAGACCAGGTGATTTGAAACAAATCTACAAATACATTTGCTAGTTTAAAATATCAATCTATATCAATCGAAATCAATAAAAATAAATCTTAAAATCATTAGCGCAAAATCAGATGGAAAGAGCTTTTCCAAGAGTAATAGTGAATAATGTTATTGGTAGCAGCAACACTAATATCGATTTCGCTTGGATAAGTCATTTTATTACATTTATTATTTATTTATAATTAAAAATCTAGAAATTAACTGGTCTGAGGGGGAGGTGCTGTCAAAAATACGTATTATCTCCGATGACTCAGAGATGGCGCTACAATCAACCCGCGATTTGTCAACGACATAAAGTGTATTGGAAGAATATCTCTTCCAAGGCAACGTTTGGACGCTTTATGAAAAATATAATATCTTGCGCTAAAAAGAGTTATCTGAAAGGCTAAAGTTGAGCACTATTTAATCACTACTTAGTGGCTGAATTTCGCGCCTTTTTATCAAATTAGCAGACGATATTATTCTAGCGTCCAAACATAGCCTAGTCCAAACTTACACTGATTCACCCTATCTCTAATCGTTACTTGCAGGCACGAATATATTTGCATACGATTCTCAGCCCTTATTTCCAAATGAGAGGTCGATGAAAAAAATGTGAAGTGAAAACTAGGTCAAGCGTTAGAAGACAGCTAAGCTCGTTAAATCAAATTTTATCCGAAAACCACTGTTTTCGTTTAATTGCGATGGTAGACTAAACCCAAGAAGAAGAAGAAAAAAGTTTCGCGTATTTTTATTATCTTATTAGATAACTCGGTTTGTTTCGGTACGAAAGAAAAATTATTTTATTATCAGACTGAAACTTGTTACGATCTAGAAAAAGAATCATTTATATTAGCTCGGCTTAATCAAGTCATTAATTACCACTAATTAACAAATTATTTGTTTAATACTGTATGCAGTTCGTTATCGTAGTTTGTTTTTATTGTACGATCTGAGCAATACTACCTAAAAATAAATGATATTAAAGTGAGGCTGTCACCATTTTTTCGAAGGTCAATTCGTACAAAATTTTGGAAATTAATTTCCCTGACTTTTCCAGATTTTCCCGGATCATTTCTAAATGATTTCCCTGATTATTTTTAATCTTTTTTCCGGAATTTATTCTTAAACGGGAGCTATTGGCAATTTCCTCTTTTTATTTGACATATTTATGATTTATCAATCAGGGTCGACATTTTTCTCAGAATATGAGAAAACATTTTAATCTTTAGGCAAATATTTTCAGTTTATAATAATTACGTCAACCAAACATAAACAGCTCCTTAATTGACAAGTAATAAAATATTTAATTTCTCTGGCTATTTCGGCTCATTTTCAAATTCCCTGACTTTTCCCTGACCTTTTGGGTTCATTTCCAAATTCCCTGACTTTCCCTCACCTTTTGGGCTCATTTTCAAATTCCCGGACTTTTCTATGATCTTTTGGGCCAATTTCCAAATTCCTTCACTTTTCCATCACTTTTTAGGCTCACTTTTAAATTCCCTGACCTTTGGGCTCATTTTCAAATTCCCTGACCTTTGGGCTCATTTTCAAATTCCCTGACCTTTGGGCTCATTTTCAAATTCCCTGACCTTTGGGCTCATTTTCAAATTCCCTGACTTTCCCAGGTCCCGTACGAACCATAAATTAACTAAGGATTATATACTTTTTTAATACTATTAAAAACCCATATTAGAAAATTTTGCACCTTTGAGTTGACGCGTTGTTGATTAACTTCAAAATTAAAACGACCGAAAAAAATGTAAAAAACATTTTCCTAGCATGATAATGCATATCAATTCTGTTATGAATAAAAGATAGGACTGAAATAATTAATTATACTTTCGCAAAAAGGTGCCCGGGAAAGACACTATCTAGAGTTTTAAATAGGTAATTCACCAAAATAGTAACTACCCTGGTAATTTTCAGTTTCTGAAAACTATTTCGCTATCGTGAAAAAATGTGTCTAAAATAGGTGAAAACCTAACGTTTTAACTGGGCCATTCAAGGCCACTTTTATACCTTTCCGCATTAAAAAGGTCCAGAGGACGCGAGAAGGATTGAAATACATATCCACGCCATAACAGCTTCACTTTAACAAGTAAATAGTACAGAAGAATTATTTCTAGGTGAATAGGAAGAGACAAGGATACGTAAAGAACTAAAATAGATGATAAAAATATCTTAAATTCCACCCCAAAAATTGCGCGAGCTTGGTATATTGATTTCACATTACGCCCACAAGTTTTGGTGAAAAATCCAAAATAGAAACGAATTAAAGCACCCCAAATATAAAGATAGCAATCGATAGGTTATGCAAAAAAATATATAAATAAAAATATAAATATTCTATTGTTTTATATTCGTCTTCAAATGGAGTTGGAAACCCGCGTATCAAACCCTCTCAACTTATTCCATCGCGCAAACTCCCTTTGAACAATAAAGTATAATCAGAAGCCGATGAAACCCTCCTTTGAAGTCTACTACTCCAATGTTCCATATAGCGCTCCTCTCTGTATGGGTAAAATTCACAATTTTACGAGGTCGGAGGGGTCCTACTTCATACCCCCTTGTCTACGCAAAATTGGAAATTATCTCTCTCCACAAACGACGACGTTTTTTTTTGACGAACTCCAAGGCTGCTAGAGATATTCGCTCGACGAACTCCCGCTCCGAAAATATCTACCGTTAGGAGGCATACGCTTTTTGAAACTAACCCATACAGAGAGGAGTAGACAAGACCCGGGAGTAATAGACTTCAAAGGAGGGCTTCATCAGCTTCTGGTATAATGTATAGTAAATCAATATTCACACCTAATACGTTCGTTGGCCCAGAAGAAATAGAGCGCGATAGTACATTTAAATACGTCTTTAAATTCTGAGATAGTTCCGTTCTACACGTGATGACCCCCCCCCCCCCTCCTTACGAAACGAGAAAACAGCTTTTTGACAATTCGAATCATGGAGAGAGAATGGCGTCCGTAACAAATGATTTATTATAATTATTAAAATAAGCTAGGAGGACATAGGGCTAAAGGAGAGTTCGACTGTCTGTTCTTAGATCACAAGTTTCAGGCCGGGAGAGACACTCATGCCCATCTAGTTGCCTTGGCTACGCTCATCCCGTTATCACGAATTCTCAACTCTTCCCAATAGACGGGGAGTTGACGACCTGCGCTAAACTAGTTGCGTGTAAATGTACCACCAGAACGAGGGAAAAGCGGGGGGAAAGCTAGTAGCTAGCGGCCGGAAAGTGGTAAGCGCGTTCATTCCCCGGGTAAGTTTTAAATTGATTTCTAGTTTAATATTTCTTTGAAAAATATTTTACTGATGGATTAGGCGTATTTAAATGATAATGAATCCCTTTAAAGGCGACTAAAACGTGCAAACATATTTATCAAATAATTGAAACGTAAAAATTCGTTTACTTCTCAAACATTTAAAAATATCGGCTCTAGATCTCTTTTCGATTAAACTCTTAATAATTACGATAGCTAACGAGATAAAGTTATCCACACAGGGGTGAAATTCTTAATGTATTTTCTACGAGCGCCTGTAGAAATGTTCTACATACGGCACATCGGTGTTCAGAGAAAAGCTACCCTCACAGGAACAGACTTCAGTATATTTCATACTATCAGAAACAATTTAAAAATCCAAAACATTGCAAACCTAATATCCAGCCAAGCATTTACTCACGATTAGAGGTCGGGGTTTGGACAAGATAATCCCAAAATATTTGGATAATAAGTAATTATTAATAATAATCAGTTAAATATTGAATTTATCGTAGAATTCACGTGGATAATACACCATTTAGCCATTACTTGGGGCGCTATAGCGGCATCAAGCCGAACTTTCACTTGGTGAAAATGGCAGGGAAAAAAACCTGCATGGGGTAATACTCGGGATACTACGCGCGCCTCACCAAGTGAACGTTTTTTTCGCCACTAGTAAGCGTTTCGAGCGCGGGCAGGCGCACAGTGGAAGAGCAAAGTGGTGTATTTCAAATTACGAATAAAGATAAAGAATTCAGAAATATCTTGTCCAAACGCCGACCCCTACTGACGAGAACGTGATTGGACAATTTTTCATGTATTACCCTATATTAGGTGCTTTCCATATCTAAAACCAAGTCCTGAACTTTACTGGGCTGTATATATGTCATAATTAGCTCAAATCGAGATCTTATAGGTATAATGTAGTAATTTAGTTAGAGCTCGGCGTTTGGATGAAAATATCCGTTTGTTTTATCTTTATTCATAATTTGAAATTATCCACGGGGAGCCTATGCTAAAAGCATGTTATCGCGAATAATTTACTGAATAATATCGATTTTTATTCATAAATAAATGATTAACCGTTATTTATGGATAATCTTGTCCAAACGCCGAGCTCTTTAAATCAGGGGTGAAACACATATCCAGTTAAATTGGAGGACCAATTTATGAGCTAAAACATTCTTTAGTATTCTACAGATGGAGTTTAATTTAATTTTATACTTAAAAAAAAAGTGATATAATTTATAATATGGTAAAGAGTTCCGCCATGAAGTTAAAACACGTGATATTTCCCTGGGAGCCTTTTTTATCCGAAGCCTAGCAGCGCCAAAAATAAAAATGAACAGACCGAGGAAACTATCTGGCGGGCTTCTCAAATATTCAATCAAATACGGTTAAGAAGACAATTTTCAAAAGATAAATACCAGAAAAACTCATTAACCATTCGAGTTTGCATTGACTGAGCAAAGTGACTGGGAAAAGAAAAATTATTTTAACGACAACAATCAGTAATAAGTATTAAGTAGATTTATAGTAGATTATAGATTTGACCTTTTTAAGTTTTTTCACTTTTAAAGCCACAAATTTTAAGTTTTAAATTTCTAATTTATTTTCCCATACTATTGCGCGCTCCCCAGCAGAGTGTAGAGGTATTTCAAAGTAAATGTTAGGCGCGAGACGAGGCTCGAACGAGCCAATGAGACATAGCCTCCTCGATCACGCGCTCGCGATAATTCCAACCGTTATTCGCGCGCCATTTTAAAGTTTAAACAGTGAACAGCTCTCGTTAAGCCTCGTCAAAGCTCAGTTAGTTTTGAAATTTTGCACTGTTTTAATATAATCGTAAGAGTAACTCTGAACCGACGAATCTCCAACATGGATTTAATGCGATGTCCTGCATGCGGGAATCTGAATGTAAGTTATTTTTTTGATCTAACTAATGCTGGGTCTTGGAATTATGATTTCAACCCGCTAGCGTTTCCCTTTCCTGACCCGCAAGGGTTTTCCCTTCCTGACCCGCAAGGGTTTTCCCTTCCTGACCCGCAAGGGTTTTCCCTTCCTGACCCGCAAGGGTTTTCCCTTCCTGACCCGCAAGGGTTTTCCCTTCCTGACCCGCAAGGGTTTTCCCTTCCTGACCCGCAAGGGTTTTCCTTTCCTTACCCGCAAGGGTTTTCCTTTCCCGACCCGCAAGGGTTTTCCTTTCCCGACCCGCAAGGGTTTTCCTTTCCCGACCCGCAAGGGTTTTCCTTTCCCGACCCGCAAGGGTTTCCCTTTCCCGACCCGCAAGGGTTTTCCTTTCCCGACCCGCAAGGGTTTCCCTTTCCCGACCCGCAAGGGTTTCCTTTTCCCGACCCGCAAGGGTTTTCCTTTCCCGACCCGCAAGGGTTTCCTTTTCCCGACCCGCAAGGGTTTCCTTTTCCCGACCCGCAAGGGTTTCCTTTTCCCGACCCGCAAGGGTTTTCCTTTCCCGACCCGCAAGGGTTTTCCTTTCCCGACCCGCAAGGGTTTTCCTTTCCCGACCCGCAAGGGTTTTCCTTTCCCGACCCGCAAGGGTTTTCCTTTCCCGACCCGCAAGGGTTTTCCTTTCCTGACCCGCAAGGGTTTTCCTTTCCTGACCCGCAAGGGTTTTCCTTTCCTGACCCGCAAGGGTTTTCCTTTCCTTACCCGCAAGGGTTTTCCTTTCCTTACCCGCAAGGGTTTTCCTTTCCTGACCCGCAAGGGTTTTCCTTTCCTGACCCGCAAGGGTTTCCCTTTCCTGACCCGCAAGGGTTTTCCTTTCCTGACCCGCAAGGGTTTTCCTTTCCTGACCCGCAAGGGTTTCCCTTTCCTGACCCGCAAGGGTTTCCCTTTCCTGACCCGCAAGGGTTTCCCTTTCCTGACCCGCAAGGGTTTCCCTTTCCTGACCCGCAAGGGTTTCCCTTTCCTGACCCGCAAGGGTTTCCCTTTCCTGACCCGCAAGGGTTTCCCTTTCCTGACCCGCAAGGGTTTCCCTTTCCTGACCCGCAAGGGTTTCCCTTTCCTGACCCGCAAGGGTTTCCCTTTCCTGACCCGCAAGGGTTTCCTTTTCCCGACCCGCAAGGGTTTTCCTTTCCCGACCCGCAAGGGTTTTCCTTTCCCGACCCGCAAGGGTTTCCCGTACTTTAAGGTTAACCATAGTTTAATGTTAATTGAGTTGGTGCAAAATTTAAGGTTGAGTTGGTACAAAATTTAAGGATGAGTTCGTGCAAAATTTAAGGCTGAGTTGGTGCAAAATTTAAGGTTGAGTTGGTGCAAAATTTGGGGTTGAGTTGGTGCAAAATTCGGGGTTGAGTTGGTGCAAAATTTGGGGTTGAGTTGGTGCAAAATTTAAGGTTAATTGAGAAAATTTACTAATGCTAAATTGAAGTAACTTTGATATAGTTCTTCTTAAAAACTGATTGTTATTTTTATTCTAGGTTTCGACGTTGCGGAAAAGGGCCAGATGTCATCGAAAAAAAAAATAATAATAATAATTAAAAAAATGATAAAAAAATAAAAAAAGTAAGAATATATTTTAAAAGCACTTCTCTCATGACTCTGAGTGAGGGAAGTGGATTGAAAATATATTCAAATGCTCTTTCTAAGTGCGGCCTCCCCGTGGCGAGAGCGGATAACGTTACTTTTAAAGGTGTCTAGAAATTAATTTAAGAACCTTTAAATCTAACGGCTAACGGCACTTTAATTTTACGAGTTTTCAAAAATTATTTAGTACTAATTTAATACTAATTTAAGCGTATTAATGGGGTCAGAGCGTTGTTAAAATTCAACTATACCATCATTTTCTACTTCATTTGTTAATTAGCTGAAAAACATTGTACACCCAGTCCGTTCAAAGAGTTTGAAGGAACTGAAAGCGAGAGGAGTGGAAAAGCCAAGAACCAAAACCCAAACTTGAAACAACAATAATTTTCCTTCGTTAGTTTTCCTCTACTCTAAAGAAGTAAGATTTGGGAAAATCGATTAAAAACTCGCGAGCTCCAGTTAGCCCCCAATTTACACGGCAAGGTTCAGTCCGGTTCTATCAGATTTAAGCTCTTCTCTTTTCTAAAAAACTAAGCATAGAATCAAGAGATGTCCCTTGAAACTTTCTTAGTCATAACTTCTTTGTTATAATTGCTAGGGGAATTGTGATTTCTGCTCATAGAATTTAAGGGACAACAAAATGACGTATTTCTACGCTATGGATGGCTGTATCGTAGGCAACGCTCTAATAACACTGTGTCGACAGTTAGGGTTGGAAAGTAGGGTCAAGAAGGATCAGACAAGGAGAGGATAAGTGGGGCTGAGTTGAGTTAGAGAGAGAAGAGCCAACCTCCCACTCGGGTGGAAAGGGGGGATAGGAAATTCTCGAGGTAAACTGTTGTCACGTGGTCGCTAGCTAGCGCGTCTCATAAAGGATTCGTTTTACCCACGTGACAACAATTTACCACGAAGCATCTCTACCCCCGTCTGTCCCCCGTTCTCCCAGAGTGGGAGTTTAGGCCGACGCAGTTGGAACCGCGCCGTTCTCACTTTTTCTCTCCTTGTCTGATCCTTCTTGGTAGGGTATAGACACGTGCCGAAGTTTTCGCGTAAGGAAATGTGAAAAAAGAAAGAAATACAAGGGCTATAGTACATTTAAAAACATCTTTAAATTCTGATAGAGCTCGGCGTTTGGACAAGATTATTCATAAATAACGGTTAATGATTTGTTTATGAATAAAAATCGATATTATTCAGTAAATTATTCGCCATAACATGCTTTTATCATAGGCTCTCGGTGGATAATTTCAAATTACGAATAAAGATAAAACAAACGGATATTTTCTTGTCCAAACGCCGAGCTCTAAATTCTGAGATAGTTCCGTCGGACGCGTGATGACCCCCCTCCCCTTACGAAACAGGAAAACATTTTTTTGGCAATTTGAATCATGGAGAGAGAAAGGCGTCCGTCAATAAGTGATTTATTATTATAATATATATATTATTCTTAAAATAAGTATGTACAAGAAAGTATTAAAGGGATACTAGAGTCTAATTATAACAAGTTTCTTTTAAACGATTTGAACTGTTATAATACGCGTAAAAAAATGTATTGAAACTCGCCAAAGGTTTCATAGTAATTTACAGTTAATTATCAAAGTCGTACTAAGATCCTGCACTTGAGTCGATGTGACTAAGAATACGCTTGATTCAATGGCGATTCGTTATCATCAAAAAATTGGATCATATCCACTAATTTATATTTAAAGGGAGAAAACAATCTATCAACAAATTATTTTTATCGATTCATTTTCGATCTATGCCATTGGTCGCTGGTCCTTACATGGGAGTTCAGGAACTCCATGAATCGAGCTAAGCCTATTTTGATGGTAAGATTTAAATTGATTTCTAATTTAATATTTGTTTGTTATTTTTTTTTTAATGTTGGACTAGGCCTATTTAAATTATAAGGAATTGATAAAAAAAAAACACTTCTTGTTAGGTTGCGTTCTCCCTTAAAAGGAGACTAAAACACGCAGACAGACATATATATCCTTAGGGCCAATTCAAATTATCAAATAGGCCTAATTGAAACGTATGAATTCGTTTACTTTTTAAATATTTCAAAATATCGGCCCCCAGATCCCTTTTAATGACTCCGATAGCTAATGAGCAAAAGTTATCTACGCAGGGGTGAAATTCCTAATGTATTTTCTAGGAGCGCCTGTAGAAATGTTCTACGTACGGCACATCGGTGTTCAGAGAAAAGCTACCCTCACAGGAACAGACTTCAGTATATTTCATACTATCAGAAACAATTTAAAAATACAAAGCATTGCAAACCTAATATCCAGCCAAGCATATGCTCGCAAGAAGAGGTCGGGGTTTGGACAAGATAATCCTGCACAAATATTTGGTAAATCAGTTAATTACTAATAACAGAAGTATATAATAACCTCCTTCGGGGGGAAGTATGAAAGGTAGGCAAAATCGACGAACAAAAAGTGCCCGGCGTAAATCGCGGCGGATCGACACACCGCTTTACTCCCAAAAAATAGTTACACCATTTTGAGCCTCACTAAATTTTCCCTACGCACACTTCCGGAACTCGCGAGCTGAAGTCAACCTTCGACTCCATTTTAACAGACAGCCTGACTCCTGAGACAGGAAGTTCTAAACAAAAATCGAGCCGTCTTGTTTATACAAAGACCATTTACTATAGAGTGGCGACATTGAGAAGTCCAGCGCGAGCTAGTGGCCTAGATAGTCAGCAGCGGGCTCTTGTTGTTCGTGATTTTTAGCATTGGTAGTATAGGGGCTTTCATACTTCCCCCCGAAGGGGGTTATTATATACCTCTGCTAATAATAATCCGTTAAATATTGGCGATTAGATTGGATTTATCATAGACTTCCCACGGATAATTTCAAATTATTATAAGATAATCAGAAATATCTTGTCCAAACCCCGACTTCTACTCGCGAGAACGTATTTGGACAATTTTTTAGGTGCTTTCCAAATATCTTAAACCAAATCCTGAACTTTACTGGGCTGTGGATGTCATGATAATAGTTACAAAAAATTGTCCCAGAAATATTTTAACCCAAAATGAGATGTTGTAGCTAGAATGTAGTCATTTAGTCGGTACTTTTCAATTTATATTAAAATGTAATTATTATATTTCACTCTACAGGGATTTCGAGAAATGTCGTATTTTTATCTTCGCGTTATCCGCTTTAATAAACGCGTAATTTGTTTATTAATCAAGCTTAAAATTGTATCTGCGTATAGCCATTTGATACGCGTCTGTTTATATAATTTGTGGTTTTATATTGACAAACATTTATCCGAGATTAAAATATCTGAAAAAAGTCTAGTTATCAATGGATATTGTCCGATTCCGAACTCCAACTCTAGTGCACCACACTTTGCCTTTATTTTCTCTGACAGTCTATTTTCGGGGAAATATCTGACTTAACCAACTGGCCCGGTAGATCTTTTTAGTGTGTGTTTTAGTTTTACTGTTTTGGTATATATACATGTTTCACCATTTCGTCGAAAAAAAATGCAATCATAGAAAGGCACGAAGTACAAGCTTGGAGGAATTTTATGGGGGATCAAAGACCGAGAGTTTCAAATAGAAACGCCTGTAAAGGCTGTTATCAGAGTCTCAAACATTTAGGGGTTGCCAGTACTTGGTTTTGTACATCTTGTTGAAATGTTGCTTTGTCGTCACGAAGTCACGAGACTCTTTGGCCAAGAAATGGGCTTTAATTTGCGTCAAATCAAAGTTTGAAGTTTAAATCAAGATTTTCGTTTAAACCGCACGTTATTAGACTTCGAGTGACAGAAAAGCAACTATGTATTCGATATACCTATGATTCTCTTGGAAAAGCGAAAGCTTGAAAAACTTGATTGAAAAAGGGGGCTTAATTTCCACTAAAGCGCGTAATTCATGGGTTTCATTCGTGCACACGAGCCATTAAAGGGAGAATGCAACCTAACATGTGATTTTTTTTATCGATTCCTTATCGTTTAAATAGGCCTAAAAAATTTAAAAACCAATTTATTAAACTAGAAATAAATTTAAAACTTGCTATGAAAATAGGCTTAGCTGGACTCGTGGAGATACTGAATTTCTTCTCATTGATGGGTCAGCGACCAATCAGCAAAGGTCGTCGTTAAGACGTGATCTCCACGAGACTTCCAATAGCATTCGATTGGTTGCTGATCCCTCAATGCGAATAAATTTCGAATCTCCATGAATCAAGCTAACCCTATTTTTGGAAAACATTCAAATATCCCTGATATTTCCTACTGAAGCAGTCGGTGATTCCTCTAACAGTCTACCTAATCCCTCCAAGGTATAGACTAGACTAGTAAGCAGCTATCCGAAACGGCAGGAAACGGGGAATATATATTATCTTTTTGTGTTTGCTCGTGCTACCGCAACTAGATTCATTTCTTTCATTTACATCCAAGCAATTTTTTTATATCTATTTTTTCATTTTTTTTAACCACAGAATACGAACTCTTTCCCTTAAAAAAAAGGTCAGCCATGAACTTTTTTTTACAGCTAACAAGAAGTCGCTTTAATATTTCGTGGTTAATTTAAAAATATATTAACGTTACATTTTCTAGAATTATAGTCTCCACGGTTAGAGATCGGGGTTTGGACAAAATAATCCACAACTATCAGTTAATCAGTTAATCATAAAAAAATAATCGGAAAATTATTCGCGATTGCATTGGATTTATCACAGACTTTCTTCGAAAAATTTTAAATTATGAATAAAGATAAAATAATCAGAAATTTCTTGTCCAAACCCCGATCTCTATCCAAGGTAGGTATACATATTATAATAATTTTACAAAAGGAATTAACTCGTGGATAGAGCTTGGAATCGGATAATGAATAATTGATAACTAGACTTTTTCTTATATTTTAATTTCGGACAAATTGATTGTTAACATAAACACCACAAATTATTTAAAAAGTCGAATATCAAATGAATTTGAATTACCCGGAGATACAATTTTATGCTTGATTAATAAACAATTTACGCGTTTATTCAATTTCAAACAGATAACGCGAAGATAACAATATGACGTTTCTCGATATCCGTGTAGAATGAAATATAATAATTAAATTTTAATCTAAATTGAAAGGAACAGCGACTAAATGACTACATTCTAGCTAGGAGATTTCAATTTCTTAGAGATCGGGGTTTGGACAAAAAATTTCTGATTATTTTATCTTTATTCATAACTTAAAATGTTTCGAGGAAAGTCTATGATAAATCCAATGTAATCGCGAATAATTTTCCGATTATTTTTTATGATTAACTGATTAACTGATAGTTGAGGATTATTTTGTCCAAACCCCGATCTCTACAATTTCTATTCTGTTAAAATCCGCGAAGAAACTCGAGTTTCAAATTGTTCTTATCGGCGAATGATTAACTCGTGTAACGTATCAATTTGTTATAGTTTAATTCGCAACGTAACTAGTTAATATAAACGTTTTAAAGCCCGAGTAAAGACGTACAAAGTAAGGAATTGTAAAAACCCTACAGATTTGAATTTCGCTTGAAATTCGTGAACCATTCACCTTTCAATTTCAAAAGAGAAGTTTTTTCTTGTTTTAATTGGAGAGAGAGAGACAGAGAGAGAGAGATTAAAAAGCAAGTCTGCAATGCAAAATGTCAACTAGCCCAAAGTATAAAGTATAAGTATTTTAAATGACTCGAGTCAAGTGTGACCTTAATTTGACTTTAAAGAGATAAAGAAACCTAACAAACAAGTGATTTTTGTCATCGATTCCTTATCTTTTAAATAGGCCTAATCCACCAGTAAAAACAAATATTAAACTAGAAATAAATTTAAAACTTACCCAGAAAATAGACTTGGCTGAATTCATGGAGATTCTTCGCATTGATGGACCAATGTTATTGAAGTCTCATCAGGATTTTGCGTTAAAGACGGGTCTTTGCTCTTTGGTCTCTGACCCTTAATCAATGCGAAGAAATTCAGGATCTCCATGAATCCAGCTAAGCCTATTTTTCGGGTAAATTTTAAATTGATTTCAAGTTTAATATTGGTTTGTAATTTTTTTTTACTGGTGGATTAGGCATATATAAACGATAATATAAACACGAGGCGTAATTAGCAGTGGTTTAATCAAATTTAACCGATGTTTACATAGTCTTCTCAGTTCAATAAACCTCGGTTAATCGTGATTAAACCTCGGTTAAATCTGATTAAACAAAGGATGCTTAAATGTTACGTTGCATTCTCCCTTCTTTAGTATATCAAGCGGGGGGGTAGTCACTATACGACCTCCACCAAATTGGGCGGTTTCAAAAGTTTGAAATCGGAGATTGGCACACAGTTTGAGTAAGACTTTAGAACCGCCAGCTTAACCAAACACTGAAGCAGCGGGTGTTCCTCTACCTAACTCCTACAAGCATTCAGTAGCTAACAAAGAACGCAGCTTTCCTTCCTCTTACAATTGCAAAGAGATAAAACTTACTGAAATATAGGAAATACTACACGGTAAACTAAGTAGAGATAAAAATAAAAAAAAATCTTTTTGTTCAAAGAAATAAAAAAAGTATGGTATACTTTGCCATTTGTAACGAATACGTATCTCAAAACAAAGACCAATAAAAGAAGTTTTTAAAAAAATTGGGATTACAGGGATCATACAACATTTGGAAAACCAATTTCTCTGATATTTCGAGGTAAAATAAATGTTTTCAAAAAAAAAAAAAAAAAAAAGAAAAAAAAGGAATAAAAACTACAATTTTTCTAATTAAAAATGTTCCAACTTAGTGCCATTGAAGTTTATAATTAAAGGGAGAATGAAAGGCCAAAACAACCTATTTTTAATCGATTAAGAATGCTAAAATAATGAGAAAAATGATAGTATAACTCACCAAAAATATTTGGTTATTTGATAATCAATTTCCAAAGTTCCGATGCTAAGCCTAGGCTGCCTAGCGCGGTGAACTATAGGCTAGCACGACCTGTATTTTTTTTTTTTTTTTTTTTAATATTCGCGGCTGTTCTTGTCGCCAATCACGAGCGAGTACGCGCGTTTTAAAAATACGCGTACTCAGACTAGATCAGACGGGAATATTAAAAAATTCGGCTCGTACTCGCCTAGTTCGCCGAGCTAGGCAGCCAAGGCTTAGCATCTGCAAGTTTCGGAACTTTGGAAATTGATTATAAAATAACGAAATATTTTTGGTGAGTTATATTATTGTTTTTCTCATTATTTTAGCATTCTTAATCGATTAAAAATAGGTTGTTTTGGCCTTTCATTTTCCCTTTAAGCACTAGGTAGTACTTCCATAAATTACGCTGATATATGTCAAATATTTAAGCTACTCTGATATTTCTCTGATTTCTTTGAAAACATTCAAATTCCCTTATATTTACATGGTATTCCAGGTTTGTATGAACACTGGAAAAATAGGCCAAAGGTTCACCAACATGGACCATAATGGGTCGTCCCGGACGGAGAATGAAAAGTCTAAAAGTCTTTTTAATTTAAACACCAAAAACTTGTCTAATACTTAAATGTTTTGAAAATTCTCGAGTATGTTTATTTTGCATGGTGATTTCGAGAATAAAATCAAAAGCTGTTCCATTTTTAGCTGCAGTTTTCTTCAACTTTGACCTCTTTTAGCAATTTATTCAATATTAAAGCCAAACATTTTGAATATTTAAATTACGGCAAACCGTAAATTACCATTAAAGCGTAAATTACCAGGGGTAAATTAACGATTTCGAACTATAGTTTTATTATGCCAGTATTAATTTTAATAGTAGAATCGATTATAAATCATATTTTCTTCGCCCTGCCTTACGTAGAAGTTAAAATTCTAAAGTCCCCTTTTATATAAGCTTAAAAGATGCGTGTTGTATCGCGTTATAGGTTCGTAAAAATAACACAAAAGAGAGTACGTACCAGTGCATTTTTGAAAGATTCTCGACGAGCACGGCGTATACCTCTTCCTCTGCAGGATTTGCTCGCGAAGATAAGTTGTCAGGCATCATGCGCGGGAACTAGCTGTCGAAAGATTAATTTAATTAGCTCTTTGAGAATGACTTTAGCTCACAAAAAGGCTTATCTCAACCCCCAACCCGCAATTAGAACCACCCTTTTATACTCCAAAAATCCATAAAGACAAAAGAGATTTTTTTAAAAAAGGCTTCTTAATTGACACTTTTATATCAAGAAGCTAAAAATGTCCGCATTAAAGGCTTAAAATATTACCAACATTCCCATAAATTTGAACTTTGATAAAGTTTCTAAATGTACGCCCATTAGAACTATTTTTAAGACCGAAATACAGATTTTTAAAGGGTATGTGAATTTAAAAATAATGACCAAACATTTTAGGCAATATCTCTATACTTAAAGTAGATATGGAACCCGACTCGATACGGGCCTTGTCAAATGATCTAAGTTCTAACACCAAGCTGCACATTAGAAATGGAAAAAATTCGCGTGACGTCGGTTTTACTTTTCATTTCAAGATGCTAACATGGAATAACTAAAGAAATTACTTTCCCAATGACGGAAAAATCAATTAATTTGGTCAAAAATGATCGAAATTCGAAAATATCAACTGAATTAGATCAAATAGAACAAATGAAATAGCCTGAATTCAACAATAGTGAAACAAAAATTTAAAAGGTCCTTTTTTTGTTGAATTTAGATTACTTCGTTTGGCCAATTTAGTCGAATTCTGTTGTAAGTTTCAAATTTGGACCAAATGCGACCAAATTGGATGCTATCCAAGCGAAAAGAAAAATTTAAAAGGCATTTGGTCCTTTTAAGTTGAATTCGGATTACTTCATTTGGTAATTTTGATCAAATTCTGTTGTAAGTTTCAAATTTAGACCAAATGCGACCAAATTAGATGATTTTCCAAGTCCAAAACCGAACCTAAAAAATAGGCCTAGTTTTGTCGATCAAATGCGAGATTTGAAAGTCAATCTATTTGGAGAATTTAGTGACGTTAACCATTACACGACGAGGCTTAACTTTTCTGTTTATTCGAGATCCTTCGCGGAATTCTAACCAATAATCATTGGAAGTTATTCGAAAAGAAAAGGTCTGAACCATTTGGATTACACAATTCAATGAAAATCTGTTACCCTTTTTGTGACAGGCGCTGTTTATTTTAATTTACTACTAGCCTAAACACGTGAAGCCAAATCCACGGTATTCAGATACAACCTTTTAATAATAATCTTAACACCTAAATAAATCCAAACTCTAAAAAAAAAAAAAGAAAAAAGGCAAGAATTTTGAGAAAAAAAAAGTAAGTTTCTTTTTATAGCGAAACGAGATAAAAAGAGAACCGAAATTGAATTCCAAATTCGCTTGGGATTTTTCCTTGAGGGGCAACACGACCTTACAGAGAAAGAACCAAATCGAATGTTTGTTGAAAAACCTGCCTTAGGGTTAAGAAGGAAATTCGAGAAGGTTAACATCCTGCTTGAACTCATTTAATCAATACAAAATTGTACGTAGCGCGAGTTACTAACTAAAAGGGAGAATGCAGCCCAACAGCGAGTGATTCCTTATCGTTTAAAGGAAGAATGTAACATAACTGTTAGAATTTGCGAAATAAATTCGAAACGAGCTAAGAAGTTACAACATTTAACGCGTAGTTAACAAACGATAATGAGATACAGCTTGAAGGTCACGATCCTAAGAGAAAACGAGAGACCAGCGGCCACGTAGACCACATTTTCAGTTAATACAGTTCGACTTACTAATGCCATCTAGGAATTCACTGTTAATTTTACCATCATAAGTGTATGTTACAGTTAAAGTTATCAACTCTTAAATAATTTTGGATAATGTTGTAAAAATTGATATCGGTCTATAATTTGATAATAATGTCTGACTATAGTCAGACTATAGGCTCGCGATAGGCAGCCTAAAGCCTGATTATAGTTTGACTACGGTTTGACTACGGTTTGTCTACGGTTTGACTACGGTTTGACTACGGTTTGACTACGGTTTGACTACGGTTTGACTACGGTTTGACTACGGTTTGACTACGGTTTGTCTACGGTTTGTCTACGGTTTGTCTACGGTTTGTCTACGGTTTGTCTACGGTTTGTCTACGGTTTGTCTACGGTTTAACTACGGTTTGACTACAGTTTGACTACGGTTTGACTACGGTTTGACTACGGTTTGACTACGGTTTGACTACGGTTTGACTACGGTTTGACTACAGTTTGACTACAGTTTGACTACAGTTTGACTACAGTTTGACTACATTTTCAATATGTGAGCTCCCCATAACCTTCAAAATTATCCATGTTGGGTCTTTTTACCTTGTAATACCCTTTTCAGACGAGGCGTAACTAGCCGGTTTAATCAGATTTAACCGTGGTTTATTCACGATTAACCGAGGTTTATTGAACTGAGAAGCCTATTTAAACCACGGCTAATTACGCCTCGTCTGAAGAGGGTATAACCAGTAGCTGTAAAAAATCAGAGGTTACTGTAATTGGTCAAGGTCAATTCACCAAAAAGTAACCAACTCAAAACTCAAAAACTACTGAACGAACCTTCACGCACCGAGTTGTCGTTCTAAGAATGTCATTGACACAATTGATCGAATTGTCGTTTAAGAATTTCCATATGACCCAAAGGTCGTGTAACAGGTGATCATTCTGCGTATTGTCATTAACACAAATGTCGTGATCCCCATTTAAAAAAAAATACACCTCCATCCGAGACAAAAATAGACTTTTATTACAGTTTGTATATTTGACTTAAGTTTTGTTTTGGCACCTTAAAACTCTCCATAAACATACAAGCGATACAAATTCGGTTATACAGTACATTTTATACTATATTAAACATTTTACCCTAAAATATATATTCTAAACAATGCCGAAGCTGACAATGATTAACTAGGTATATGTATAATTTTATTCCAACAATATAGATCAATACGAATATATTTTAATACATTTGAATAATAAACTACGTCAAAATCGACGATATGTTATTGTATACGTTTTATACACGAAAAAGCGTTTTGCATACAAGGGAAATTTCCCGGCGAAAATTTAATTTAAAAGCCAAAGTGTTCTTATACGAATAAAACTCATAAGATTTTTTTTTCTTTTTTTTTTTTTAATCGATTTTGGAAAAAAATTTAAAATAAAATATTTTTCAGAGAATAAAAACTATCCTAAATGATCTGATGACTCGTGAGACAAGCCACTATTATAATCTACATAAATTAAACTAGATTTCATAAGAAAGATCATTAAAGCTAAATAAAAGTGATGATGTCACGAATTTATTTTCGGAATCACCGGATGTGAAAAAACGTATTCGAGAATTTTCAAAACAATTTTTAGACCCGTTTTTGGTGTTTAAATTATTTTCTAAAGTTTGGTAAAGTTGGAATGAAAGTAAATATAAATTGGGACAATCATATTATTTCAGCTTTCAACAGCGCTTGTAATGTCCTAACATTTAGAGAATAGGCCGGCGTTTGATCACCAAGGTCTTACAAGCGCTGTTGAATTAAGGCTGAAATAATATGATTGGTCCAAATTCATATCTACATTTATAGAAATTTTAACAAACTTTGTAAATCAATTTAAAAACCAAAAAAACGTGTCTAAACAATGTGAAAAAATTCTCAAATACGTTTTTTGGCATTATGATTACGAAAATAAATTCAAACGCTGTTCCATTTTTAGCTCCAAGTTTCCCTTTAAGCGGTTTTTCAAACTTATATATTCTTTAACAAGATGGTCCGTTCATCACATTAGTTACACA
The DNA here is from genome assembly GCA_963920705.1 of Odiellus spinosus. Classification (NCBI taxonomy): domain Eukaryota; kingdom Metazoa; phylum Arthropoda; class Arachnida; order Opiliones; family Phalangiidae; genus Odiellus; species Odiellus spinosus. The sequence goes on from OY987230.1 coordinate 7,103,145, forward strand.
ACCACAACGACTTGTTTTCAGAGTAGATAGTGTTGGCCGTCTTGACCTAATCGCAATAGTTACCAAGAAGTAGTTTTGCGTAACTAAAAACCATAAAATTCGCGTATTATCAAATGGAGCTGAGTTTGACGAAGCATTTAAAAGCGCCTGGAAGGATATACATGTTAATGTATTTTTTATAGAAGTGTTATCTCCCTCTCGCATGAACCGCTAAACACAGCCTGAGGCTACATTGAAAGTTTTTGTTTTTTATTGCAATATAAATTTTATCAAAGTGAATAGTTCACCTATAATAAAAAATTTCCAATGTTATGGAGTAAAGATTAAACCGTCTTTAAAATTACTAAAGCTTAAAGTGAGGCTGTCACGGTTGAGTAGCATTTTCGGGAAGTTCGTTAAAAAACGATTCAAAATATATATGCATATGTCATAGGAAAAACTACCGCGACATTAAAAATACTTATTTTATAATCGTCATTTACGAAATTTTTAAAATAAAAAAATTCCCGCAATACTACATCATAAACTATTCATCATAGTCAAGGTGTGACGTCAAAGTTTCTTAGTTCTTATAGGCAATCCTTCATAGGCCTGTTCAATTAATGACGCATTGTTTCCGTTTTTCGACGATAAAAGTCGCTTACTTTCGCTCTGACTTGGTTCGGAGTTATCCATCATCGATAAGCGGAAACATAGAAGTTAATTGAGCAGCTTACTATATAGACACTAAAGTCACATCTCGCCTGTTGCTGCTAGGCTTTTTTCAGATATTTTAATCTCGGATAAATTGTTTGTTAATATAAAACCAACCAAATTTTATAAACAGACGCGTATCAAATGGATACCAATTATAAGGATCCATTATATTTTAACGGGTAATCCGAAGATAAAAATACGACGTTTCTCGAAATCCGTGTAGAATGAAAAATAATAATTACATTTTTATCTAAATCGAAAGGACTAAATGACTACATTCTAGCTTCGAGATCTCAATTTGGGTTAAAATCCGCGAAGAAGCTCGAGTTTCAAATTGTTCTTATCGGCGAATGAATAACTCGAATATCAATTTCCTATAACAATGAGTACGAGTAACTTAACATTCGGATACGTTAACTCGAATTAGAAATGGATATTTTTTCGGGAACGGATAATATCCGATTGACATTCACAATGGTCTTATTCAAATAACAAAAGTTATACGAATTCCGAACTCTATTAGGCATTAAAATATATATACATCCGTGGTAGCATTGTCAATTACGTTTAATCCCTAAGTATGGGTCTAGCTATTTATGTTTTAGAGTTATGGGGAGTTTGGATTGTGACCCTTTGACCTCAATTACAAACAAATCTGCCAGATTTTCGCCATTTGATATACGTGAAAAGCTCGGTATTATAAACTTCGCATTATTATTAATTTTGTACCGTGAAATTTGATCAAATTATACAAATGTCGATAATACAAACAACGTACAACTAATGTATAAATTACAAATAGCTTTAATTGTACAATTAAGCTTCACGACGTTGAAAAACCGCGGAAAAAACACGTACGTGTAGGTCAAGCTATGAATATTAGCATCACGTTCGCCGTACGATTTCTTAATACACGAATATGTATAATACAAATCTCGTAAAGGGATATATATATTCTGAAAACAAGTTTGAAAACAATCTATTTGAACTGTTAAAATACGCGTTAAATCATTATCAAAAGTAACGAAACGTTTTCACTGGACCTTGGAAGATAGCATCAAAATATACAGGGTGTTTCGAAAATGGTGATAAGACCAAGCTACAGTGGGTTCTATGGGTCATTTTAAGACGAAAATGTTCTATGACGTTCTGTCGAATGGGGCGCCGTTTAAAGGGAGAATGAAAGGCCGAAACAACCTATTTTTAATCGATTAAGAATGTTAAAATAACGAGAAAAACAATAATATAACTCACCAAAAATATTTCGTTATTTTGTAATCAATTTCCAAAGTTCCGATGCTAAGCCTAGGCTGCCTAACTCGGTGAACTAGGCTAGCACGACCGGTATTTTTTTTTTATTATTCGCGGCTGTTCTTGTCGCCAATCACGAGCGAGTACGCGTATTTTAAAAATACGCGTACTCGCTCATGATTGGCGACTAGATCAGACGGGAATATTAAAAAAAATACGGCTGGTGCTCGCCTAGTTCGCCGAGCTAGGCAGCCAAGGCTTAGCATCTGCAAGTTTCGGAACTTTGGAAATTGCTTATAAAATAACGAAATATTTTTGGTGAGTTATATTATTGTTTTTCTCATTATTTTAGCATTCTTAATCGATTAAAAATAGGTTGTTTTGACCTTTCATTCTCCCTTTAACGTACATGCGCAATGAACATTTTATAAACCGCGCGCACTTTTAAAATACCAGCTAAATAATTAAACGTATTTTTATCATTGAGTATACGTTTATTAATGTACGTTGATTGACGCGCATGATTCATTTCGTAACTCTTAAACGGTGCCCCACGTACGACAAAACGTCACAGAACATTTTCGTCTTAAAATGAACCATAGAACCCACTGAAGCTCGGTCCTACCACCATTTTCGAAACACCCTGTATATATTTCTGATGACTATCGGATACTATAGTTTAACTTTAAACGCTGTGTTAAAGCGAATTAAACTTCATTGGGAAAGTAGTCAATTTAAATTTAACCAATCTGAAATTTCTTAGAGCCTATCGGATTATTTTTTCGCCTATTTTATTAACAGTCCAAATCGATTAGAAATAACTTGCCTAAATACGTATATAAATTCAATCAATACTTGAACCTCCTCGAAAAAGAGCCAGACAAAAGTTTCGTTAAAGGAAAAATGAAACCGAAAGAGTCATTTCATATCGATTCCTTTTATCACTATAGGAAAAACATTTCAAACAAATATAAAGGAAGTAGGCTTAACGCGTATCCATGGAGGGTTTGAATTCACTACAACCCTCGATATTGAAACGATTTAAAATAGGCTTAGGAGGTGCGAAGGTATGTGACATATTTCAAATTCCTTGACCATCAAGGACCAATTTATCTGACCATATTCCTTTTTTCCCTGGCATTATCTGGCCCGAGCCATCGTTACAGGGACATCATTAAGTTTCGTGATAAAATTTCATGATTTTTACCTGGAATTTTGGGCGCAATTCTTAAATTTTGATTTTTAATTTACCTTTAGGGCCTATTTTCAAATTCCCTGACTTTTCCAGGTTTTTCTTGACCCATGGTAACCCTATATTGGTTAGCGGGCAATGAGTCACAAACAAACTTAGTAGAGATCGGGGTTTGGACAAGAAATTTCTAATTATTTTATCTTTATTCATAACTTAAAATTTTTCGAGGAAAGTCTATGATAAATCCAATGTAATCGCGAATAATTTTCCGATTATTTTTTTATGATTAACTGATTAACTGATAGTCGTGGATTATTTTGTCCAAACCCCGATCTCTAAAACTTAGTCCCTCCCTAACTACCTAATATTTTTGAGAGGGAAACTCAGATTGGGCTAAATTTAAACTCTCCATGGGTTCTCGTGCTAAGCCTACTTTCCAAGAAAGTAAGTTAAAAATTGAATTTTACTTTAATATTAATTCGTAAACTTTTTTACTATTTAATTAGGCTTAATTTAAAGATTAAGAACTCGATATTAAATCAGTCGTTGACCGTTTCATTATCCCCCCATTAACGGCTTCACGTTTAATGGAAATAGTAAAATATTGTTCTTGGTTCAATTTCTCAATCTCTCTTATCTCGCGTTAATAAAACACGCGAATCAAATCCATCTTTTGACCTCCTGGGAAGCGCTGGATTCTAGCTGATTTTGATTGGTGGGAGGTTGATGCGCCACTACCATATTAATATCCTCGGCGCTGCGCACTTTGCGCGAGTTATTCTGAAAATTCCAATTAGCCATGGCTTCCCGGTGTTTTTGACTGTAAACGAACATGGAATTGATACGAGGTCTCGCGTGCATCAAGAGAGGCAAAGCTATGTCGCTCAAATGAACGGCTCTGTCCGGGGCCATCGCGCTCGAACTAAAACAGGCCGGCATATCCGTGACGTTTAAACGATATCGGTCCTTATAATTACCCGGGGTTCCGGGCCCCACCGTCGTGGAAGCCGCCGGTTCTTGATATTCGGGATGATACGGTTCCAACATTCGAATCTTGCCCCATTTCTTGAAAAATAAGCAAATGACGAAAATCCAAGCGCAAAGGACGACGAGAATGATGAAGATCTCTTCTTCGGTGACCAATAGATTCGGGGATGGATTGTGTTTGACGACGTTGATCGTTTTGTTAAGTTCGGTAGCCACGGTTCCATTATTCGCTACATATAAACCGTTTTAGCGAAATGATGCGGGGATAATTTGGTTTAAAGGCTTAGTTTTTGGGAAATAAAGGTATGATGGAACGCTAAACACTTCGAAAATTGAAATGTAAATGCATTTTTTTGGAGCTAACTTTTTCAGGTTTTAACAGGGATGGAAGTTACGAACAAGACCGAATTTCTCAAAGAGGTCGCGGTTTGGACAAGATAATCATGCACTAATATTTGCATAATCAGTTAATTATTAATTATAATCGAGACAAATATTTCGATTAAACTCTTAATAATTACGATAGCTAACGCGATAAAGTTATCCACACAGGGGAGAAATTCGCAATGTATTTTCTACGAGCGCCTGTAGAAATGTTCTACCTACCGCACATCGGTGTTCAGAGAAAAGCTACCCTTACAGGAACAGACTAACAGTATATGTCGTACTATCAGATATAATTTAAAAATACAAAGTATTGCAAACCTAAGGTCCAGCCAAGATAATCCATAAATATTTGGATAATCAGTTAATTATTAATAATAATCAGTTAAATATTGGATTTATCATAGACTTCCCGCGGATAGTTTCAAATTATGAATAAAGATAAAATAATCTCAATAGGCATTCGCTCTTTAAACGCGTTGGGATAATTTTCTCTCTATATATAGTAAATTGTAAACCTCCCTCAACAAGGAGAGATAATTTTGAGGAAGCCTAGGTAATACCCTCTTCTGACGAGGAATAATTAACCGAAATTTACATAGCCTTCTCAGTTCAATAAACCTCGGTTAAATCTAGTTAAACCGGCTAGTTACGCCTCGTCTGAAAAGGAGGTACTAATGCCTTCGAACGAATAGGAAATAGCATCAGGTTTACCGTAAACAAACATTAGAAAGAGAAAAATTTGATATCGCCGTTGCCTAAGCAACGGTATCGTTATCCACCAATGAAAAACATGGTCGTACACCAGGTTTTGAAGAAATTTCGGACCGAAAGTTTCGGCTGACATACCTTTCCTTGTTCTCTTAACTTACAAAGGTAGAGATCGCGTTCTCTTACTCCATTAATATTTGGAAAACCAATTCAGTATTCATTTCGCTTTTTTAAAAATCAAATGCCTTCACGGTGAAGTCTATGGCTCCTTCGTAGCTTCCCCATATCCATCCCTGATTTTAATTCAATAAAATTATTTTCCTTTGTCAATTGGGGACATTTTCGATGAATGCCGCTTTCGCCGGGATCTGGGAACAACTTGAATTAACATTATATCTATCTTTCTCATGTTCATAAATTATTTTAAGCAAGACCAGTAACCGAGGAATATATTTATATTAGCGGCGTTCACACAAGGCCTTGGAATCGATTTAAACCGTTTGAAAAAGTTTCGTTAAGCTACGTTCACACTTCAGACTTTGAAACCGTTTTGAACCGTTTTGTAAAGGTCAAATGATAAAATTTTAAGGTCACCCTTGTAGATCTTTGATCGAGAAACAAAATTAAAATCTTAAAAAGTCGATTTGAACATTCGAAACGGTTTGAAAACGGTTCCAAAGTGTCAAGTGTGAACATAGCTTTAGAGTCGTGTGAATGGGAAACCGTCTTTTCTCGAATTGATTTGATTTCTCAAAACTGCTTCGGGAACCAGTTTCATACCGATTCGGTTTCAACAACCGATGGATGAAGGTACGATAAATCGATTAATAAAGATAATACGTGAACACGTGACTCAACACACTGGCGATTTGAGTATCGGTTGGATTTTACCGATTCAAACCGATTAAGAAATGCTAGTGTGACCGTAGCTATTTAAATATACATTGGCAGAATGTTTTTGTTTGGCGTTTCATCATCCCTTTAAGAGCGAAAAAGATATTTTGATGGGAACGTCTATAACGTACGAGAGGCGAACTTTTTTCTGGAAGGATTTTTATTGGATCTCTCTCGCTCCAGTTCGTTCGCCGTTTAATCCTATAGAGTCAATAAAAGAAGTCAAATCTCCCGGCGGGCGGAATATAGCCATCGGGATCAAAAATAAAATAAGTTCGCGTGCCCTTATTAAAATCGTCCGAGGAGAACCCCTTAATACTTTTTAAGGCTAAATGGAGACAGTGGTTCATTCCAAACTTTAACTCCGAGCCCTCGAGTTTAACTCAAACTCGAGAGTTTTCCGTGTATTTCCTGGTCATATCTTTAATTTCAATGACCTTACTTTTCACTTCAAGCCTAATTTCACGTTTTTCCACCTTCTGGCCTCATTTCAATAGTTTCCTGATCTACTGGCCCAATTTCAACATTTGCTTTATCTTCTAGTTAAAAAATTCCCTAATTCTGGCCTAATTTCAACACTTTACGATCTTCTGGCCTGATTTAAACATTTATCTGATCATCTGACCTCATTAAAACATTTCACTGATCATCTGGTTCATTTAAACATTTCTCTGATCATCTGGCTTCATTCAAACATTTCTCTGAATATATGACCTCATTTAAACATTTCTCTGATCATCGGATCTCATTTAAACATTTCTCTGAATATCTGACCTCATTGAAACATTTATCTGATCATCTGACCTTATTTAAACATTTCTCTGATCATCTGGTTCATTTAAACATTTCTCTGATCATCTGGCTTCATTTAAACATTTCTCTGATCATCTGGCTTCATTTAAACATTTCTCTGAATCTTCTCTGAATATATGACCTCATTTAAACATTTCTCTGATCATCGGATCTCATTTAAACATTTCTCTGAATATCTGACCTCATTGAAACATTTCTCTGATCATCTGGCTTCATTTAAACATTTCTCTGATCATCTGGCTTCATTTAAACATTTCTCTGATCATCGGACTTCATTTAAACATTTCTCTGATCATCTGAACTCATTTACATTGGCTTGACTTTCTGGCCTCATTACATAATTTTCCAACAGTTCAATCTATTTTCTAGTGATTTCTTGTTTTAACCATGATTTTTCCACGTAACTAAGCAATATCACAGCACTATATAGCTACAGTTAAAGTCTGTTAGGTTTCTTAATTATCCCTTGTAGGTTTTAAACTTAAAATAAAAAGTTTACATATTAAACTTAATTTTCGATTTTATTTTATTTTCTGGCATCGTAATTTGGCTGGTTTCGAGGCGTTGAACAGTAATTTTCTTCTCTATCGTGTATATGTCGCGGCTACATTGCCAGGGTTCTCCGCGAACGATTTTTGTAAAATCGAAATGAAAGCGCGCTTGTCAGGCTGAAATTCCAAACTAAAGTATTACGCACGATCACACCCAAGCTAAAAAGCAATCTCCGAACGAGAACGTGCAACTCGTAACTACACACATTTAAAGAGATCTAAGTTTTACAGGCGAGCAACTGATACTGTTAATGTTTCTGAAAAAAAAAAAAAAACGACCAAATTTGTTTCATTTTACAGTGCTTATTCCTACTTCGGTTCAGTCACAATATTCAAGTTTAATTATATTTAACTCAGTTGTACACGTAACCTACTCACTAAACAGTATAGTCAATTTTTGTAAGGTGTGAATAGTCGATATCATCATTGTCAACACGGGTTTTCGAAATAAATAATTCGGGTAATGAATATGTCGAGTAATTTCTCGTCTTAGGCCTAAGCCGTCGTTTAATCCCATCGCTATAAATTTTAATTTGTTTGAGTCCAACGTTTATTCAATTGAATTATCTTGTATAGCTTAAACTCTCTGCGGATCAAAGAAACCAACTTATACAAATATTAATAGATAATATATATCTTTTAAAAAGGCGTATACGCGACCTTTCAGCAGACGATTATAGGATTTGGCCTTGACAAACCGAAAGACCTCAACCTAGACCGCGCATGACATGATCCAAACGAACGAATCAGCCTAATCTCGTTCGCTTCTGATCCATCTTATAGGATAATTGCTCTAAGATTAATTTTCTTCTAACTTGAGCGCGAGACTTTTGAAAAATAAATTTGCTTGGCAAGCGCTCAATGTTAATTTTATCCCTCCATTGAAACTAATATATTTTTTATCTAAACCGCACCTTGTATAGCCAAGAACCAACATCAAATTATTTGACATTATCACTGGCTAACTACACTCGGGAGATGATGGTGAAATAAAGCTAAAAGATGTGTCAATGTTTGTAGGAAATTAAAGTCCAGCTAGGAAACTTCTATAGATTCCGGAGAAAAAGAGAAAATTGGCGGGACCAGGAAAGGAAATTTGGGACGAAAAGAAAAGTTGCGTGTTCGTTGATTGCAAACGACACCGATGGGAAAAGAGAATTGTCCAGAAGTAGAAAACTAATCCGCTATCGGGTCGTCGAGAAAAATAAGGGGCCGGGCCATAAGGACCACTTCCAAATATAATTAGAGGAGCGAGTTTGCTCCATTCCACCTTCATCAGAAAACTCCCATGTAAGTTCCTTCCCGATTGGGAAAAGACAGTGTCAGATACAAAGTACGCAAACAATCAAAAATATATACTAGCAGAAGTAGATAAAGGGTGAAGGGTGCCAATGCGTATCTCCCTGATGATTTACAGTTGCGGAGCGATAGTCTAACCCATACGTTTCCGCTATTAGCTTTCCAATTGTAAGCAGGGTTGCCTCATAAATTGACATTTCAATTTCCCTGACTTTTCCTGGTTTTTCCCTGACTTTTCCTGGTTTTTCCCTGACTTTTCCTGGTTTTCCCTGAACATCTATGGCCATTTTCTCTGACCAAATGACTATAATATATTTCCATTTTTCAGACAGGGATACCAAATTTCACGATAAAATTTCCTGACGTTTCGCTAACCTTTTGGACCCCAATTATTAAATTTCCTGGCTTTCCCTGACCTTTGGGCCCCAGGTAAGCCTGAAGAAAGGAATGACTAGTTTCTTAAATTTGGTGGCGTTACGAATAAACGTTTTTTTAACCAGGGTGCCACAAAATTCTGACTTTTACCGGTTTAACCTGACGATCTTACTTCCATGACTAAATTACTTTTTCTGGCGCGACATCATCTGATACGAACTATTTTCCATGGAAACCAAGATTCCCTGAACTAGCTATTGTAGAGCGCATTCTGGCTTCTCGGGGTCTATTTAGTAAAAGTACTTAGTCCAGATCAGGTCCTACCTTTCGAATCTAAATTATCGTTAATTACGTTCCAGAAATAAACTACTTCATATATTAAAAAAAAAAAAAAAAAAAATGTATAAAATTTTGAATAAGGCGATTTAATAGTATGATAAAGCAAAAAATATAATCCAATAAAATGGTGACAGCCACACTTTAAGATCAGTTTTCATAGAAAGACAGATGGCATAGAAATTTTCAAGGGAAAAATACGCGCTCAGTGAAAAACAAGCTTTATCGAAATTTCCTATATAAGTGGTACACTTCTCCTCCTATTATCTTCTTCTGATACTAGTCTGATTGCGTAAGATATATACGATCTAGTAATTGAAGAAAGACGTCACTGTATTGGGGGAATTTAGATTCGAAGCCTCGAAGGAGAGAGATACATGTAGATTACGAAATGTTTCGCTTTCGAAAATGTCTGAGTAGTATAATACAATTATTCTAACCCCGAAAGAAAAAAAATACCTTTTAAATTAATTAAGTTAGGATTCGGCGATCACCTTTGAAATTAGGAGCGTGAAAAGTAAACCGGTAAATCTATAGTGACTCTGATTCGGTCTTTGCAGCGCTCTAGTGGTACCGCGTTAATTATTTTAATTAAATAAAAATACAAGTAACCTTAGATTAATCTCATTCAAGCCTACACCTATCAGTGAAGGGCGGAAGTAGACGACAGACTGGACAACCCTCTGCTCAACCTGATTAGTGTACCCAGTTCGTCCGCATTTTGGGCGAAAATAATGGGAAATTATTGGCTTCAGTGCCTTCACTCGGGATATCCAGAACAAGCGTTGGTGTTGACACATTTTACATTTGTTGCCAAGTGCTTCCCTTTTTCACGAAATGCAATAATTTGATTTTGGTGTCGATCAGCGTGATTTCATTTTTCCTCCACCCAGTTCAAGGATAAAGTTTTGGACAATGTAGTCTACACCTAGAGAGCTCGGAATCGGATAATGAATAACTTCGGATATCCATTGATAACTAGCCTTTTTTCAGATATTTCAATCTCGGATAAATTGGTTGTCAATATAAAACCGCAAATTATATAAACAGACGCGTATTAAATGGATAAGATTTATCCGGAAATAAAATTTTAAACTCGATTAATAAACAAATTACGCGTTTATTCAAACGAATAAAGCCAAGATAAAAATACGACGTATCTCGAAATCCGTGTAGAATGAAACCTAATAATTATATTTTAATCTAAATTGAAAAGAACCGACTAAATGACTATATTCTAAATTCAAGATCTCAATTTGGGTTCAAATCTATGAGGAAACTCGAGTTTCAAATTTTATTATCGGCGAATGAATAACTCGTATAACGTATCAATATCATGTTTCAAAAAATAGTTCATAGGGTTTTAATTGTCCCATGGGTATAATAAGTGTTGAAGTGTTGACCAAAAGCTTTTACCAAACTATTTTTATCCTATAGCTGAGATGGTTTTCGCAACACTGATAATTTTCCCTAAACACTTCCGAGTTGGGTTGAGTAGTGTAACAATTGGGCCTGTAACAATGGCCAATATGTTAAAAAGTGTGGTTCTACACTGATAGAGGTGGACATGTCCCTCGGTGGAACGTGAAAATTGTATAATGGAAGGCAAGGGTTAAAATCTAATTTATACATCCTCGTTAGAAGAATTGTTTCTAGCCCATTGATATCTATGCATGTGCCAACCCGATACTATAGGCTTTAAAGAGCGCGCCACGACAAGGGTTTTTAAGTCATATTAGTAGTATCTCATCGTCGAAATCTATCAGGCACATCTATAGAGGTTTCCTAGTGACGTCACTAGTATATTACTTCGTCACCGAAAATAAAAAATCTAAAAGTTTTACTTGGAATGGATAATTTTCATAACATAATGAAATTGATATTGGAAAAGTGAAAGCAATAGCTTGAAAAACGTTGATTAGAAACGGGGCTTATAGCAAACAAGTAAACCGACTTGTTTTGGATCTTATCAGATTGATTTAGCGCTAAAAACTCGCGAATTCAATCTTTAGAAATTGAAAATATTCGTGAGGGTGTTTTTACATACACGTGACGTCGGTTTTACTTTTCATTGTGTTCCCATAGAATAAAGAAAGAAAATTTCTAGCCCAATGAAGAAAAATGGCTCAAATTGGGAAATTTCCAACAGCATTCGATCAAAAACCCGAATTACATTTTAAACTTTGTTTCAGTTTTGTTGAATTATGGTAATTTCATTCGCTCTATTTGGTCGAATTATGCTAAAATTTACCAAATCGGATCAGTTTTCTTCAAATTAGATTTTTTCCTCATATAGGGAAAGCAGATTTCTTTCGTTCTGAAGATTACAAGATCCGAAATGTGTAAGTTTTCATGTCTGCTACTGCCTTTGACATCACATTTCGCGTTTAATCTGTATACTCGGTCTTCATATACTCTTGCCAACACATATGTGTGAATAAATTTCACTTATATATAGGGAACACTGCGGGTATTATTAAGAAAGCAACAACTTTACATAGTTAACAAAATATGGCTACCCAAACATCTCTTAAACCCATATTGACACCGTCAATACAATTATACATTGATCATGCAACAATTACTCGCAATTTTCCAACATACTACCATCGACAACACGACGGTTACATCCGTAACTAATAAAATTGCCAAATTTCCACATTCGGAGATATAAAACAAAAAAACCAACTACACCATAATATAAACATATCATTGAAAACAATTGGAACACGATTCAAATTCGATCCATTATTTTAAATATACATCACCTAAAACAAAAAGTTCTTTTTTCTCGAAACTTCGTCAAGTTAAAATTCGTTCCATTTTCGTTAACAAAAAGGTGATGCTAAAACCAATATAGGAAGGTTTCAATTGTCGAAAAAAAAACCCAACATTGACAATATTTTAATTCTGAACAGAATTGAATGATAAAACTCGTCGTCGCGTTTGATTTAAGTCAAATTTGATCAAAGTGGACGATAATTACGCGTCTAATAGGTTAGAAATTTCGTTAAATATGTTAAACCGGTGTCGAAATTAAATTTACGAACTTATTTCGCGTCCTAATCATATACCGTATACGTCAAATTTGATGAAGTTCGACATTGTTATAATAGCATTTAATTCGTCTTAGAATTAAAATTATCTTCGGGCATTTTAAAATTGAGGTAGTCAATATTGTATAATAAATACGTTACCACAAACCTCCTAACTATAAAGAGACGTAAGGAAAACTTTGTACCCACGCGTCGCCCGTTTCAACGACGTAAAACTATCCTTTCTCATCAGAAAGACCGCGCGTCACACAAATAAGAAAGAGAGAGAGACGGAGAATGCTCTGGAAAAGCTTGAGAAAAGGGGAGAAGGGGTTCTCTAGCGTGTCTTACGGCTAAAATGAAATCTTAGCCTCGATACGATCATACGATATAGTCGATCTTAAAATCCAGAGAACTAGATGCTCGCGGGCGTCTCGGCCACGGTACGGTATAGAGGAAGAAGGAGCGGAACAAAACCACGATGAATTCTCTACTAACTTGGTACTAAGAGAGTCACGCGGTCGGCGAACTAAAAGAGAAAGGATGGAGGGGGTAGTGGAAAATAATCTAGACAAACTCTCGCCACCGCGAGGACAGAAAACACACCGAACTGTCCAATCAGAGCGGTAAGGAGAAAAAGAACGAGCTTGTTTCGAAGGCGTCCGAAGCGGTGCTGCTCACGGACTTGACAGATGACGAGGGCGTTGGGTGATGGGTGGAAGAGGAGAATGATGCTGATGGCGAACGAAAAAGGAAAAGAACGGGAGGGCCTCTAGTTTCGCGATGTACGCGCTGGGAGAAGGACACTTTTACTATGATGATGATACAGGGTTTTACTGTCAGAAATTTATAGTAAACAAGAAATCAGCTCAGGAGAGTATTATTTTGCCACGCCTATTTATTGTATACAAAGCCCCCCCCCCCTTGAGATTGTAGACTGACTGTATACCTGTCAGGGTGAAGGTGAGGAGAGGCTGGTTCCCTCGTCATTACAATTCAATTTCTGCACATCAGTACGTGTATCGTTATATAAGGAAGTATTCCTCACTGGTCGGTTCTATTTAAGAGTGGCTCTTGCACGATTAAGATTCTGGTTTTAATTTAAATATGGTGGACGATTGACTGTGGGGTTAGAAGGTTACGCAATGGCTATGGAATTGAAAACTTAATAATAGTATAATACTTATTGACCTCCTGAATGGTTTTTCCATTGGAGTGTCAGGATGACCATTATTACTATATTTTACAATAAATTCTTTATTTTTCAAAGTATTCACTCAGTTGGTGTGAGCCAAAATAGTTTAGCCAATTCGTTAGAGTATCTTTCATACATGTAGAGATCGGAATCGGATAATGAATAACTTAGAATATATTTATCCATTGATAACTAGGCTTTTCTCAGATATTTTAATCTCGGATAAATTGTTCGAGTTAATATAAAACCACAAATTATATAAACATATGTGAATCAAATTGATACGGATTCTCCGGAGATAAATAATATATAGTATAATAATTATATTTTAATTTAAATTGAAAAGAAGCGACTAAAAATGACTACATCTCAATTTGGGTTAAATCCGCGAAGAAACTCGAGTTTCAAATTGTTCTCATCGTCGAATGATTAACTCGTATAACGTATCAATTTCCTATAACAATGAGGACGAATCAAAAGTTTGCCTTACATTCGGATAACTCGATTAAGAAATGGATATTTTTCGCGAACGGATAAATCTGATTTACATTCAGGATGGTCAGTTTCAATTAACAAAAGTTATACGAATTCCGAGTTTACTAAGGTGGTGGCGACTTTAGAAAATCTATCTCCTCAAACGAATAGGCGTGTGAATTGTAATAGTCATATCGCGAAGCCGTGGGATCTAGGCGAGGCTGGGATTTTTACGCTTTCCTGTTTGCAAATGAGAGAAAAATAATGTATGCCTTCTATGGGACGCCTGTAGAATAGTTTCAACATTTGTTACTTCCTTCTATATCTTCCCAGCTTAGCGGAATTTTGGTATGCCATACAGCTACACTATTTACCATGAAAATTAATTTTCACTCTTGTTTTTTTATAGCCAACAGAAACGTGTCATATTTTGTCATTGGTCCAGCAAGATTTGCGTCTGTAAGCCGATGATGTGGAGTAATAAATTGTTCAACACTTCTGTAGCTATGACGTGTACAGCTCATGGATAGCTTTTCCTCAACATCAATCAAACTTTATAAATACATCATTGGCTTTCATGAATTGGCGTTGCTGACGAAATGAGTTTGCTTTGCGTTAGAAAATAATAAACCCACTTCTCCTCGCGCACTCACTGAAGCCGGACAAACACTCCATTAATTTTTAAATATATATATGATATCTTGTTTCTATTTCTGCTCAAGTTTTGAGTAGAAAATGGCAGCTTTTTTAGGATTTAGACGCGTGACGATGTCACGCTTTAATTACTTATCCGGTATCCGTTATCAACTTTTGCTAGAATATTTTAAGATTTGGAAATGTTCACCCTGAGTCTGTCTCGATTCTGGAGTGTATTGTTAATTTATTAGAACTTCAGATACTATTTTTATTATATTTTTATGTGTAATTTAATTTGGAGAGTATTAAGATATCTCACGGTATATTCAAAAGAAGGTCTCTTTCGAAATTCCGCAGACAATTTAATTAATGGAATATCCATATACATATATAAATACATATATAGGTATTTTTAATCAATCTAATTAGTTTAAGGGTGCGTAGATGATCGAAAGAGCGAGTGACAGCTCCCTCGGCTCTCACTCACAGTGCTAGTTTTATATTATACTTTTTTTCATCATCTGTATTCTATAGTTGATATTAAAGGGATAGTCGTGTGAGATTTCAAAAATTTATATTTACACTACTTTTGTTAAATTTCTCTGTGTATATTTTTACACTAAAGGCGTCTTTCAAAGCAAGCATAATATTAAATATTTTAGATTTTTGCTATAAATGCAAATTTTACGCTTTACAACAGTTTAGTAAGAGTTTTTCGTGTAATAATTTCTAATATCATGTAAATTTATCCGATCTTTTGCCAAATAAGTTTGATTTTCATTAATATCTGCCCCCTTTTCATGTGTATCCATGGATATGAGTCAAGAAAAGTAACGATTATCCCATTCAAGTGAGGCTGTCGCTATGCCTACATCTTTCCCAAATCAGGGTTCGTACAACATTTTGGAAGTTAATTTCCCTGACCTTTCCAGGTTTTCCCTGACCATTTCCAAATAATTTCCCTGCTCAATTTTAATATATATATATATTTTTTTTTTCATGAATATATTCTTACGAGCGAGCTGTTGGCAATTCCCACATAGTTTATCAATCAGAGTCAGCTGATAGTTTACTCAGAATATGAGAAACAATTTGAATCTGTAGGCAAATATTTTCAGTGTATAATAATTACCTTACAACTGATTGGTAAACCAACCATAAATAGTTCCTTGACACATACCAAAATATTTATTTTCTCTGAAAATTTGGGCTATTTTCAAATTCCTTGACTTTTCCCTGACCTATTAGAGCAATTTTCAAATTCCCTGATTTTTCCCTGACCTTTGGAGCTACTTTCCAAATTCCCTGACTTTTCCCTGACTTTTTGGGCCAATTTCCAATTCCCTGACTTTTCCAGGTTTTCCAGGTCGTGTACGAACCCTGCAAATGGTTCAAACACTTTTACAGGAATTGACCTATTTTAGGTGTTTTTAGACCAAAATCAAGGAACTTTACTGGGCTATGGACGTTGCGTGTAAGTTACAAAATCATATTACGTAATATAAAACTAAAAATCTGGTGATTTCAGTTGGAGGAAAAGAGTCTGCTCCAGGAATGAAGTTCAAGATTCTGCCTAACTTTATCACTCTATGGAATGTTAAGTCTAGTATTGTTTGGAGACAACTTTATATTATATTCTTCCTCTAAGTGTGTCCCTCGAGCAATGAAAAGGGTTTTAGTCCCATTAAAATAAAGATTTAAGTGTTAACACGTCTTTGCACTCAGCCTTTATGTTAGTCATAAGCGAAGCGATCGGTTAAAAACAGCATCACTCCCATCAAAATCAAAAAATGGGAGAAAATGGGAACGTTGTCGGCTTTCTCCATACTTTAATCTTCCTCTAGAGTCCGAATCAATGCCAGCACTCGGTAGATACAAAGCTATGATTTGATTTCTTAAAGGAAATTATAAGAACCTAGTTTAGTACCTTAGATAAACGCGTGAAGATTTCTCAAACTGATTTGGATTGGAGTCGTATCTCCCTCATTCCCACTCTACCGAATTTCCCGCCAACCCGAGGGAGATTATGGCGGGAAAGAGGGATTATGTAGGATGGAAATGAGCTACAACGATTCCCTTTCTGCATTTTTATAAGCGCCAGCGATCGAGCCAACGACGGAAGCCGAGCGATTGAATACCGCTGGCACCAACGAGACTAATCTCGTCTTTCGGCCAATGAATCTGAATTAGGCATTTTCCGTTAGGCTTCGTTTAACATTATACACACATACACTTTTGTTACAGAGAAGTTCGCAAAATAGCCGCGTTGACGCGAAAAGAGATTCAAACCATCGTCTAAAGCTAAGATCACACTAGCAACTTTGAAATCGAACTTTTCAAAACCGATTTGAATATTCAAATTCGACTTTTCAAGCAAATAGTAACTATTCAAGACAAACGATCGCGATAGTGGATATTTCATTTTGACCTTTCCAAAAAGTTTAAAAATGGTTTTAAAGTCTCTAGTGTGAACGCGGCTAAATTTTCAAGTCAACTGTAAAAGGGAGAATGGAATCTAACAAGTGATTTTTAATCGATTAATTATCGTTTTAATAGGCCTATTTCAACAGTAAAAAATTTACAAACAAATATTAAACAAGGAATAAATTTTAAACTTATTCGGAAAATAGGCTTAGTGAAGATTCATGGAGATGCTGATTTTATTCGCATTGATGGGTCAGCGACCAATGAGCAAAGGCCCGTTGTAAAGGCGAGATCACCACGAGGATTGGTCGCTGGACCCATTAATGCGAAGAATCTCCATGAATTCAGGTAAGCCTCTTTTCTGGATAAGCTTTAAAATGATTTCTAGTTTAATACTTGTTTGTAAAAAATTTTAATTGTGGATTAGGCCTATTTAAAAGATAAGGAATCGTTAAAAAAAACCACTTGTTATTAGGTCGCCTTCTTCCTTTAAAGGGTTATTGAATCCTTAATATGTTTAATGTTTAATATTTAAATTATTTTACTAGCATATATTACCAAGAAGGATCAGATAAGGAGAGGAAAAGTGGGAACGGCGCGGCTCCTACTGCGTCGGCCTAAACTCCCACTCTGGGAGGACGGGGGTAGAGATGCTTCGTGGTAAATTGTTGTCACGTGGGTAAAACGAATCCTTTATGAGACGCGCTAGCTAGCGACCACGTGACAACAGTTTACCTCGAGAATTTCCTATCCCCCCTTTCCACCCGAGTGGGAGGTTGGCTCTTCTCTCTCTAACTCAACGCAGCCCCACTTTTCCTCTCCTTATCTGATCCTTCTTGATATTACTAACACGTCAAGCCTTCCTGATTCAAAATTGAACCTAGTCAAATCGTCCGTTTTCGTAGCAATTTCTTTAAAACGTTTTTCGAGTTGGATTCAGCTGTTTTCTAATGATCGCACGATCAGGTAGCGCGTGCCTATACGGCCGTTTTAAATAGAGATCGGGGTTTGGACAAGAAATTTCTGATTATTTTATCCTTATTCGTAACTTAAAATTTTTCGAGGAAAGTCTATGATAAATCCAATGTAATCGCGAATATTTTTCCGATTATTTTTTTATGATTAACTGATTAACTGATAGTTGTGGATTATTTTGTCCAAACCCCGATCTCTAGTTTTAAACTCGTGTTAAGGCGGAAACACATTGAAGTTACTTAAGAAATGATAGAAAAACAATCGCGTACGCTTTAAACTATAGCTGATAGATTCGAGAAAAGGTTTCACGTTAGCAACGGTCACACTAGCATTTCTTTATCGATTTGAAATGGTAAAATCACACCGAGATTCAAATCGTGTTCACGCATAATCTTTATAAAGAAATTTATGGTAGCTTTATCCAACGGTTGTTGAAACCAAATCGGTATGAAACTGGTTCACGAAACAGTTTCGAGAAATCGACTCAAATCCATTCGAGAAAACACGGTTGTCCGTTCACACGACTCGGACGGTTCAAATCGATTCCAATGCTTAGTATGAACGTAGCTCAAGGCCTTTATATGAAGGCGGCTCTAGACAAATCAATTCAGGTTGCTTAGTTATGTACGTGATGAAAATTCACCATGATTTTCATTCTCGAGAAGAAGAAAAAAAAATCGAAAAAAATAACGTCTTAGGAAAATAATAACCCGGTATCCAATAACCAGCAAATATATATGCCAAAAGAGTATATAACTATATGTAAGTCCTCTAATAATCAAATACAGAGCTCGGACTCTATTATTAAAAGGCGGGATAAGCTACGCTTCAATCAAGTATAGTTTGCAACAAAGCGAATATTGAGGCGAATTCGTACGCGTTGTAAATCCTCTAAGAGATTAGTAGTTCGGACACAACGCTTCTCGTATTCTGAGAATATTACGAGAAGAGCGTAGGTGGATCTATTTCATTAGCTCAAGGTTGGGCTATCAACATTATATCCCAAAATAAACACAGAAGGTAAAGACAAGATGTATATTGCTATAGGTAGATATAAGACCCGCAAAAGCCCGGGTGTTCTTAGCATTTATGGCGGGTCTTTATAGACAGCTGACAAGGTATAAAACTATCCTATATTTAAAGGGTGATGCGAACCCAAAACCACAAAAAAAAAAACAGAGATTTCATGCTCATAAGATAGAGCAAAAAAAGAAATCAGCGTAGAAATATAGGGTTTTAGTTCATATCACGTTTTCTACCCGCAAACTGACAACAACAAATATTGCAAAATCGTAGTTCTGTGAGGATCTATTTCAAAACTAGATTGGAAATTAATTTCCTTAATTTTTTTCCTTGAGCATTTAAAATAATTTCCACGGTTATTTTTGGGCTTACGTAAAAATTTAAGAAGCATCAATAGTTTGCTCAAAATTTGAAAAACCGAAGGCTGTTTAGACAAATATTTACTGCTAATAACAATTCCCGTAACTTATCCATATACTGTCAAGCCAAAATGAATTTCCCTGATCTTCATATTTGAAGAAAAATAAATAAATTCCTGGACCTTTCCAGCTCATTTTAAAATTCCCTTACTTTCCATGTTCTGTACAAACCATATCAGCTAGGGTTCGTACAAAATTTTGGAAGTAAATTTCCCTGACTTTCCCCGGTTTCCCCTAACCATTCACATTTCTATATAATTTCCTTAACCAATTTTGATCTTACGAGCGAGCTCTTGGAAATTCCCACTTTTTATTTGACGTAGTTTATCAATCAGGGTCGATAGTTGACTCAGAATATGAGAAAACATTTTAATCAGTAGGCAAATATTTTCAGTTTAAAATAAATACGTTACAATTAATTGGTCAACCAATCATCAAGAGTTCCTTGACACGTACCAAAGTATTTAATTTCTCTGTCCTTTTATGCTCATTTTTGAATTCCTTGACTTTTCCCTGACTATCTTTTGAGTCATTTTCCAAATTCCCTGACTTTTCCCTGACCTTTTGGGCCATTTTTCAAATGCCCTGATTTCTCCAGGATTTTCAGGTCGTGTACGATCTCTGCATGTTCTAAAATTTTGTCAAACCTCTTTTATCTGGCTTAATGCTTTGGTTCGTAACATATTTCATCGAAAAGAAACAATTTTAGGCATTTCATCATCACTTTAACCTAATGTTAGTAAATCCAAGAAACCCATGAGATGTGGTACATAGCACGCGAGAATAAGGGGCTATATATAGCCGCGATACGAGGGAGAAACTCGCGCGAGCCTTCTACACCATTCTATCGCGGGTGTCACCCAAAGGACAAGAGATGTTAGGGTTCATTTCCCCAACTTTTATTATCTTCCCCTCTAATATAACATCGTTGTTTATTAGTGATGGGTTTTGGAGGGGACGGGGCTTAATGGCTCGTGGACAGTCGTCCCATTTTATCAGATAAAACTACAAGAGTTCCTACTTAACTCAAATCAAGAACTAATTCACGAAACTCGAGAACGTTGGACGCTAGGACAGTAATGAAGAAATATCAGGCTGATCGGGGACTTTTTGCCTTGTCGTATTTTTTCGTTCTTACGTGACGAACGGAGTCTTCCGGCCTCAGATATACAAATAAGGGACTCTATACTGCCCATGCCAAACTCACTCGCCCCTTTGTTTGTGGATATAAATTTTCAAAAGCAGCACCTTGATCAGCAAGATCTGGAGATAATCATTAATGGCTAACTTTTGCTATCAAGGCCATGTCCAAGTCTGAGAATATAACCCATTAGTTGCCACCATTCTTCGATCAACTCGGTTTAGCCGTATTCATTAGTCCGGTAGTGTCGTTGTGGAAAATTCTTAAAGGCCTAGAATAGACCTCTTTCATTTATTTTGACCCCCTCCAAAGGGGATAGGCAAACCACTGAATCAGACCCGTAAACTCATGCGCATTGACGGCGATGTTTCATCCCCCTTTGCTTGTCTGATTCTGTGATTGCCTACCCTCTTTGGAGGGGGTCAAAATAAACGCAAGAGGTCTATTTCTTCTGCCTGTCAACCGCCTGTCGCCCTAGAAGTGGGCTACGTTAAGCTTAGAGGGTGAGTTTGTTTCCAAGGTGACAGGCAGAAGAAATTCTAGGACTTTAAATGTTCCCTCAATTTGAACTAACAGGTCTCGAAGTTACTTTCCCTGACTTTTCCACGTTTTTCCTGACCATAAATTTGTTATGACTACTCATATTCGGGAGCTGTTGGCAATGGACACTTTTTCTATACGTGAATTCACAATAATAAGGGCCAATAGTCTGCTCATAATTTGAGAAAAAACTGCAGTAGGCTAATATTTCCAATATTTGTATACAACTATAACGCCAACAAATAATAATTATTTCCTTGACACATTATTGTACTATTTTTTTTATCTCTGGCCATTTGGGTTTATTTTTAAAATCCCTAACTTTTCTTTTCCCTAACCCTTTGGACCTATTTCGTAATTCCCTTGCTTTTTCAGTTTTCCAGGTCGTGTACGAACCCAATACTGAACTGTACATGAATAATACATTTTTTTTCTCCTGTTCAAAAACCATTTAGCTACACTTATGACATCGAGGAAAGTTAAGATCATCCTTTGTACATTCCTAGGTTTCATAAATTAGTTCTTGACTCTATATTTCTGAGTAAAAGCCGAGAATAAATGTCTCCAGACCACGAACAATCCCGAAAAGCAGAACTTGCGGGGATTATTTTAACGAGAGAGAATTTCTGTTAGGAATTGGTACATTCGCGAGCCAATGGTTAATACTTTTTCAAAATGGAATTACGAGTTTCTCCAATAACTTGTTCACACGGAAAACGCTATTTCAGGCGCTTTGTAACGTTCATTCTTTTGCTTTGAGTATAAAAGCAAGCTGTACTACTTTTAGTCGCTATTAGATTTAACATCGTGCATTAATCACAAAGGGGGGCAACGGGCCCTTGGACAAGCTATGCCCTCTCCCTTAATCAGTGATTACCCTGCTTGATTTTAAGTATACATTTTAAAAAAACTGCGAAGCTGACATACAATTGTCACTGTCCCTCATTGTGCAGCCGCTCCAGGCATTAATTAAAGGGAGAATGCAACCTAACAACAGGTGGTTTTTATATCGAGTATTTATCGTTTAAATAGCCCTAATCCACCAGAAAAAAATTGCAAATCAATATTAAACTTGAAATCAATTTAAAACTTACCCGGAAAATAGGCTTAGCGGGATTCATGGAGATCCTGAATTTCTTCCTATTGATGAGTCCGCGACCAATCGAACGTTATTGGAAGTCTCATGGAGATCACGCCTTAACGACATCTCTTTGTTCATTGGTCGCAAACCCATATTAATTCGAAGAAATTAGACTTGGAAAAACTGAATTCTTCTCATATAAGGGTCAGCGACCAATAAGCAAAGGTCCGTCGATAAAAAGAGATACCCATGATAATTTAGATAACATTCGATTGGTCACTGACCCATGGATTTCCATGAATCCGGCTAAGCTTATTTTCCGGGTAAGATTTAAATTTATTTATAGTTTAATATTTGTTTGTAATTTTTTTACTGGTGGATTAGCCCTATTTAAACGATAAGGAATCGATAAAAAATCACTTGTTGTTAGATTGCATTCTCCCTTTAATAGGCGTCAACTATTGCTATTTGGTCATGATTTAAAATATATCTGAGTGGTGATAAAGACAATGTCAAACTGTTTCAATCACTAGGAGGTAAAAATATAGGAAAAAATACGAAAATAGGAAAAGTGGTCACCCTGATAGAGAAATAATCTTAAGGGACACCTTGCCCCAGCCCCAAAGTCTGGTATTCATTTAATTTTTAATTCAAATGTCAAAGGTGTTGTTTTAACTCTAAATATGTTGGATCAAATTTGAGTTTCACTCTCTCTTTGAGCTCGTCGTTTTCCCAAGTATCCCATAATATATGTTACGTATTATATATATAGGCTGCATGCGGGAGCAAACGCGTGACGGGACTGGAAACCGCTTTTAAGCGACAAATGGGTTAATATTTCGAGCCTCGATCGTTATACTTTACGATAAACGACGGGCTTAACTAAATGGATTTTCTCTCCAATGGGAATTACAAAGTAAGAAAGAAACATTAACACGACCAAATAAGTTTTCGAATGAATTTGGCCATTAATTCCAATACTTTCTATTGAAGATACTAGTTCATTAAACCACTGCCTTCTCTAATACTAGGCCCCGAAATGTCAGTTACAAGGTTTTTTTTCTCGACATTTTTAATTTGCAATTTGCCCGAGATAGATGTCACTTTCCTGAGGTATGAATAGCCAATCGCGAGTCTGGCGTCGCCAAGAGCCAATTAGATAAAGCTCTAGCGAAGTAAGATCGTAGAACTCCTAGCGACACCTAGGTGATAACGTAGAGATCTTGATTTAAACTAACGATTTGATTTAGAACTTGTTTTAAATGTAAATATTTTAAAATCACTATTTAATTATTTAAATTAATCCCAATAAATTTACTCTCGATTATTAACCTAACAATCGTATCTATTTTTGAATTTTCGGCCTACATTTGAATTTCCCGCTTTTTTAACATCAAGAAAACGACATCTAACGATATTTTTGAAATCGGTACCGCCACCCCCTTTCTTTTCCTACGGATAGGCATAGTATTAAAGAAAGCAATGATTAAACGCAAAATATCGTTTTGTTTAATTTTCTACGAGCGACACTTGAAGGAGAAATCTACCATTTAGGCGAAAACTGTGGTCAAAAATGCGATCAAAAACTATGACCAAAATATGATCAGACTATGGTCAAAATTATGGACAGACTATAGTCAAAACAAAGGTCAAAACAATGGTCAAAACTACTGTCAAACCCCTTTATATCAAGGCGCCTTCCTCGTTGGGGAAGCTGACATTGCCACCCAGTGAAAATCTAGAAATATTTATTAGAAATATGGTGATTTAGGGACCAAAAATCACGATTTTATGGTGATTTAGGGACCAAATCACGATTTTATGGTGGTTTAGGGACCTTAAAAAAAAGTAGGGGGTTTTAGGTATTTTAGGGACCTGGTGATGATAAATCCGAGCGAATATTTAACTAAAATTTCGAAAAAATTGACGTTAGTTATTGAATTTGAAATTATTGAGGGGGCGGCGAGTGAAGGCGTGATAAATGTTGGATTTTCAAATTAGGGGCGCGTATAATTTTTGCCCCGGGTGCCAAATCGCTTAATCCGGCTCTGTATAGGGCTGTATTTCAGCCATTATTGTTTTTAACACAGGTTAATATTATATAATATTATATTTAAGATCTATTTAATATTAATAAAATTACCACGAAACGTTTTCTTTTAAACTTTAACCAAGAGCCGCGAATCAAATCGGACTTTTTTGCATTATTTTCTATGGCAAGAGTAAATTCAATCGTAACAATGACGTCACGCGTGCGTCGACAGCTTCGGGATTTTTTTTTTTTTTTTTTTTTTTTTCAATTCTTGAAAAGGAAATTCGCTTGTATTTTACGACTACAGCACAGTGTAGAGGTATATCAAATAATGTTTGGCGCGAGACGAAGTCCGAATTGAGCTGCATGAGTCATAGCAAGGAGGATCAGAGAAGGAGAGGAAATGTGGGGACGGCGCGGTTCCTACTGCGTCGGCCTAAACTCCCACTCTGGGAGAACGGGGGTAGAGACGTTTCGTGGTAAAATGTTTGCGCGTGGGTAAAACGAATCCTTTATGAGACGCGCTAGCTAGCGACCACGTGACAACAGTTTACCTCGAGAATTTCCTATCCCCCCTTTCCACCCGAGTGGGAGGTTGGCTCTTTTCTCTCTAACTCAACGCAGCCCCACATTTCCTCTCCTTCTCTGATCCTCCTTGGTCATAGCCTCCTCGATCACGCGCTCGCGAATATTCCAACCGTTTTTTTAGAATTCACGCGCAGGCGCCATTTTAAAGTTTAAACCTCAACTCTGAACAGCTCTCGTTTTAGCTCCGTAAGTTTTGAAATTTATTTAGTGTTATACAATAACCGTTAGACTAACTCTGGATTTTCTTAGTTTAATTTCTCACGGACTGACTTGACTAACAGAATATATACCAACCGAAGAATCCTCCAAAATGGATATAAGGAGATGCCCGCTATGCGGGAATCAAAATGTAAGTAATGTTGAGTCATGGAATTTTGATTTAAGCCCGCAAGGGTTTCCCCTCTTTAACCCTCAAGGGTTTCCCCTTTTTAACCCTCAAGGGTTTCCCCTTTTTAACCCTCAAGGGTTTCCCCTTTTTAACCCTCAAGGGTTTCCCCTTTTTAACCCTCAAGGGTTTCCCCTTTTTAACCCTCAAGGGTTCCCCCTTTTAGACCCGCAAGGGTTTCCCCTTTTAGACCCGCAAGGGTTTCCCCTCTTTAACCCGCAAGGGTTTCCCCTTTTTAACCCGCAAGGTTATCCCCCTTTAGACCCGCAAGGGTTTCCCCTTTTAGACCCGCAAGGGTTTCCCACTTCTAACCCGCAAGGGTTTCCCACTTCTAACCCGCAAGGGTTTCCCACTCGACCCGCAAGGGTTGCCCGCTCTCCACCCGCAAGGGTTTACCGCCCTCGATCCACTAGGGTTTCCCGATGTCGCCCCGATTGGGTTTCCCGTTTTCGACCCGCTAGGTTTACCCCTTATTAACCCGTAATTTAAGGTTAATTGAGTTTGGGCAAAATTTAAGGTTGAGTTGGTGCAAAATTTGGGGTTGAGATGGTGCAAAATTTGGGGTTGAGATGGTGCAAAATTTGGGGTCGAGTTGGTGCAAAATTTGGGGTTGAGTTGGTGCAAAATTTGGGGTTGAGTTGGTGCAAAATTTGGGAATGAGTTGGTGCAAAATTTAAGGTTAATCGAGAATGCTAAATTAAATCTTAGAAACTGTTTGTAATTTTTATTCTAGGGTTGGACATTGATGCGGTCATCGAATAAAAAATAATAATTATTATTATTAAAAAAATTATAAAAAAAAATAAGAATATATTTTAAAACCATTTTTCTCATGACTCTGAGTGAGGGAAATGGATTTAAAATATATTCAAATGCTCTTTCTAAGTGCGGCCTCCCCGTGGCGAGAGCGGATAACGTTACTTTTAAAGGTGTCTAGAAATTAATTTAAGAACCTTTAAATCTAACGGCTAACGGCACTTTAATTTTACGAGTTTTTATGTTAAAAGTAGAATTAAAATTGCGTCCCTAATTTACATCGTTTCGAATTTCTATAAATCTGAATTTTTTCACATTGGATTTGTCAAAATACTAAAAATTCTTCCCATGAAAGGAGTTTTTACAATACAAAAAGAACCCTAGGAATTTGACAGAACATCTATTTCGAAACTTGGAAAGTTGGTGCCAAGAAGTTAACAAACCAATATAAAATAAGAAATGTTCTCTAAAATCGGTGCAAGTTAGTTGGGAAACAAGGCGTCGCGCGTTAATCGTATCATTGTCTTAATTTCTACTCTTTTTAAAATTTGCTCCTTAAAAATCATCTTCCCTTATGCACAGCCTCGCTTTTGACTGTACAATTTGTTATGGTCAAGGTCGTCCGCTAAGCCAGAAAAGAAATCGACTTTAAAGGGGCTTCCGTCCCTTCAAACGGAATACCAAACATTATCGTTTTGGCTTACAAGTTCAAAATTGTTTATAGCTCAATTTCATCTTGGTATCCATGGAGTAAATTATGGAAAGTCAATTTGGCCTTTGAGTCTAGGTGAAAGGCGGTTAAGGAAGAGCGACTACAGTGTGCGGGCCATATTTTGGCTCTGTTTTACACGATTTTATGGTGGTTTAGGGACCTCAAAAATAGTAGGGGATTTTAGGTATTTTAGGGACCTGGTGGGAGCCCTGCCTAGGAGAAAAACTCCCAGGCTTATTGTGGTTGCCGCATAAACCCCACCATATTTACACATGGCAGCTCCCCTGTCGGGAGGAGATGAACAAGAATGATAGCGAGTACAAAGTAAGAAAACAATATTCACATTGGCAAGATACAAAAAGTAATATACTAATCACGACTTCCCATCGAAGAGAATACCTCATATGGCGGTGACCCGTGTAATTTATTTGAATGGCTAGATAGAAACAAACAAAACTAGCGCTGGTTTGCCAATTTCTTACGAGCGCCAGTAGAAGGGTTTCATCCGTTGAGCACCAAACCTTTGGATGAAGCCTTTTACCCAAGGGAAAACATCCATCACGTGATAACAAATATCCAAACGTCGTGGTGGGGACAAAAACAAGACTGGCGTCTCTCAAACCCTATGGACACGGAATCGGACTTTAAAGGCTTTAGAGCCTTCTAACTCCAAAGGGTTATTTAATCCCAGCTATATTTTGTTTCCCTCTATATTGATTTTGATTTTGGATATTTGGATATCTTGCGGTATTGCGTAATTTTATTTTGTTTTGTTTTATTTTATCTTCTTTTATCATATACACCTGAAAAACAAATAAACAAGATGGGTGGCCGTGTGTAAAGAGGAAGGGATAAACCAAGAGGTCACGTGATTAGCAGAACAAACCGCAGTGCCATCTAGAGAAGGGTTAAGGATTTAGAGATAGTTCTATTATTTTATTGGCTATATTATGTAGTCTGCTAATTTTTCTAAAACTACATGAACTAGGCCTAGACGATATCTAAGACGCTATTATAGAAGTAAATAATCTTAAAAGATTACATTAAAGTTTCTTTTATCAACTGAAGATGAGTGTTAAAGGAGGTTCTGTTTGTTGCGTTAATAAATAGTTACTAGTAATAACCTAAATCACGATAATATTAGGTTCTGAGATGTAATATCTATTAATCAATAAAATAATATAGATATTACCGAAATCGCCGTAGGAGTTTGGAAATGTTACAGACCATCTATAGCAGAAGACAGATACACGTTTTTTTTTCCAAACTCAAAAATCAGTCTTTGCGCAAGACAAAAATCAGCCAATCAAGCGTTCCCTTCCTCATATATTTCCCGGCAAACTAGACTGAGGCCGTTAGAATATTTCAAAGGATTTGTTTTTCAGGTGTATTCTGTACATTTTGGCCGTTGGTGGCATATTTTGTATTTTGTTTTATATTTAATGCTGAGCTCTCCCAACAGGGGAGCCGTCCCGATTCAAAGGGGTGTACTTTGTACGGCAAAGACAAAAAACCTGTAAACCAAATGCTACGAGCGCATGTAGAAGTGTTTCAACACTAGCGCATCGCGGTGCAAGATGAAGCCTACCTCTAGGGGTAAATCGGAAAAGTAAAAAGCCAAGAAAGGTCACGCGAACTGTTTTTTTTCAACCTTATCCGGAATCAAGAATACTCGGTTTTATAATAGAGGCGGGTTTAGCTAGAGCTCGGAATTTGTATAACTTTTAATTGGATAGATCTACTGAATTAAATTCAGATATTATCCTTTTGCTTAAAGGGAATATGAAAGACCGAAACAACCTATTTTTAATCGATTAAGAATGCTAAAATAATGAGAAAAACAATAATATAACTCACCAAAAATATTTCGTTATTTTATAATCAATTTCCAAAGTTCCGAAACTTGCAGATGCTAAGCCTTGGCTGCCTAGCTCGGCGAACTAGGCGAGCACCAGCCGTATTTTTTTAATATTCCCGTCTGATCTAGTCGCCAATAACGAGCTAATACGCGTATTTTTAAAATGCGCGTACTCGCTCGTGATTGGCGACAAGAACAGCCGCGAATATTAAAAAAAATACAGGTCGTGCTAGCCTAGTTCACCGAACTAAGCAAACTAGGCTTAGCATCGAAACTTTAGAAATTGATTATAAAATGACGAAATATTTTTGGTGAGTTATATTATTGTTTTTCTCATTATTTTAGCATTCTTAATAGATTAAAAATAGGTTGTTTCGGCCTTTCATTTTCCCTTTAAAAACAGACTATCAATTCAAGATAAAATTAACAAAAAATAATCGTATCACTTTTTATCCGAAAATGGCAACTTATCCTAGTTATATAATTTGGATAAGAACAATTTAAAACATATTTTCCCCAAAAGTAATAAATAAATTTTAAACCTAAAAGTTTGGTTTTTTTGTTTTATTTATTTTCTTTGAAATTTTAATTAAATTTGAAACACGTTTCTTTTATTTTCCACGAATTCTGAGAATGTGAATTTTCTTATCTATCGTTATAAGTTTGAATTCTATAAAGCTACGAGCGTTATCCATTTAACTTTTATCTGAACTTACGACTCGGATTTGTTTATTCACAAACAATCAATCCGAAAATAAAATATTTAAAAAAAATTATGAATAACAGAAGATAAAGGTTATTCGTTTCCGAGCTCTAGGTTTAGCGAGATAGTATGTTATTACGCCCAGCACGTCCAGTTTTACCATAAAGCTTAATTTCCAGTAGCGCGAAATGGGGCGCTATTCATTAAAGACGTATAGTCGATTTTTGAACCATTTCGCAAACTAAAAGTGAAACTTGGAGCAAAAAATGGAACAACTTTCGAATTTTTTCAATTCACTGACTTTTCCTTGACCTTTTAGGCCAATTTACAAATTCCCTGGCTTTTCAATGACCTTTGAATCAATTTACAAATTCTTTGAGTTTTCCTTGACCTTTTGGACCAATTTTCAAATTCCCTGACTTTTCCTTGACCTTTTAGGTCAATTTACAAATTCCCTGGCTTTTCACTGACCTTTTGGGCCAATTTCCAAATTCTCTGACTTTTCCTTGACCTTTTGGGCCATGTTCCAAATTCCCTGACTTTTCATTGACCTTTTGGGCCAATTTTCAAATTCCCTGACTTTTCACTAAGTTCTCTAATGAAGATGATACGAGAACAGAGGGAGCTTAAAACTATTCCTATCGATTTGAATATCGGTTAAGATACGCTAATGTGAACGTAGCCTTTTATCACGTGACTTTCACCGGAGGTTTCGATCCCAAATAAAGCCAAATATGTGTTTTAGTCACAGTTTCCATTCCTTAGCTATATTTCCTTTAGGAAGACATTCTTATTCTAACGCAGGGGTTTAGAAAAATTTCAGGAATTTCAATCAAGTACGCGACGTAGAGAACAGCGAATAAAAGCAAACTCTGTATAAAATTTGAGAGCGAGGTGAGTTTATCTCGGATGTAGGGTAAATCAAGAAGGATCAGATAAGGAGAGGAAAAGTGGGAACGGCGTGGCTCCTACTGAGTCAGTATAAACTCCCACTCTGGGAGAACGTTGGTAGAGATGCTTCGTGGTAAATTGTTGTCACGTGGGTAAAACGAATCCTTTGAGACGCGCTAGCTAGCGACCACGTGACAACAGTTTACCTCGAGAATTTCCTATCCCCCCTTTCCACCCGAGTGGGAGGTTGGCTCTTCTCTCTAACTCAACGCAGCCCCACTTTTCCTCTCCTTATCTGATCCTTCTTGGGTAAATATAGGGAGAAAGGTATAAGAAATGAAGGAAGAAACTTTACCGTGAGTTTTAGTTTTTGGGGATGGTCCAGAATCGATAAAATCAATCGAAACAAAAAAAGAAAGTTTCTCTCGTGAAAAAATTGGAATTAGGTTCTCAGACCTTTTTTTCCCCCTTATTCTTCAACAACGGAGAAAGTAGGTGAAAGTTTGAAATTGAATTAAAATATATTCAATATACGATTGAATAAAAAAAGAAAGTCAATATCGACTAGGGAAAACAAGACGCCCATATATCGGGGGAAAACAGGCTTGCGAAATAAAACAAATATTAAGACCACTTTTTTCAAGTGAGACTGCCACTGATTTTTCATTAGTTAGAAATGAATTTGAATACTATTTTAAGAAAAAATGGTTAATAACTATTCAATATTATGTACAGGGTGTTTCGAAAATGGTGTTAGGACTGAGCTACAGTGGGTTCTATGGGCCATTTTAAGGGCTCCGTCAACTTGCCCCCCCCCCCGATGACCTAATCGAAATTCCCCCTCCCTATAATTTTGCTCTATTTTGCTCCGTTATTCATTAATTTTGCACCCCCGCCCCTTTATAGTTATTTAAATTTTAATTGGGGGGCTAAGATAACATTCAGCCCCCCCCCCCCCACTCCTAACCAATCCCCTTTTGATGGGGCCGCCAGATCCGCTTTGTTTTGCTCCGTTATGCTCCACAAAAACTATATTTTGCTCCCTCCCCCTAGCCGAGATAATTAATTTTTTATTGGGGGGGCCAAGATAACGGTTGCCCCCCCCCCAGTCCACCAAACGCTTTTAAACTTGAAATATATATTCTCGCATTAATGCTCCAACGATTAGAACCGTTAGTACAATTTGCTCCGTAAGCGTTAATGAGTTAATTATAGTAACGTTTGGCCCCCGAAACTTCTTCGATGTAAAATAATAAAATAGCCCTTATATAGGCTTTAATTTGCTCCACCTAACTGCGCTAAAATAAAAATTTTCTCCATACTTAATAAGAAGTTATTTAATTTTTAATTGGCGGGGCCAAAGTAACGTTTGGCCCCCCCAAACTTCTTCGATGTAAAATAATAAAATAGCCATTATGTAGGCCTTAATTTGCTCCACCTAACTGCGCTAAAATAAAATTTTGCTCCATACTTAAAAGAAGTTATTTGATTTTTAATTGGCGGACGCCGTGGCCAGAGTAAACTCTTTTGGAGACTGAGTAAGTGTTCTTTTGGAATGCCGTTCGACCTCGATGAAGGGCTCGTTCGTTTCCCCCACACCCCTTCGGGATAAAGCCCACCTGAAATAGTGGCCGGGGAAGAGAACGAGCTCTGAACAATAATCTACGTCAATCGGCTTTTACAATAGAAAAGGAATTTCGGGTTTTCCATTAACTCTACAATTTTACAAGATATACTGTACATTTTCCGTTACAATGAAAAGGGAAACATTTTAAGGGGAAGCCCTGAGCGTTTTTTTTTTTTTTTTTTTTTTTTTTGGGCCTTACTTGCGACACGTTTTTCTTGGCTTCTAGGGCTTTCAGAACTATTTCCTTTCTTGATAATGATACTAGAGACATTTCCAAGTAACCTCCCCGAGTAACATTTTCAATTACGGTTATAGATAATTTGTAAAATTACTTTAAACTTCTTTAAATAGTGAAAAGATAGGGTCACTTAGGCAGGATTTATTCGAAAACGAATAAAAATTTTATCAGGCAGTCTTGTTTTGTTTATTATGTGACATATGATAACGCTACTTCCCCGAGAGACATTTAATTTTAAAAAATGCATTAGCATGTAATTACCCTTCAAAATAACCATGTTTGACACTATTTTTTCAGTGTAAGCCTAAATATTTAATATTTTTGTTATAAATAGGCTAATAGATGAGATAATCATTTATCATACGAATTTAAGATTTCATTTATAACCTAATTATTAACTGAGATATGACCATTTTACGTATCCATGTTTTCCACTAAATTTACCAGAGACTCGTGAAGGATGAAAAGGGGAATGCTACTTGCCGAGAAAGAATAGGGTTTTTTAGGCTGCTGTCGCCATTCTCCGTCTACCGTGGGACTCCTTGTCGTAGGGGGCTTTACTTACCCTTTTTCCCCAACCGCTGCGTGCTTTTCCCCCGCGCATGTGGGACTGAAAAAACAAGTTGGTGTGGCTTAAAAACCTTAAAACTGACCCCGGTAAAACTTTAAAAACTCTTGATAATTATCGTAGAAATAAAAACTAAACTTTATTATGTTATTGGAGATTTGCTTAAATATTGCCTTAAATATTGGTGAAAAAAAAAGATCAAATATGGGCTATTTTGGGAAGATAATTAAAGGTTAACGGTAATTATTAAAATTAAATTAGTTTAGGATAAAATGTTCAACGTAATGTCAAAAACGAGACCAGAGTTATTTTTCGAAAAAATGTTGGTTCAATTGACCGGAAATCGTACTTAAGCGGAGGTATAAATCACGAATATTATCATAACTCACATAGTAATAATCGTAGCACTTAATTTAAACATTCGTACGATAGATGAATAACGTATCTATTACCCTATTTAGACAAAACACATTTAGTTCTGTTAATTAACTAATAAAAATAACGTCGAATATAGGGTTACTTTGAAGGGTTAATGCAAATTTTTTAAAGAAGTTTAAAGTTTAGGGTCATTCCATGACAAAACGTACAAGCGTGTCCACCCTCCCATCTCAGAATTGGACCAAATTTTGTACCTGGGGTTCTTTTACGTGTAGAAACCGAATTCCGGAATATTTTTACAATCGGTCAAGCCGTTTTCGAGATACAGAGGGTCGGTGTTTCAGAAACTGGCCTTAACACCCATTTTTAAAACAGCTGTATCTCGATAAATAATTGCTCGATCACCGCGTTTCAAGAACCGAATTAAAGGTCCTGAAGTGAAGAAGAATGCTATTGAAAATTCGAAGCTTCTACTAGTTGGTAAAAGGGTCAAAAGTAATATTAAAATGATTGACCTTTGACCTTTTAATGAAGCCACACTTTTATTCGAGCTTTAACATTTTTTTTCGAATTCCCCGCATGTGAATTAGTCGAAAAGAATGAAATCCCAAAGTATTATTTTTAGATCTTGAGATATTCTGATTTTAGTCAGACCCCACAAACATTATATTTATTTAAAAATATTTACATTTTAATTTTCGAAAAAGCAGTTTCAATTTTCAATTCTATCGTTAGGCAATATGCCATATTTCGATGTTTGTGACTTGATCGTAATTGGTGGATCGATTTTACCAAGTATATTTTCAGATAAGACCCACCATTGATCTTTAGTTTTTGGCCAAAACTGTTTTTCGCATGTTTCAGGTCGATGCATGAAAGATATAAAATAACCTTCAAATTCCACTGAATATTCTTCAAATTTTCCTACTTCTTTTCATAAACACATTCCACAAAATTACCGCAAGTTAGATCCCCTCTCTTATCCTCAGCGTAACTTTCTTTAAGATGGCGAGAAATATTAAATATTTGCATATCATCTAAAACTGAAAGGGTGGTTGCTTTTATTTGAGTTGTACTTTCAGGGATAGATTTATGAAATCTTTGGGTTCCATTAATAGAAATTGCTTTTAAAAAGCGGTTGTGCAAAAATTTAGGCAAATATAAAATAAATACAATTTTATTAATTTATGTCATCACCAGAATGATTTTAACATTGATTGTGAATGTCACTTTTTTGCTACTTCACATGGTTAAGGTCCTTGTGATGGCATCGGCGGTACAGTGATAAGAAAAACAGCCAAAACAAGTTTGCAGCGTCGAACTGCTGAACAGATTCTCACTCCGATAGCCATGTATAATTTTTGCAAGGATGCAATCAAGAAAATAGATTTTCTTTATTTTTCTCATACCTAAGTTAAAACATCTGGTGATTTCTGGCTCAACTGATTTTTAAAGGCAATTACTATTAACAGAAGCCGATGAAACCCTCCTTTGAAGTCTATTAGTCCCGGGTCTTGTCTACCCCTCTCTGTATGGGTTAGTTTCAAAAAGCGCGATTCGTACGCCTCCTTACGGTAGATATTTTCGGAGCGGGAGTTCGTCGAGCGAATATCTCTATCAGCCTTGGAGTTCGTCAAAAAGTACAACTCAAATAAAAGCAACCACCCTTTCAGTTTTAGATGATATGCAAATATTTAATATTTCTCGCCATCTTAAAGAAAGTTACGCTGAGGATAAGAGAGGGGATCTAACTTGCGGTAATTTTGTGGAATGTGTTTATGAAAAGAAGTAGGAAAATTTGAAGAATATTCAGTGGAATTTGAAGGTTATTTTATATCTTTCATGCATCGACCTGAAACATGCGAAAAACAGTTTTGGCCAAAAACTAAAGATCAATGGTGGGTCTTATCTGAAAATATACTTGGTAAAATCGATCCACCAATTACGATCAAGTCACAAACATCGAAATATGGCATATTGCCTAACGATAGAATAGAAAATTGAAACTTCTTTTTCGAAAATTAAAATGTAAATATTTTTAAATAAATATAATGTTTGTGGGGTCTGACTAAAATCAGAATATCTCAAGATCTAAAAATAATACTTTGGGATTTCATTCTTTTCGACTAATTCACATGCGGGGAATTCGAAAAAAAATGTTAAAGCTCGAATAAAAGTGTGGCTTCATTAAAAGGTCAAAGGTCAATCATTTAAATATTACTTTTGACCCTTTTACCAACTAGTAGTAGTTTCGAATAGCATTCTTCTTCACTTCAGGACCTTTAATTCGGTTCTTGAAACGCGGTGATCGAGCAATTATTTATCGAGATACAGCTAATTTAAAAATGGGTGTTAAGGCCAGTTTCTGAAACACCGACCCTCTGTATCTCGAAAACGGTTGGACCGATTGTAAAAATATTCCGGAATTCGGTTTCTACACGTAAAAGAACCCCAGGTACAAAATTTGGTCCAATTCTGAGATGGGAGGGTGGACACGCTTGTACGTTTTGTCATGGAATGACCCTGTATTGAAAAATTATCTATAACTGTAATTGTAAATGGTACTCGGGGAAGTTACTTGGAATTGTCTCTAGTTTCATTATCAAGTAAGGAAATAGTTCTGATAGCACTAGAAGCCTAGAAAAACGTGTCGAAAGTAGGGCCCAGAAAAAAAAAAAAAAAAAAAAAAAAAAAAAGTCTCAAGGCTTCCCCTTTTTAGTTACATCAATATTATTCATATTTACACCATTTTAACCCATTTCTTAACCTACCCAACGGAATTACAAAATATATGTGGAATTCCAAGAATGGACAAATTGGTTTCGACGAACATTCAAAGAGGGCGTATACATAGCCGAGTGTGGTGAGCTCATCCTGGATAAAGAAAGGGCTGACATAAAAGCCTTGGGGGAGTTAATGGGGGAAAAATAAGAAAAAAAGAGAGAACAACGAACACACCTGTGGCCTGTGTGACGTAGTTTACTATTCTTTATCTGTCTCCATGCTTCTCAAGTTCTCAAGGAGAAAGTTGTTTGTAATTTTTTGTTTTGTTAGTTTAGGAACGAATTGAAAAGGGACTAATACGTCCGAAAGCTCTCCTACAACGTTTAGTAAATTAACCATACAGTAGCAGTCACGTAAATTATTTTAATATTATTATAAATATTCTTAAAGAGTCGGTAAAACATAAACGGTGTGCATCTAGCTATTCTACGAAAGGATTAAACTTTTCGCCCATGCCTCTACCCATATGATATCATACAGGTGGCTTAAAATCCATGGGAAACAATTTCATGGTAGACATAGTCTCATCATTATAAAACTTGCATATGGCGGGGAGAAAGCGTATAAGCGAGAAAGACATATTACGTATTATTGATACGCTTTCCAAATACAAAAATTAAATATTTCACGGCAACAGTGGAACTATCACTGGGAAATCTTCCCCCATTTGGATGAAACTGTCCAATGAATTAAATGGACTTAAATCGGGTCTCGCGCTGTATTCGATTGTCTCGAAAAATTACTATGATTGTTGGAAACTGCTTGGTTTTCAAAAATTAATCGAAGATGAGGCAGATGATGATGCAGAGGATGAGGCAGATTATGAGGCAGAGGATGAGGCAGAAGTCTTTTCTGATGAAGAAAGTACCGACAATGACAACTTTGATTTGAACACTGAAAAAAACTCGACTAATAGGCTAAAGTTTACCATGACTCTAACACAGCAAGAGTACGCGAGAATGGCTCCACAAAAAGCTATTTACAAATGCGGGGAAGTGGAGCGAATAAAGTCTCAGCGAGAATATGTAGTTTTTCCAAAAGGTAATTTTTTTCACGATTTTAAAGCGGATTCTACGGAATTTTATGACCATTTTAGAGGGAACACCATAAGTAATAAGCAACGTTTACCATTTAAAGGGAAAATGCAATATGCAACCTTACAACAAGTAATTTTTTTATCAATTCCTTATCCATTAGTGAAATAATTTTCAAACAAATATTAAACTAGAAATAAATGTAAGACTTCCCAGGAAAATAGGCATAGCTGGATTCATGGAGATCAACGGAATTCTAGTGTATAAGGGCCATTGAAAGTCTCAAGGAGATCTCGCCTGAACGACGGGCCTTTGCTAATTGGTCGCTAGCCCTTATGCGCGAGCAATTCAGGATCTCCATGAATCCAGCTAAGCCTATTTTCCGGGTAAATTTATTTATAGTTTAATATTTGTTTGTAATTTTTTTACTGAGGCAATTAGAATAATTTAAACGATAAGGAATCGATAAAAAATCACTTGATGTTGTTGCATTCTCCCTTTAAAGGGATGGTGACGAGGAAAATAAAATATTTTTTGTCGATTCTCATACTAAAATAATTTTAAATATTTTAATTTTTCACCATGAGACTCTGCACTCTGTTTATAACTAAAAAAATGTATTTAATTATTAGGCAAACCCTCCCTCCCCCACCCCCTCCCATGAGAAGGCAGGGCATTACACGATTGGTTGGAGAACAGTGGAATCTGGATCTATTGTTGATGTTTTAAAAACATTGGGATATATTATCACGAATTATTAACTAAGTGGATATGTCTTGTGATTAGTTGAAGAATCGATGAAGATTCACTTTATTTTCCTCTTCACCCTCCCTTTAAGTAGAATATGATTGAGTGTGAAAATGTGGCTTTTTTGCATTTTCTTTTATTATTTTGACACATATGGGTCGCTTCCGCGAAGGTTTTGATAAAATACGTTCTTGTTTAAAACATCTCGATTAAAAAAAATTTAAACAATGGGAAATGACACTTCTGGCTATTTCATTAGTTATGATAGCACAAATAAGCAAGTTATTAATTATGATTAAGATGATTGTCAATTTTCGCGGATTTAAATTACATCACTTTTTGGAAATTTTAATTCTCGAAAGAAACAAATCGTTCTTCATTGAAACTTGTTTTATATTTAAGCCAAGAACATTCATGGCACCATTTTAATTTAATTTAAGAATATTCTAAGTCATTTCTAGCCGAAGCCCATTTTAATAGAGAGCCTTGATTTGCGCGTGCTGACAATTTAGAGCGGGAGTGGTAGAAGTTCAACTTCACCCACGAAAAGTGCCAGGAGGCCTACAACGAGAGGAAGCCCGAATAATCTTCGTACGATAAATTCCCAAACCCAAGTTACTGAACCCGAAAATTCACATAGACAAGAAACTGTAACGCAAAATACTACCTCTCCACCTCGAAATTCATCGCAGTTAACTCAACCCAAAGTTCCCCAACCGCTAAATAGTGAAGATAGGCTTTCGAACGACACTAGACCCACGTTAGAAAGGTTCGTGGACGGGGCCGAAGCTAGCAACATCGACGCTGAGGAAGACTCCCTCGCAAATCGCCAGTTATTTGAGCAAATGGGTGATGATGACCCAGAAACGGCTGAATTGGCTCGTTTACGATGCTCGAGTATTCAAACCGAGGTTATATCGGAAAGAAGTCGACGAACAGGCCAAGCTAGTGCGGGTTACCCTGGTCTTTCATTCGGTAATTCGGTGTTCGGATCAAATACCATGATGAAATTACGTATCATTTCGAACGAACTTCACAATATCATGAACGTTTACTTAAAAAGGGCTGAGGGGGAGATAGTGGCTCTAAATAACCGCTTTAAAGTCCTAGAGGACGATCTCGGTAAATCGGAAGAGGGTCTGAAGGAAGCTACTTCGAGTTTGGAAGAAGCGACGCAAGCTACGAATATGCTACCCCAACGAAGGTATCGCGGCTATCTCTTGGCAGTTTCAAAATTTTTAAAAAAATAGGGCAATGGCCGTACGCTGCCTTTGATCAGGTTTTGTATACTATTTCGAAAATTAACTTCCTAGATACTCCCAGGCTTTTCAAGAAAACGTCTTTTGTTAAATTTCCCCGCGTATCTTTTTATATTGAAATGGTCTTCAAAAGTGAATATAGTATTAGAAATACAGAAAAATAAACGAAATTGAAAGTTCGGTTTACAAGAAATTAATTTCCTTAATTTTTTTCCTTGAGCATTTAAAATAATTTCCATGGTTATTTTTGGGCTTACGTAAAAATTTAAGAAGCATCAATAGTTTGCTCAAAATTTGAAAAACCGAAGGCTGTTTAGACAAATATTTACTGCTAATAACAATTACCGTGACCTATCCATATACTGTCAAGCCAAAATGAATTTCCCTGATCTTCATATTTGAAGAAAAATAAATAAATTCCTGGACCTTTCCAGCTCATTTTAAAATTCCCTTACTTTCCATGTTCTGTACAAACCATATCAGCAAGGGTTCGTACAAAATTTTGGAAGTTAATTTCCCTGACTTTCCCCGGTTTCCCCTAACCATTCACATTTCTAAATAATTTCCCTAACCAATTTTGATCTTACGAGCGAGCTCTTGGAAATTCCCACTTTTTATTTGACGTAGTTTATCAATCAGGGTCGATAGTTGACTCAGAATATGAGAAAACATTTTAATCAGTAGGCAAATATTTTCAGTTTAAAATAATTACGTTACAATTAATTGGTCAACCAATCATCAAGAGTTCCTTGACACGTACCAAAGTATTTAATTTCTCTGACCTTTTGGGCTCATTTTTGAATTCCTTGACTTTTCCCTGACCTTTTGGGCCATTTTTCAAATTCCCTGATTTTTCCAGGATTTCCAGGTCGTGTACGAACCTTGCATGTTCTAAAATTTTGTCAAATCTCTTTTATCTGGTTTAATTTTTTGGTTCGTAACATATTTCATCGAAAAGAAACAATTTTAGGCATTTCATCATCACTTTAACCTAATGTTATTAAATCCAAGAAACCCATGAGATGTGGTACATAGCACGCGAGAATAAGGGGCTATCTATAGCCGCGATACGAGGGAGAAACTCGTGTGAGCCTTCTACACCATTCTATCGCGGGTGTCACCCAAAGGACAAGAGATGTTAGGGTTCATTTCCCCAACTTTTATTATCTTCCCCTCTAATATAACATCGTTGTTTATTAGTGATGGGTTTTGGAGGGGACGGGGCTTAATGGCTCGTGGACAGTCGTCCCATTTTATCAGATAAAACTACAAGAGTTCCTACTTAACTCAAATCAAGAACTAATTCACGAAACTCGAGAACGTTGGAAGCTAGGGCAGTAATGAAGAAATATCAGGCTGATCGGGGACTTTTTGCCTTGTCGTATTTTTTTCGTTCTTACGTGACGAACGGAGTCTTCCGGCCTCAGATATACAAATAAGGGACTCTATACTGCCCATGCCAAACTCACTCGCTCCTTTGTTTGTGGATATAAATTTTCAAAAGCAGCACCTTGATCAGCAAGATCTGGAGATAATCATTAATGGCTAACTTTTGCTATCAAGGCCATGTCCAAGTCTGAGAATATAACCCATTAGTTGCCACCATTCTTCGATCAACGCGGTTTAGCCGTATTCATTAGTCCGGTAGTGTTGTTGTGGGAAAATTCTTAAAGACCTAGAATAGACCTCTTTCATTTATTTTGACCCCCTCCAAAGGGGATAGGCAACCCACTGAATCAGACCCGTAAACTCATGCGCATTGACGGCGATGTTTCATCCCCCTTTGCTTGTCTGATTCTGTGGTTGCCTACCCTCTTTGGAGTTGGTCAAAATAAACGCAAGAGGTCTATTTCATCTTCTGCCTGTCAACCGCCTGTCACCCTAGAAGTGGGCAACGGGAAGCTTAGAGGGTGAGTTTGTTTCCAAGGTGACAGGCAGAAGAAATTCTAGGACTTTAAATGTTCCCTCAATTTGAACTAACAGGTCTCGAAGTTACTTTCCCTGACTTTTCCACGTTTTTCCTGACCATAAATTTGTTATGACTACTCATATTCGGGAGCTGTTGGCAATGGACACTTTTTCTATACGTGAATTCACAATAATAAGGGCCAATAGTCTGCTCATAATTTGAGAAAAAACTGAAGTAGACTAATATTTCCAGCTTAAAACCAATATTTTATACAACTATAACGCCAACAAATCATAATTATTTCCTTGACACGTTATTGTACAATTTTTTTTTTATTTCTGGCCATTAGGGTTTATTTTCCCTAACATTTTGGACCTATTTCGTAATAGATGATTCCATAAAGTCTGACTATGTCCAACCTTGAAAAATGCTAACATCTTCCGTAGAAACGGGTTCTATTTAACAGCTATTTTTGTTAGTTTCAAGGTTGGCAAAATACTATACCTTGAACCAACCTTGAAAAAACGCTAAATTTTCAATATAAACGGGTGCTTTTTAACGGCTATTTTATCTGTTTCTACATTATTGTACATGTTACTTTATAGAACCATCTATTCCCTTGCTTTTTCAGTTTTCCAGGTCGTGAACGAACCCTATACTGAACTGTACATGAATAATACATTTTTTTTCTCCTGTTCAAAAACAATTGAGCTACACTTATGACATCGTGGACGTGGAAATTTAGGATCATCATTTGTACATTCCTGGCTTTCATAAATTAGTTCTTGACTCTATATTTCTGAGTAAAAGCCGAGAATAAATGTCTCCAGACCACGAACAATCCCGAAAAGCAGAACTTGCGGGGATTATTTTAACGAGAGAGAATTTCTGTTAGGAATTGGTACATTCGCGAGCCAATGGTTAATACTTTTTCAAAATGGAATTACGAGTTTCTCCAATAACTTGTTCACACGGTAAACGCTATTTCAGGCGCTTTGTAACGTTCATTCTTTTGCTTTGAGTATAAAAGCAAGCTGTACTACTTTTAGTCGCTATTAGATTTAACATCGTGCATTAATCACAAGGGGGGCAACGGGCCCTTGGACAAGCTATGCCCTCTCCCTTAATCAGTGATTACCCTGCTTGATTTTAAGTATACATTTTAAAAAAACTGCGAAGCTGACATACAATTGTCACTGTCCCTCATTGTGCAGCCGCTCCAGCCATTAATTAAAGGGAGAATGCAACCTAACAACAGGTGGTTTTTATATCGAGTATTTATCGTTTAAATAGCCCTAATCCACCAGAAAAAAATTGCAAACCAATATTAAACTTGAAATCAATTTAAAACTTACCCGGAAAATAGGCTTATCGGGATTCATGGAGATCCTGAATTTCTTCCTATTGATGAGTCCGCGACCAATCGAACGTTATTGGAAGTCTCATGGAGATCACGCCTTAACGACATCTCTTTGTTCATTGGTCGCAAACCCATATTAATTCGAAGAAATTAGACTTGGAAAAACTGAATTCTTCTCATATAAGGGTCAGCGACCAATAAGCAAAGGTCCGTCGATAAAAAGAGATACCCATGATAATTTAGATAACATTCGATTGGTCACTGACCCATGGATTTCCATGAATCCGGCTAAGCTTATTTTCCGGGTAAGATTTAAATTTATTTCTAGTTTAATATTTGTTTGTAATTTTTTTACTGGTGGATTAGCCCTATTTAAACGATAAGGAATCGATATAAAATCACTTGTTGTTAGATTGCATTCTCCCTTTAATAGGCGTCAACTATTGCTATTTGGTCATGATTTAAAATATATCTGAGTGGTGATAAAGACAATGTCAAACTGTTTCATCCACTAGGAGGTGAAAATATAGGAAAAAATAGGAAAATAGGAAAAGTGGTCACCCTGATAGAGAAATAATCTTAAGGGACACCTTGCCCCAGCCCCAAAGTCTGGTATTCATTTAATTTTTAATTCAAATGTCAAAGGTGTTGTTTTAACTCTAAATATGTTGGATCAAATTTGAGTTTCACTCTCTCTTTGAGCTCGTCGTTTTCCCAAGTATCCCATAATATATGTTACGTATTATATATATAGGCTGCATGCGGGAGCAAACGCGTGACGGGACTGGAAACCGCTTTTAAGCGACAAATGGGTTAATATTTCGAGCCTCGATCGTTATACTTTACGATAAACGACGGGCTTAACTAAATGGATTTTCTCTCCAATGGGAATTACAAAGTAAGAAAGAAACATTAACACGACCAAATATGTTCAAAATTATGGACAGACTATAGTCAAAACAAAGGTCAAAACAAAGGTCAAAACTACTGTCAAACCCCTTTATATCAAGGCGCCTTCCTCGTTGGGGAAGCTGACATTGCCACCAAGTGAAAATCTAGAAATATTTATTAGAAATATGGTGATTTAGGGACCAAAAAAAAAATCACGATTTTATGGTGATTTAGGGAGCAAATCACGATTTTATGGTGGTTTAGGGACCTCAAAAAAAAGTAGGGGGTTTTAGGTATTTTAGGGACCTGGTGATGATAAATCCGAGCGAATATTTAACTAAAATTTCGAAAAAATTGGCGTTAGTTATTGAATTTGAAATTATTGAGGGGGCGCCGAGTGAAGGCGTGATAAATGTTGGATTTTCAAATTAGGGGCGCGTATAATTTTTGCCCCGGGTGCCAAATCGCTTAATCCGGCTCTGTATAGGGCTGTATTTCAGCCATTATTGTTTTTAACACAGGTTAATATTACATAATATTATATTTAAGATCTATTTAATATTAATAAAATTACCACGAAACGTTTTCTTTTAAACTTTAACCAAGAGCCGCGAATCAAATCGGACTTTTTTGCATTATTTTCTATGGCAAGAGTAAATTCAATCGTAACAATGACGTCACGCGTGCGTCGACAGCTTCGGGATTTTTTTTTTTTTTTTTTTCAATTCTTGAAAAGGAAATTCGCTTGTATTTTACGACTACAGCACAGTGTAGAGGTATATCAAATAATGTTTGGCGCGAGACGAAGTCCGAATTGAGCTGCATGAGTCATAGCAAGGAGGATCAGAGAAGGAGAGGAAATGTGGGGACGCCGCGGTTCCTACTGCGTCGGCCTAAACTCCCACTCTGGGAGAACGGGGGTAGAGACGTTTCGTGGTAAAATGTTTGCGCGTGGGTAAAACGAATCCTTTATGAGACCACGTGACAACAGTTTACCTCGAGAATTTCCTATCCCCCCTTTCCACCCGAGTGGGAGGTTGGCTCTTTTCTCTCTAACTCAACGCAGCCCCACATTTCCTCTCCTTCTCTGATCCTCCTTGGTCATAGCCTCCTCGATCACGCGCTCGCGAATATTCCAACCGTTTTTTAGAATTCACGCGCAGGCGCCATTTTAAAGTTTAAACCTCAACTCTGAACAGCTCTCGTTTTAGCTCCGTAAGTTTTGAAATTTATTTAGTGTTATACAATAACCGTTAGACTAACTCTGGATTTTCTTAGTTTAATTTCTCACGGACTGACTTGACTAACAGAATATATACCAACCGAAGAATCCTCCAAAATGGATATAAGGAGATGCCCGCTATGCGGGAATCAAAATGTAAGTAATGTTGAGTCATGGAATTTTGATTTAAGCCCGCAAGGGTTTCCCCTCTTTAACCCTCATGGGTTTCCCCTTTTTAACCCTCAAGGGTTTCCCCTTTTTAACCCTCAAGGGTTTCCCCTTTTTAACCCTCAAGGGTTTCCCCTTTTTAACCCTCAAGGGTTTCCCCTTTTTAACCCTCAAGGGTTTCCCCTTTTTAACCCTCAAGGGTTCCCCCTTTTAGACCCGCAAGGGTTTCCCCTCTTTAACCCGCAAGGGTTTCCCCTTTTTAACCCGCAAGGTTATCCCCCTTTAGACCCGCAAGGGTTTCCCCTTTTAGACCCGCAAGGGTTTCCCACTACTAACCCGCAAGGGTTTCCCACTTCTAACC
The DNA here is from genome assembly GCA_963920705.1 of Odiellus spinosus. Taxonomy (NCBI): domain Eukaryota; kingdom Metazoa; phylum Arthropoda; class Arachnida; order Opiliones; family Phalangiidae; genus Odiellus; species Odiellus spinosus. The sequence continues at coordinate 7,148,048 of OY987230.1, forward strand.
CGCAAGGGTTTCCCACTCGACCCGCAAGGGTTGCCCGCTCTCCACCCGCAAGGGTTTACCGCCCTCGATCCACTAGGGTTTCCCGATGTCGTCCCGATTGGGTTTCCCGTTTTCGACCCGCTAGGTTTACCCCTTATTAACCCGTAATTTAAGGTTAATTGAGTTTGGGCAAAATTTAAGGTTGAGTTGGTGCAAAATTTGGGGTTGAGATGGTGCAAAATTTGGGGTGTAGATGGTGCAAAATTTGGGGTGTAGATGGTGCAAAATTTGGGGTTGAGATGGTGCAAAATTTGGGGTCGAGTTGGTGCAAAATTTGGGGTTGAGTTGGTGCAAAATTTGGGGTTGAGTTGGTGCAAAATTTGGGGTTGAGTTGGTGCAAAATTTAAGATTAATCGAGAATGCTAAATTAAAGTAACTTCTTCTTAGAAACTGTTTGTAATTTTTATTCTAGGGTTGGACATTGATGCGGTCATCGAATAAAAAATAATAATTATTATTATTAAAAAAATTATAAAAAAAAAATAAGAATATATTTTAAAACCATTTTTCTCATGACTCTGAGTGAGGGAAATGGATTTAAAATATATTCAAATGCTCTTTCTAAGTGCGGCCTCCCCGTGGCGAGAGCGGATAACGTTACTTTTAAAGGTGTCTAGAAATTAATTTAAGAACCTTTAAATCTAACGGCTAACGGCACTTTAATTTTACGAGTTTTTATGTTAAAAGTAGAATTAAAATTGCGTCCCTAATTTACATCGTTTCGAATTTCTATAAATCTGAATTTTTTCACATTGGATTTGTCAAAATACTAAAAATTCTTCCCATGAAAGGAGCTTTTACAATACAAAAAGAACCCTAGGAATTTGACAGAACATCTATTTCGAAACTTGGAAAGTTGGTGCCAAGAAGTTAACAAACCAATATAAAATAAGAAATGTTCTCTAAAATCGGTGCAAGTTAGTTGGGAAACAAGGCGTCGCGCGTTAATCGTATCATTGTCTTAATTTCTACTCTTTTTAAAATTTGCTCCTTAAAAATCATCTTCCCTTATGCACAGCCTCGCTTTTGACTGTACAATTTGTTATGGTCAAGGTCGTCCGCTAAGCCAGAAAAGAAATCGACTTTAAAGGGGCTTCCGTCCCTTCAAACGGAATACCAAACATTATCGTTTTGGCTTACAAGTTCAAAATTGTTTATAGCTTAATTTCATCTTGGTATCCATGGAGGAAATTATGGAAAGTCAATTTCGCCTTTGAGAGGTGAAAAGCGGTTAAGGAAGAGCGACTACAGTGTGCGGGCCATATTTTGGCTCTGTTTTACACGATTTTATGGTGGTTTAGGGACCTCAAAAAAGTAGGGGATTTTAGGTATTTTAGGGACCTGGTGGGAGCCCTGCCTAGGAGAAAAACTCCCAGGCTTATTGTGGTTGCCGCATAAACCCCACCATATTTACACATGGCAGCTCCCCTGTCGGGAGGAGATGAACAAGAATGATAGCGAGTACAAAGTAAGAAAACAATATTCACATTGGCAAGATACAAAAAGTAATATACTAATCACGACTTCCCATCGAAGAGAATACCTCATATGGCGGTGACCCGTGTAATTTATTTGAATGGCTAGATAGAAACAAACAAAACTAGCGCTGGTTTGCCAATTTCTTACGAGCGCCAGTAGAAGGGTTTCATCCGTTGAGCACCAAACCTTTGGATGAAGCCTTTTACCCAAGGGAAAACATCCATCACGTGATAACAAATATCCAAACGTCGTGGTGGGGACAAAAACAAGACTGGCGTCTCTCAAACCCTATGGACACGGAATCGGACTTTAAAGGCTTTAGAGCCTTCTAACTCCAAAGGGTTATTTAATCCCAGCTATATTTTGTTTCCCTCTATATTGATTTTGATTTTGGATATTTGGATATCTTGCGGTATTGCGTTATTTTATTTTGTTTTGTTTTATTTTATCTTCTTTTATCATATTCTGTACATTTTGGCCGTTGGTGGCATATTTTGCATTTTGTTTTATATTTAATGCTGAGCTCTCCCAACAGGGGAGCCGTCCCGATTCAAAGGGGTGTACTTTGTACGGCAAAGACAAAAAACCTGTAAACCAAATGCTACGAGCGCCTGTAGAAGTGTTTCAACACTCGCGCATCGCGGTGCAGGATGAAGCCTACCTCTAGGGGTAAATCGGAAAAGTCAAAAGCCAAGAAAGGTCACGCGAAATGATTTGATCAACCTTATCTGGAATCAAGAATACTCGGTTTTATAATAGAGGCGGGTTTAGCTAGAGCTCGGAATTTGTATAACTTTTAATTGGATAGATCTACTGAATTAAATTCAGATATTATCCTTTTGCTTAAAGGGAAAATGAAAGACCGAAACAACCTATTTTTAATCGATTAAGAATGCTAAAATAATGAGAAAAACAATAATATAACTCACCAAAAATATTTCGTTACTTTATAATCATTTTCCAAAGTTCCGAAACTTGCAGATGCTAAGCCTTGGCTGCCTAGCTCGGTGAACTAGGCTAGCACGACCTGTATTTTTTTTTTTTTTTTTTTTTTTTAATATTCCCGTCTGATCTAGTCGCCAATCACGAACGAGTACGCGACAAGAACAGCCGCGAATATTAAAAAAAATTACAGGTCGTGCTAGCCTAGTTCACCGAGCTGGGCAGCCTAGGCTTAGCATCGGAACTTGATTATAAAATTACGAAATATTTTTGGCGAGTTATATTATTGTTTTTCTCATAATTTTAGCATTCTTAATAGATTAAAAATAGGTTGTTTCGGCCTTTCATTTTCCCTTTAAAAACAGACTATCAATCCAAGATAAAATTAACAAAAAATAATCGTATCACTTTTTATCCGAAAATGGCAACTTATCCTAGTTATATAATTTGGATAAGAACAATTTAAAACCTATATTTCCCCAAAAGTAATAAATAAATTTTAAACCTAAAAGTTTGGTTTTTTTGTTTTATTTATTTTCTTTGAAATTTTAATTAAATTTGAAACCCGTTTCTTTTATTTTCCACGAATTCTGAGAATGTGAATTTTCTTATCTATCGTTATACGTTTTAATTTGATAAAGCATCGAGCGTTATCCACTTAACTTTTATCTGAACTTACGACTCGCATTTGTTTATTCACAAACAATTAATCCAAAAATAAAATATTAAAAAAAAATATGAATAACAGAAGATAAAGGTTATTCGATTCCGAGCTGAAGGTGAAGGTTTAGCGCGAAATGGGGTGCTATTCATTAAGGTCGTATAGTCGATTTTTGAACCATTTCGCAAACTAAAAGTGAAACCAGAGCAAAAAATGGAACAACTTTCGAATTTTTTCAATTCACTAACTTTTTCTTGACCTATTGGACCAATTTACAATATACCTGACTTTTCCTTGAAAGTTTGGGCCAATTTACAAATTCCTCGACTTTTCCTTGACCTTTTAGGCCAATTTACAAATTCCCTGGCTTTTCAATAACCTTTTGAATCAATTTACAAATTCTTTGAGTTTTCATTGACCTTTTGGGCCAATTTTCAAATTCCCTGACTTTTCACTAAGTTCTCTAATGAAGATGATACGAGAACAGAGGGAGCTTAAAACTATTCCTATCGATTTGAATATCGGTTAAGATACGCTAATGTGAACGTAGCCTTTTATCACGTGACTTTCACCGGAAGTTTCGATCCCAAATAAAGCCAAATATGTGTTTTAGTCACAGTTTCCATTCCTTAGCTATATTTCCTTTATTATATTCTAACGCAGAAAAATTTCAGGAATTTCAATCAAGTACGCGACGTAGAGAACAGCGAATAAAAGCAAACTCTGTATAAAATTTGAGAGCGAGGGGAGTTTATCTCGGATGTAGGGTAAATATAGGGAGAAAGGTATAAGAAATGAAGGAAGAAACTTTACCGTGAGTTTTAGTTTTTGGGGATGGTCCAGAATCGATAAAATCAATCGAAACAAAAAAAGAAAGTTTCTCTCGTGAAAAAATTGGAATTAAGGTGTTTCGAAAATGGTGGTAGGACTGAGCTACAGTGGGTTCTATGGGCCATTTTAAGACGAAAATGTTCTATGACGTTTCGTCGTACGGGGCGCCGTTTAAGAGTTACGAAATGAATCATGCGCGGATGGCCCATTAACGTACATTAATAAACGCATACCCAATTGAAAAGGGCACGTTTTATAAAGGGTGTGCGCTTTATAAAATATCAGCTAAATAATTAAATGTATATTATCATTGAGTATACGTTTATTAAGGGGTCATCCGCACATGATTCATTTCGTAACTCTTAAACGGCGCCCCGTACGACAAAACGTCATAAAACCATTTCGTCTTAACTCGGTCCTACGGTCCTACCACCATTTTCGAAACACCCAGTATATATGATAAATAAATATTACCGCTACAATAAAAAATATATAATTATAATCGTCATCTTGGAAAATATCAGAATTGAATTCCCCGCGATATAACGTCACATGGTAGTGTGCCTATTAAGCAGTGTAGGAAGAATTTTATGTAAAATATAGGATAAAATAGGAAGAAATAAGTGTAAAATAATTAATTAAAAGTAGGAACCATGTTTATTATTGCATCACAACTCTCGCCACCGATTTAAACACGGTATTAGTATGATCCAATTGCTTAAATAGTATGGAATTTTACAGACTATTTTAACTGGAAAATGTACAGTTAAGCTAAAATAATCTTATACAGCCACAGCTGACAGTAGGATTCATAACTTTACCCTTAACTAGAGATTTTGAGTAGAAATATAGGAGATTATAGGAATTGCCATTAAATTATAGGAGAAAATAGGAAAGAAGTGAAAATATAGGAAATTTAGGAAAAGTGGTCACCCTGCCCCAATAAGCTTCAGTTATTTCGCTTTCTCGCGCGCTTGCGAACGCGCCTTAAAGAGATGTTTCAACCTAATCGGCATATTTTATATATTTATCTATCTATTATCATTGAAATCAGAAAATATGACAGTTAGAGGTCGGGGTTTGGACAAAATATTTCTGATCTGATTTTATCTTTATTCATAATTTGAAATTATCCACGGAAGTGGATTATCTTGTCCAAACCCCGACCTTTAGTAACGGTAGCTTAAAACTTTGAAAATACCTTTCAAAATATCCTACACAGAAATGAGAAGTGTTTAGCTACGAGCTTCGTATCATTTCCATTCATGAAAATAAGATTAATTAAAACTCTTAAGTTTGTTTCTCCAATTAACAAAAAGTTAAAGGAAAGAAAGAGATACAAATTATTTGACTATGAGTACACGCATGAAGCAAGGTTATAAGATTAAAGTATTTAATGGTGAAAATTTCCGAAATAACTTCGTAATTTTAAATCTCGAAAACCAAAACTCGGTCTAACAACTTCGGTCGCACTTAGGCCTATACTTCTGCAAAACCTTCAACTCAAAATTTCGATAGTGGCATACAGTTTAGAGTTCTTACGGGGACCCCGACCCGGTAAGTCGGGGATCCCTAAGTTTTCATCCCTGACACTACTCGGGTTGGGTTGGCTGATTTTCAAGTCGGGTTTTCCAAGAAAAACCAAGAGTACCGAAGAGAAATGTTACGTGATTCAGCCCAGACTGTTAGTAAACTTAGTGACAACGATTTGAAAGAATTAGATATGGACACCGAAAATACGAGTCTAATTATCTCGGTTGTTTTGTAAACTAGAAGTTCATCTAATGCATAAAGTTGTTACTGTACTGTTCTATTCGCCATTAAATTTTCATAAAGACAACCGCAATAAAGTGTTTCACGATATACTTCTAACGTTTAAAATTGTTTTTTTCAATAAAAAAGGATGGAAAATCTTTTAAAATTATTGATTTGAAATATATATTTAATAAAATCCCGTCCCCGACACGACCAGTTTTTCGTTTGGTCCCCGAACCCAACCAAAATCGCACCCCGTGCGATCCCAGAAGACTAAAACTACGTAATATTATTAAAATAAATACGGAAGGTTATTCAAATATACCAGTTATCGTATAAAATAGTTTTATACTGCGCTTTTCCATCTTTGTTTTATGAGTAAAGTTTTGAGTAAAATAAATTTAAGGGAATACTCTTGGGTCAGACAGCAATTCAACTCATTTCGAGTATAGTTATAACGCCCAAAGCTAGTTTAGTACCAGTTACACCTATGAATTGTTGACTTAGACACAGCGTACCGCAGTGCAGGCTTAAAAATACAGTATATACAGTTAAATGACGAGTCTCTTGAAAAATTACGTTTATGGCTTGGCAACCCTATAACATGTCCAGATCACTTTTGTCCACTGATTTATAGACAATGAAGTTTAAAGTCAGGGAGAATTAGATAAGCGTAATGACGTAAATTTCACCATTTATTGGTTCACGCTTAACATACCGGTGTTTATCTACAACCTCTATACTTTTAGAAGCTTGGAAAATTGGAAGAATTTTGGCTACAAATTGAGCAATGTCGGTACCAGAGGGTAATGCAGTATCTTAGGTTTAAATTTATTCATAAGGCTTGCCCTTGAAATGTAAGAAGGGAATGACCCGAGGCTGACTGACCTCGTTTACGAGGTATCTTCACCTAGCCTTTGACTCTATTAGTTCAAAAAATGTGGATGAATTATAAGAAGGGGGTGAATTGTTGAAATTTGGGTTGAAATGACCCGATGCGAGAACGTGCGGAGAGAGATTTCGTGATCGGAATTCGAATTTTGCTATTATTCAAAGTCGGAAGCTTAAAAATCGATTGAAATGGCTTTTCATATTTGATTAAAGACTACGTATATAAGGAGAGACTAAGTTGGATAAAAGGGAGTCGTGGCCCAATAGGGCCTCTTTTCCGGTAGCAATAACAGATACATTCAAAATGATGAAATGAGCGAGTCGTAAGATCGTCGATAAAGGGAGGGTGAAGAGGAAAAGCAAGTGATTTTTCTTAATAGATTCTTCTAATTATAATACCTATCAGCGTAGTTAATCCTTAGGGAAATATATAACAAAGATTTTAAAAATCAAAATAGATCCAGATTTCATTGTTCTTTTAAATTGACCCCCTTCAACCAATCGCGTAAAGCCCTGCCTTCCAGCAAACAAAATACTCGTGACACGCGCTATGTCGCGCACCATGTTTGTTCGCTGGAAAGCTGGGCTTTACATGATTGGTTAAAGGGGTTTCAATAATTGTTATCATAAAAGAGGAGGAGTTTAAACTTAGGTAATGTTGCCGTCGACGTCATCAGTTACGTCATATCTTGTAAACTCATAGCGCTCGTGAGCACCGAGCCTTTCTTAAGCTTATTTTTTCTGTATCCGTGTCAGCTCTCAAGGTCGGGTCTCTCCCGAGTGACTTCTGAGCCCTCTGACCCCTAGCGTTTTATGAAAACTGAAATAACCTTAACGCCACGTGATTTCGTGACGTAGTTAGCAACATTTGAACAAGATGTCGCACCCAAAAGTAACTTTATCAACTATTTAAAAAAAAAGTGAAATCTGGAACTATTTTGATTTTTAAAATAATTGTGATATATTTCCCGAATGATTAACTACGAGGATAGATAGGTCTTATAATTAGTACAAGAATCGATAAGAAAAATCACTTGATTTTCCTCTTCACCCTCCCTTTAAGAATACAGTTAAGACAGCAGTTACACCCGTACCGCGCAGTTTATATATAGAAAGAACGGGAGATCATGGCTCAATGACCCAATAAAATAATTTCGAGTATACAAAGCGAGCCAAAAGATCCCAGTATAACTTTACTGAAATATTAAACTTAAATTTACAGTTAACTTTTCTGGTGATTGTACGATTTAAAGGGGGGATATTACCAATAGATAGAAATTCATCCGATCGACAAAGGGTCCTTTGGATCGAAATTTATCTGATCGACAGGCTGTCTCATTTGATCGACGGGATAGCCCCATTTGATCGAAATTTATTTGATCGACAGTCTCTCTCGTTTTAATTGAGATGCCGTGACCCGTTGCCCGAAAGGGTAGCCGGCATGGATTGTAAAAAGATACTGAGTTTGAATCCTCATCGTGAAAATGGTGTGTTAAATAATCGAAATTATTTGGTTAATATATAAAATTATTGCGTTTTGTAAGGTTAGGTTAGGTTAGGTTCGATTAGGTTAGATTAGGTTATTAAATTAATTTTAAAAATACTTAATATTGCATGGATTTAAAAATCGATAGGTTTTAAATTAACTAATCGATTTTTAAATCTATGCAGTATCAAGTCTTTTTGAATTTTATTTGATATTTTCGATCATTTGGTTCTGCATGTCGATCCAATGGTACTTCATATCTATTCCACTCAATCTTTTTTAACTGTCGATCATTTGAATCTTCTTTTTGTAAGTGTCGATCATTTGGTTCTGCATGTCGATCCACTGAATTTCGATCTAATGGACCCTGTGTCGATCAAATGAATTTCGATCCAATGGTACTGCATGTCTATTACATTCAATATTTTTTACCTGTCGATCATTTGAGTCTTCTTTTTTTAAGTGTCGATCATTTGGTTCTGCATGTCGATCCATTGAATTTCGATCTAATGGACCCTGTGTCAATCAAACGAATTTCGATCCAATGGTACTAAGCCTTTAAAGGGATAACGAACTTGATATTTTCTAGCGATTCCTTATCGTTAAATGGATGTTATTATCTGAAATTAAGTAGTTTTTCCCGCTTTCTTACGTTAAAGAATCTGACTCAATCAGTGTTGGGTAGTATTTTAAATACTTGTATTTTAAATACTATTTTAAATACTTTCTAAGTATTTTGTATTTTATTTTAAATACTTTTAAATAAAAGTATTTAGTATTTTATTTTAAATACTTTTAAATAAAAGTATTTAGTATTTTATTTTAAATACATTTTTTCTGGTATTTTAAACAAGATACTGAATATTATTAGCGAAATACTTTATCTATCAAAAAATCTCCGTACAACTAAATTGTCCGGAAAAAACATCGTCAAGATGCAAGCGGAAAAAACACGCTTGAAAAATACCGCTTATCGCCGGCAGTGTTGGGTAAAATACTGCACTTTCGGTATTTAAAATAAAATACTAAATACTCCGACGATAAAGTATTTAAAATAAAATACTTAAATAAAGTATTTTAAAATACTAAATACTTAAAATACTGTAATGTTAAGGTCTAGCGAAAGGCATGGTCCCAGACCGACTCTTCATCCTCGTAGCACTGGAATTCTTATTGCTACTCCAATGCCATTATGGTCAACTCAGAACAGTGCGAAATCAAATTTGGGAACACGCATTAATATATTTGAGAAACTGCAAAATTTGCTAAAGGAACCATATCGAAACGAGAAATGAGTGTCACCAATGGATTTCTTGGCTGAATTTACATAGGGGGAGGCGGAATTAGCGCACTCGAGCCAGTATTTGCGAAGTTATCGACGATTTCCTTTGAAATAAAGATTCCTTTATGGTTTCTATGCACAAGCAATGCCTAATTTTTAAATTAGTAGCAATAAGAATTCCAGTGCTACGAGGATGAAGAGTCGGTCTGGGACCATGCCTTTCGCTAGACCTTAACATTACAGTATTTTAAGTATTTAGTATTTTAAAATACTTTATTTAAGTATTTTATTTTAAATACTTTATCGTAGGAGTATTTAGTATTTTATTTTAAATACCGAAAGTGCAGTATTTTACCCAACACTGACCCTCAATTTGAACTAACAGGTTTCGAAGTTAGTTTCCCTGACTTTTCCACGTTTTTCCTGACCATAAATTTGTTATGACTACTCGTATTCGAGAGCTGTTGGCAATGGACACTTTTTCTATACTTGAATTCACAATAATAAGGGCCAATAGTCTGCTCATAATTTGAGAAAAAACTGAAGTAGACTAATATTTCCAGCTTAAAACCAATATTTTTATACAACTATAACGCCAACCAATCATAATTATTTCCTTGACACGTTATTGTACTATTTTTTTTTTATCTCTGGCCATTAGGGTTTATTTTCCCTAACATTTTGGACCTATTTCGAAATAGATTATTCCATAAAGTTTGACTATGTCCAACCTTGAAAAATGCTAACATCTTCCGTAGAAACGGGTTCTATTTAACAGCTATTTTTGTTAGTTTCAAGGTTGGCAAAATGCTATACTTTGAACCAACCTTGAAAAAACGCTAAATTTTCAATATAAACGGGTGCTTTTTAACGGCTATTTTATCTGTTTCTACATTATTGTACATGTTACTTTATAGAACCATCTATTCCCTTGCTTTTTCAGTTTTCCAGGTCGTGAACGAACCCTATACTGAACTGTACATGAATAATACATTTTTTTTCTCCTGTTCAAAAACAATTGAGCTACACTTATGACATCGTGGACGTGGAAATTTAGGATCATCATTTGTACATTCCTGGCTTTCATAAATTAGTTCTTGACTCTATATTTCTGAGTAAAAGCCGAGAATAAATGTCTCCAGACCACGAACAATCCCGAAAAGCAGAACTTGCGGGGATTATTTTAACGAGAGAGAATTTCTGTTAGGAATTGGTACATTCGCGAGCCAATGGTTAATACTTTTTCAAAATGGAATTACGAGTTTCTCCAATAACTCGTTCACACGGTAAACGCTATTTCAGGCGCTTTGTAACGTTCATTCTTTTGCTTTGAGTATAAAAGCGAGCTGTACTACTTTTAGTCGCTATTAGTTTTAACATCCTGCATTAATCACAAGGGGGGCAACGGGCCCTTGGACAAGCTATGCCCTCTCCCTTAATCAGTGATTACCCTGCTTGATTTTAAGTATACATTTTAAAAAAAACTGCGAAGCTGACGTACAATTGTCACTGTCCCTCATTGTGCAACCGCTCCAGGCATTAATTAAAGGGAGAATGCAACCTAACAACAGGTGGTTTTTTATCGAGTATTTATCGTTTAAATAGCCCTAATCCACCAGAAAAAAATTGCAAACCAATATTAAACTTGAAACCAATTTAAAACTTACCCGGAAAATAGGCTTATCGGCATTCATGGAGATCCTGAATTTCTTCCTATTGATGAGTCCGCGACCAATCGAACGTTATTGGAAGTCTCATGGAGATCTCGCCTTAACGACATCTCTTTGTTCATTGGTCGCAAACCCATATTAATTCGAAGAAATTAGACTTGGAAAAACTGAATTCTTCTCATATAAGGGTCAGCGACCAATAAGCAAAGGTCCGTCGATAAAAAGAGATACCCATGATAATTTAGATAACATTCGATTGGTCACTGACCCATGGATTTCCATGAATCCGGCTAAGTTTATTTTCCGGGTAAGATTTAAATTTATTTCTAGTTTAATATTTGTTTGTAATTTTTTTACTGGTGAATTAGCCCTATTTAAACGATAAGGAATCGATAAAAAAAATCACTTGTTGTTAGATTGCATTCTCCCTTTAATAGGCGTCAACTATTGCTATTTGGTTATGATTTAAAATATATCTGAGTGGTGATAAAGACAATGTCAAACTGTTTCATCCACTAGGAGGTGAAAATATAGGAAAATAGGAAAAGTGGTCACCCTGATAGAGAAATAATCTTAAGGGACACCTTGCCCCAGCCCCAAAGTCTGGTATTCATTTAATTTTTAATTCAAATGTCAAAGGTGTTGTTTTAACTCTAAATATGTTGGATCAAATTTGAGTTTCACTCTCTCTTTGAGCTCGTCGTTTTCCCAAGTATCCCATAATATATGTTACGTATTATATATATAGGCTGCATGCGGGAGCAAACGCGTGACGGGACTGGAAACCGCTTTTAAGCGACAAATGGGTTAATATTTCGAGCCTCGATCGTTATACTTTACGATAAACGACGGGCTTAACTAAATGGATTTTCTCTCCAATGGGAATTACAAAGTAAGAAAGAAACATTAACACGACCAAATATGTTCAAAATTATGGACAGACTATAGTCAAAACAAAGGTCAAAACAAAGGTCAAAACTACTGTCAAACCCCTTTATATCAAGGCGCCTTCCTCGTTGGGGAAGCTGACATTGCCACCAAGTGAAAATCTAGAAATATTTATTAGAAATATGGTGATTTAGGGACCAAAAAAAAAATCACGATTTTATGGTGATTTAGGGAGCAAATCACGATTTTATGGTGGTTTAGGGACCTCAAAAAAAAGTAGGGGGTTTTAGGTATTTTAGGGACCTGGTGATGATAAATCCGAGCGAATATTTAACTAAAATTTCGAAAAAATTGGCGTTAGTTATTGAATTTGAAATTATTGAGGGGGCGCCGAGTGAAGGCGTGATAAATGTTGGATTTTCAAATTAGGGGCGCGTATAATTTTTGCCCCGGGTGCCAAATCGCTTAATCCGGCTCTGTATAGGGCTGTATTTCAGCCATTATTGTTTTTAACACAGGTTAATATTACATAATATTATATTTAAGATCTATTTAATATTAATAAAATTACCACGAAACGTTTTCTTTTAAACTTTAACCAAGAGCCGCGAATCAAATCGGACTTTTTTGCATTATTTTCTATGGCAAGAGTAAATTCAATCGTAACAATGACGTCACGCGTGCGTCGACAGCTTCGGGATTTTTTTTTTTTTTTTTTTCAATTCTTGAAAAGGAAATTCGCTTGTATTTTACGACTACAGCACAGTGTAGAGGTATATCAAATAATGTTTGGCGCGAGACGAAGTCCGAATTGAGCTGCATGAGTCATAGCAAGGAGGATCAGAGAAGGAGAGGAAATGTGGGGACGCCGCGGTTCCTACTGCGTCGGCCTAAACTCCCACTCTGGGAGAACGGGGGTAGAGACGTTTCGTGGTAAAATGTTTGCGCGTGGGTAAAACGAATCCTTTATGAGACGCGCTAGCTAGCGACCACGTGACAACAGTTTACCTCGAGAATTTCCTATCCCCCCTTTCCACCCGAGTGGGAGGTTGGCTCTTTTCTCTCTAACTCAACGCAGCCCCACATTTCCTCTCCTTCTCTGATCCTCCTTGGTCATAGCCTCCTCGATCACGCGCTCGCGAATATTCCAACCGTTTTTTTAGAATTCACGCGCAGGCGCCATTTTAAAGTTTAAACCTCAACTCTGAACAGCTCTCGTTTTAGCTCCGTAAGTTTTGAAATTTATTTAGTGTTATACAATAACCGTTAGACTAACTCTGGATTTTCTTAGTTTAATTTCTCACGGACTGACTTGACTAACAGAATATATACCAACCGAAGAATCCTCCAAAATGGATATAAGGAGATGCCCGCTATGCGGGAATCAAAATGTAAGTAATGTTGAGTCATGGAATTTTGATTTAAGCCCGCAAGGGTTTCCCCTCTTTAACCCTCAAGGGTTTCCCCTTTTTAACCCTCAAGGGTTTCCCCTTTTTAACCCTCAAGGGTTTCCCCTTTTTAACCCTCAAGGGTTTCCCCTTTTTAACCCTCAAGGGTTTCCCCTTTTTAACCCTCAAGGGTTTCCCCTTTTTAACCCTCAAGGGTTCCCCCTTTTAGACCCGCAAGGGTTTCCCCTCTTTAACCCGCAAGGGTTTCCCCTTTTTAACCCGCAAGGTTATCCCCCTTTAGACCCGCAAGGGTTTCCCCTTTTAGACCCGCAAGGGTTTCCCACTACTAACCCGCAAGGGTTTCCCACTACTAACCCGCAAGGGTTTCCCACTACTAACCCGCAAGGGTTTCCCACTCGACCCGCAAGGGTTGCCCGCTCTCCACCCGCAAGGGTTTACCGCCCTCGATCCACTAGGGTTTCCCGATGTCGTCCCGATTGGGTTTCCCGTTTTCGACCCGCTAGGTTTACCCCTTATTAACCCGTAATTTAAGGTTAATTGAGTTTGGGCAAAATTTAAGGTTGAGTTGGTGCAAAATTTGGGGTTGAGATGGTGCAAAATTTGGGGTGTAGATGGTGCAAAATTTGGGGTGTAGATGGTGCAAAATTTGGGGTTGAGATGGTGCAAAATTTGGGGTCGAGATGGTGCAAAATTTGGGGTTGAGTTGGTGCAAAATTTAAGATTAATCGAGAATGCTAAATTAAAGTAACTTCTTCTTAGAAACTGTTTGTAATTTTTATTCTAGGGTTGGACATTGATGCGGTCATCGAATAAAAAATAATAATTATTATTATTAAAAAAATTATAAAAAAAAATAAGAATATATTTTAAAACCATTTTTCTCATGACTCTGAGTGAGGGAAATGGATTTAAAATATATTCAAATGCTCTTTCTAAGTGCGGCCTCCCCGTGGCGAGAGCGGATAACGTTACTTTTAAAGGTGTCTAGAAATTAATTTAAGAACCTTTAAATCTAACGGCTAACGGCACTTTAATTTTACGAGTTTTTATGTTAAAAGTAGAATTAAAATTGCGTCCCTAATTTACATCGTTTCGAATTTCTATAAATCTGAATTTTTTCACATTGGATTTGTCAAAATACTAAAAATTCTTCCCATGAAAGGAGTTTTTACAATACAAAAAGAACCCTAGGAATTTGACAGAACATCTATTTCGAAACTTGGAAAGTTGGTGCCAAGAAGTTAACAAACCAATATAAAATAAGAAATGTTCTCTAAAATCGGTGCAAGTTAGTTGGGAAACAAGGCGTCGCGCGTTAATCGTATCATTGTCTTAATTTCTACTCTTTTTAAAATTTGCTCCTTAAAAATCATCTTCCCTTATGCACAGCCTCGCTTTTGACTGTACAATTTGTTATGGTCAAGGTCGTCCGCTAAGCCAGAAAAGAAATCGACTTTAAAGGGGCTTCCGTCCCTTCAAACGGAATACCAAACATTATCGTTTTGGCTTACAAGTTCAAAATTGTTTATAGCTTAATTTCATCTTGGTATCCATGGAGGAAATTATGGAAAGTCAATTTCGCCTTTGAGAGGTGAAAAGCGGTTAAGGAAGAGCGACTACAGTGTGCGGGCCATATTTTGGCTCTGTTTTACACGATTTTATGGTGGTTTAGGGACCTCAAAAAAGTAGGGGATTTTAGGTATTTTAGGGACCTGGTGGGAGCCCTGCCTAGGAGAAAAACTCCCAGGCTTATTGTGGTTGCCGCATAAACCCCACCATATTTACACATGGCAGCTCCCCTGTCGGGAGGAGATGAACAAGAATGATAGCGAGTACAAAGTAAGAAAACAATATTCACATTGGCAAGATACAAAAAGTAATATACTAATCACGACTTCCCATCGAAGAGAATACCTCATATGGCGGTGGCCCGTGTAATTTATTTGAATGGCTAGATAGAAACAAACAAAACTAGCGCTGGTTTGCCAATTTCTTACGAGCGCCAGTAGAAGGGTTTCATCCGTTGAGCACCAAACCTTTGGATGAAGCCTTTTACCCAAGGGAAAACATCCATCACGTGATAACAAATATCCAAACGTCGTGGTGGGGACAAAAACAAGACTGGCGTCTCTCAAACCCTATGGACACGGAATCGGACTTTAAAGGCTTTAGAGCCTTCTAACTCCAAAGGGTTATTTAATCCCAGCTATATTTTGTTTCCCTCTATATTGATTTTGATTTTGGATATCTTGCGGTATTGCGTTATTTTATTTTGTTTTGTTTTATTTTATCTTCTTTTATCATATTCTGTACATTTTGGCCGTTGGTGGCATATTTTGCATTTTGTTTTATATTTAATGCTGAGCTCTCCCAACAGGGGAGCCGTCCCGATTCAAAGGGGTGTACTTTGTACGGCAAAGACAAAAAACCTGTAAACCAAATGCTACAAGCGCCTGTACAAGTGTTTCAACACTCGCGCATCGCGGTGCAGGATGAAGCCTACCTCTAGGGGTAAATCGGAAAAGTCAAAAGCCAAGAAAGGTCACGCGAAATGATTTGATCAACCTTATCTGGAATCAAGAATACTCGGTTTTATAATAGAGGCGGGTTTAGCTAGAGCTCGGAATTTGTATAACTTTTAATTGGATAGATCTACTGAATTAAATTCAGATATTATCCTTTTGCTTAAAGGGAATATGAAAGATCGAAACAACCTATTTTTAATCGATTAAGAATGCTAAAATAATGAGAAAAACAATAATATAACTCACCAAAAATATTTCGTTATTTTATAATCAATTTACAAAGTTCCGAAACCTGCAGATGCTAAGCCTTGGCTGCCTAGCTCGGCGAACTAGGCGAGCACCAGCCGTATTTTTTTAATATTCCCGTCTGATCTAGTCGCCAATAACGAGCGAATACGCGTATTTTTAAAATACGCGTACTCGCTCGTGATTGGCGACAAGAACAGCCGCGAATATTAAAAAAAATACAGGTCGTGCTAGCCTAGTTCACCGAACTAAGCAAACTAGGCTTAGCATCGGAACTTTAGAAATTGATTATAAAATGACGAAATATTTTTGGTGAGTTATATTATTGTTTTTCTCATTATTTTAGCATTCTTAATCGATTTTCTTATCTATCGTTATAAGTTTGAATTCTATAAAGCTACGAGCGTTATCCATTTAACTTTTATCTGAACTTACGACTCGGATTTGTTTATTCACAAACAATCAATCCGAAAATAAAATATTTAAAAAAAATTATGAATAACAGAAGATAAAGGTTATTCGATTCCGAGCTCTAGGTTTAGCGAGATAGTATGTTATTACGCCCAGCACGTCCAGTTTTACCATAAAGCTTAATTTCCAGTAGCGCGAAATGGGGCGCTATTCATTAAAGTCGTATAGTCGATTTTTGAACCATTTCGCAAACTAAAAGTGAAACTTGGAGCAAAAAATGGAACAACTTTCGAATTTTTTTCAATTCACTGACTTTTCCTTGACCTTTTGGACCAATTTACAATATACCTGACTATTCCTTGTAAGTTTGGGCCAATTTACAAATTCCTCGACTTTTCCTTGACCTTTTAGGCCAATTTTCAAATTCCCTGACTTTTCACCAAGTTCTCTAATGAAGATGATACGAGAACAGAGGGAGCTTAAAACTATTCCTATCGATTTGAATATCGGTTAAGATACGCTTATGTGAACGTAGCCTTTTATCACGTGACTTTCACCGGAAGTTTCGATCCCAAATAAAGCCAAATATGTGTTTTAGTCACAGTTTCCATTCCTTAGCTATATTTCCTTTAAGAAGACATTCTTATTCTAACGCAGGGGTTTAGAAAAATTTCAGGAATTTCAATCAAGTACGCGACGTAGAGAACAGCGAATAAAAGCAAACTCTGTATAAAATTTGAGAGCGAGGGGAGTTTATCTCGGATGTAGGGTAAATATAGGGAGACAGGTATAAGAAATGAGGCAAAGAAGAAGAAACTTTACCGTGAGTTTTAGTTTTTGGGGATGGTCCAGAATCGATAAAATCAATCGAAAAAAAAAGAAAGTTTCTCTGGTGAAAAAATTGGAATTAGGTTCTCAGACCTTTTTTTCCCCCTTATTCTTCAACAACGGAGAAAGTAGGTGAAAGTTTGAAATTGAATTAAAATATATTCAATATACGATTGAATAAAAAAAGAAAGTCAATATCGACTAGGGAAAACAAGACGCCCATATATCGGGGGAAAACAGGCTTGCGAAATAAAACAAATATTAAGACCACTTTTTTCAAGTGAGACTGCCACTGATTTTTCATTAGTTAGAAATGAATTTGTATACTATTTTAAGAAAAAAATGGTTAATAACTATTCAATATTATGTACAGGGTGTTTCGAAAATGGTGTTAGGACTGAGCTACAGTGGGTTCTATGGGCCATTTTAAGGGCTCCGTCAACTTGCCCCCCCCCCCGATGACCTAATCGAAATTCCCCCTCCCTATAATTTTGCTCTATTTTGCTCCGTTATTCATTAATTTTGCACCCCCGCCCCTTTATAGTTATTTAAATTTTAATTGGGGGGCTAAGTTAACATTCAGCCCCCCCCCCCACTCCTAACCAATCCCCTTTTGATGGGGCCGCCAGATCCGCTTTGTTTTGCTCCGTTATGCTCCACAAAAACTATATTTTGCTCCCTCCCCCTAGCCGAGATAATTAATTTTTTATTGGGGGGGCCAAGATAACGGTTGCCCCCCCAGTCCACCAAACGCTTTTAAACTTGAAATATATATTCTCGCATTAATGCTCCAACGATTAGAACCGTTAGTACAATTTGCTCCGTAAGCGTTAATGAGTTAATTATAGTAACGTTTGGCCCCCCCCAAACTTCTTCGATGTAAAATAATAAAATAGCCATTATGTAGGCCTTAATTTGCTCCACCTAACTGCGCTAAAATAAAATTTTGCTCCATACTTAATAAGAAGTTATTTAATTTTTAATTGGCGGGGCCAAAGTAACGTTTGGCCCCCCGAAACTTCTTCGATGTAAAATAATAAAATAGCCCTTATATAGGCCTTAATTTGCTCCACCTAACTGCGCTAAAATAAAAATTTTCTCCATACTTAATAAGAAGTTATTTAATTTTTAATTGGCGGGGCCAAAGTAACATTTGCCCCCCCCCCCCCCCCAAACTTCTTCGATGTAAAATAATAAAATAGCCCTTATGTAGGCCTTAATTTGCTCCACTTAACTGCGATAAAATAAAATTTTGCTCCATACTTAATGCGAAGTTATTTAATTTTTAATTGGCGGGGCCAAAGTAACGTTTGGCCCCCCCAAACTTCTTCGATGTAAAATAATAAAATAGCCATTATGTAGGCCTTAATTTGCTCCACCTAACTGCGCTAAAATAAAATTTAGCTCCATACTTAAAAGAAGTTATTTGATTTTTAATTGGCGACGCCGTGGCCAGAGTAAACTCTTTTGGAGACTGAGTAAGTGTTCTTTTGGAATGCCGTTCGACCTCGATGAAGGGCTCGTTCGTTTCCCCCACATCCCTTCGGGATAAAGCCCACCTGAAATAGTGGCCGGGGAAGAGAACGAGCTCTGAACAATAATCTACGTCAATCGGCTTTTACAATAGAAAAGGAATTTCGGGTTTTCCATTAACTCTACAATTTTACAAGATATACTGTACATTTTCCGTTACAATGAAAAGGGAAACATTTTAAGGGGAAGCCCTGAGCGTTTTTTTTTTTTTTTTTTTTTTTTTTTTTTTTTTGGGCCTTACTTGCGACACGTTTTTCTTGGCTTCTAGGGCTTTCAGAACTATTTCCTTTCTTGATAATGATACTAGAGACATTTCCAAGTAACCTCCCCGAGTAACATTTTCAATTACGGTTATAGATAATTTGTAAAATAACTTTAAACTTCTTTAAATAGTGAAAAGATAGGGTCACTTAGGCAGGATTTATTCGAAAACGAATAAAGATTTTATCAGGCAGTCTTGTTTTGTTTATTATGTGACATATGATAACGCTACTTCCCCGAGAGACATTTAATTTTAAAAAATGCATTAGCATGTAATTACCCTTCAAAATAACCATGTTTGACACTATTTTTTCAGTGTTAGCCTAAATATTTAATATTTTTGTTATAAATAGGCTAATAGATGAGATAATCATTTATCATACGAATTTAAGATTTCATTTATAACCTAATTATTAACTGAGATATGACCATTTTACGTATCCATGTTTTCCACTAAATTTACCAGAGACTCGTGAAGGATGAAAAGGGGAATGCTACTTGCCGAGAAAGAATAGGGTTTTTTAGGCTGCTGTCGCCATTCTCCGTCTACCGTGGGACTCCTTGTCGTAGGGGGCTTTACTTACCCTTTTTCCCCAACCGCTGCGTGCTTTTCCCCCGCGCATGTGGGACTGAAAAAACAAGTTGGTGTGGCTTAAAAACCTTAAAACTGACCCCGGTAAAACTTTAAAAACTCTTGATAATTATCGTAGAAATAAAAACTAAACTTTATTATGTTATTGGAGATTTGCTTAAATATTGCCTTAAATATTGGTGAAAAAAAAAAAGATCAAATATGGGCTATTTTGGGAAGATAATTAAAGGTTAACGGTAATTATTAAAATTAAATTAGTTTAGGATAAAATGTTCAACGTAATGTCAAAAACGAGACCAGAGTTATTTTTCGAAAAAATGTTGGTTCAATTGACCGGAAATCGTACTTAAGCGGAGGTATAAATCACGAATATTATCATAACTCACATAGTAATAATCGTAGCACTTAATTTAAACATTCATACGATAGATGAATAACGTATCTAATACCCTATTTAGACAAAACACATTTAGTTCTGTTAATTAACAAAGAAAAATAATGACAATTATAGGGTTAATTTGAAGGGTTAATGCAAATTTTTTAAAGAAGTTTAAAGTTTATTGAAAAATTATCTATAACTGTAATTGTAAATGGTACTCGGGGAAGTTACTTGGAATTGTCTCTAGTTTCATTATCAAGTAAGGAAATAGTTCTGATAGCACTAGAAGCCTAGAAAAACGTGTCGAAAGTAGGGCCCAGAAAAAAAAAAAAAAAAAAAAAAAAAAAAAAAAAAAAAAAAAGTCTCAAGGCTTCCCCTTTTTAGTTACATCAATATTATTCATATTTACACCATTTTAACCCATTTCTTAACCTACCCAACGGAATTACAAAATATATGTGGAATTCCAAGAATGGACAAATTGGTTTCGACGAACATTCAAAGAGGGCGTATACATAGCCGAGTGTGGTGAGCTCATCCTGGATAAAGAAAGGGCTGACATAAAAGCCTTGGGGGAGTTAATGGGGGAAAAATAAGAAAAAAAGAGAGAACAACGAACACACCTGTGGCCTGTGTGACGTAGTTTACTATTCTTTATCTGTCTCCATGCTTCTCAAGTTCTCAAGGAGAAAGTTGTTTGTAATTTTTTGTTTTGTTAGTTTAGGAACGAATTGAAAAGGGACTAATACGTCCGAAAGCTCTCCTACAACGTTTAGTAAATTAACCATACAGTAGCAGTCACGTAAATTATTTTAATATTATTATAAATATTCTTAAAGAGTCGGTAAAACATAAACGGTGTGCATCTAGCTATTCTACGAAAGGATTAAACTTTTCGCCCATGCCTCTACCCATATGATATCATACAGGTGGCTTAAAATCCATGGGAAACAATTTCATGGTAGACATAGTCTCATCATTATAAAACTTGCATATGGCGGGGAGAAAGCGTATAAGCGAGAAAGACATATTACGTATTATTGATACGCTTTCCAAATACAAAAATTAAATATTTCACGGCAACAGTGGAACTATCACTGGGAAATCTTCCCCCATTTGGATGAAACTGTCCAATGAATTAAATGGACTTAAATCGGGTCTCGCGCTGTATTCGATTGTCTCGAAAAATTACTATGATTGTTGGAAACTGCTTGGTTTTCAAAAATTAATCGAAGATGAGGCAGATGATGATGCAGAGGATGAGGCAGATTATGAGGCAGAGGATGAGGCAGAAGTCTTTTCTGATGAAGAAAGTACCGACAATGACAACTTTGATTTGAACACTGAAAAAAACTCGACTAATAGGCTAAAGTTTACCATGACTCTAACACAGCAAGAGTACGCGAGAATGGCTCCACAAAAAGCTATTTACAAATGCGGGGAAGTGGAGCGAATAAAGTCTCAGCGAGAATATGTAGTTTTTCCAAAAGGTAATTTTTTTCACGATTTTAAAGCGGATTCTACGGAATTTTATGACCATTTTAGAGGGAACACCATAAGTAATAAGCAACGTTTACCATTTAAAGGGAAAATGCAATATGCAACCTTACAACAAGTAATTTTTTTATCAATTCCTTATCCATTAGTGAAATAATTTTCAAACAAATATTAAACTAGAAATAAATGTAAGACTTCCCAGGAAAATAGGCATAGCTGGATTCATGGAGATCAACTGAATTCTAGCGAATAAGGGCCATTGAAAGTCTCAAGGAGATCTCGCCTGAACGACGGGCCTTTGCTAATTGGTCGCTAGCCCTTATGCGCGAGCAATTCAGGATCTCCATGAATCCAGCTAAGCCTATTTTCCGGGTAAATTTATTTATAGTTTAATATTTGTTTGTAATTTTTTTACTGAGGCAATTAGAATAATTTAAACGATAAGGAATCGATAAAAAAATCACTTGATGTTGTTGCATTCTCCCTTTAAAGGGATGGTGACGAGGAAAATAAAATATTTTTTGTCGATTCTCATACTAAAATAATTTTAAATATTTTAATTTTTCACCATGAGACCCTGCACTCTGTTTATAACTAAAAAAATGTATTTAATTATTAGGCAAACCCTCCCTCCCCCACCCCCTCCCATGAGAAGGCAGGGCATTACACGATTGGTTGGAGAACAGTGGAATCTGGATCTATTGTTGATGTTTTAAAAACATTGGGATATATTATCACGAATTATTAACTAAGTGGATATGTCTTGTGATTAGTTGAAGAATCGATGAAGATTCACTTTATTTTCCTCTTCACCCTCCCTTTAAGTAGAATATGATTGAGTGTGAAAATGTGGCTTTTTTGCATTTTCTTTTATTATTTTGACACATATGGGTCGCTTCCGCGAAAGTTTTGATAAAATACGTTCTTGTTTAAAACATCTCGATTAAAAAAAATTTAAACAATGGGAAATGACACTTCTGGCTATTTCATTAGTTATGATAGCACCAATAAGCAAGTTATTAATTATGATTAAGATGATTGTCAATTTTCGCGGATTTAAATTACATAACTTTTTGGAAATTTTAATTCTCGAAAGAAACAAATCGTTCTTCATTGAAACTTGTTTTATATTTAAGCCAAGAACATTCATGGCACCATTTTAATTTAATTTAAGAATATTCTAAGTCATTTCTAGCCGAAGCCCATTTTAATAGAGAGCCTTGATTTGCGCGTGCTGACAATTTAGAGCGGGAGTGGTAGAAGTTCAACTTCACCCACGAAAAGTGCCAGGAGGCCTACAACGAGAGGAAGCCCGAGTAATCTTCGTACGATAAATTCCCAAACCCAAGTTACTGAACCCGAAAATTCACATAGACAAGAAACTGTAACGCAAAATACTACCTCTCCACCTCGAAATTCATCGCAGTTAACTCAACCCAAAGTTCCCCAACCGCTAAATAGTGAAGATAGGCTTTCGAACGACACTAGACCCACGTTAGAAAGGTTCGTGGACGGGGCCGAAGCTAGCAACATCGACGCTGAGGAAGACTCCCTCGCAAATCGCCAGTTATATGAGCAAATGGGTGTTGATGACCCAGAAACGGCTGAATTGGCTCGTTTACGATGCTCGAGTATTCAAACCGAGGTTATATCGGAAAGAAGTCGACGAACAGGCCAAGCTAGTGCGGGTTACCCTGGTCTTTCATTCGGTAATTCGGTGTTCGGATCAAATACCATGATGAAATTACGTATCATTTCGAACGAACTTCACAATATCATGAACGTTTACTTAAAAAGGGCTGAGGGGGAGATAGTGGCTCTAAATAACCGCTTTAAAGTCCTAGAGGACGATCTCGGTAAATCGGAAGAGGGTCTGAAGGAAGCTACTTCGAGTTTGGAAGAAGCGACGCAAGCTACGAATATGCTACCCCAACGAAGGTAGCGCGGCTATCTCTTGGCAGTTTCAAAATTTTTAAAAAAATAGGGCAATGGCCGTACGCTGCCTTTGATCAGGTTTTGTATACTATTTCGAAAATTAACTTCCTAGATACTCCCAGGCTTTTCAAGAAAACGTCTTTTGTTAAATTTCCCCGCGTATCTTTTTATATTGAAATGGTCTTCAAAAGTGAATATAGTATTAGAAATACAGAAAAATAAACGAAATTGAAAGTTCGGTTTACAAGAAATTAATTTCCTTAATTTTTTTCCTTGAGCATTTAAAATAATTTCCATGGTTATTTTTGGGCTTACGTAAAAATTTAAGAAGCATCAATAGTTTGCTCAAAATTTGAAAAACCGAAGGCTGTTTAGACAAATATTTACTGCTAATAACAATTACCGTGACCTATCCATATACTGTCAAGCCAAAATGAATTTCCCTGATCTTCATATTTGAAGAAAAATAAATAAATTCCTGGACCTTTCCAGCTCATTTTAAAATTCCCTTACTTTCCATGTTCTGTACAAACCATATCAAAATTTTGGAAGTTAATTTCCCTGACTTTCCCAGGTTTCCACTAACCATTCACATTTCTATATAATTTCCCTAACCAATTTTGATCTTACGAGCGAGCTCTTGGAAATTCCCACTTTTTATTTGACGTAGTTTATCAATCAGGGTCGATAGTTGACTCAGAATATGAGAAAACATTTTAATCAGTAGGCAAATATTTTCAGTTTAAAATAATTACGTTACAATTAATTTGTCAATCAATCATCAAGAGTTCCTTGACACGTACCAAAGTATTTAATTTCTCTGACCTTTTGGGCTCATTTTTGAATTCCTTGACTTTTCCCTGACCTTTTGGGCCATTTTTCAAATTCCCTGATTTTTCCAGGATTTCCAGGTCGTGTACGAACCTTGCATGTTCTAAAATTTTGTCAAATCTCTTTTATCTGGTTTAATTTTTTGGTTCGTAACATATTTCATCGAAAAGAAACCATTTTAGGCATTTCATCATCACTTTAACCTAATGTTATTAAATCCAAGAAACCCATGAGATGTGGTACATAGCACGCGAGAATAAGGGGCTATATATAGCCGCGATACGAGGGAGAAACTCGCGCGAGCCTTCTACACCATTCTATCGCGGGTGTCACCCAAAGGACAAGAGATGTTAGGGTTTTTTCGTTCTTACGTGACGAACGGAGTCTTCCGGCCTCAGATATACAAATAAGGGACTCTATACTGCCCATGCCAAACTCACTCGCTCCTTTGTTTGTGGATATAAATTTTCAAAAGCAGCACCTTGATCAGCAAGATCGGGAAATAATCATTAATGGATAACTTTTGCTATCAAGGCCATGTCCAAGTCGCAGAATATAACCCATTAGTTGCCACCATTCTTCGATCAACTCGGTTTAGCCGTATTCATTGGTCCGGTAGTGTCGTTGTGGGAAAATTCTTAAAGACCTAGAATAGACCTCTTTCGTTTATTTTGACCCACTCCAAAGGGGATCGGCAACCCACTGAATCAGACCCGTAAACTTATGCGCATTGACGGCGATGTTTCATCCCCCTTTGCTTGTCTGATTCTGTGATTGCCTAACCCCATTTGGAGGGGGTCAAAATAAACGCAAGAGGTCTGTTTCTTCTGCCTGTCAACCGCCTGTCGCACTAGAAGTGGGCAACCATTCGGGTTTATTTTTAAAATCCCCAACTTTTCCCTAACCTTTTGGACCTATTTCGTAATTCCCTTGCTTTTTCAGTTTTCCAGGTCGTGTACGAACCCTGTATGAACTGTACATGAAAAATACATTTTTTTTCTCCTGTTCAAAAACACTTATGACATCGAGGAAAGTTAATATCATCCTTTGTACATTCCAGGGTTTCATAAATTAGTTCTTGACTCTATATTTCTGAGTAAAAGCCGAGAATAAATGTCTCCAGACCACGAACAATCCCGAAAAGCAGAACTTGCGGGGATTATTTTAACGAGAGAGAATTTCTGTTAGGAATTGGTACATTCGCGAGCCAATGGTTAATACTTTTTCAAAATGGAATTACGAGTTTCTCCAATAACTTGTTCACACGGAAAACGCTATTTCAGGCGCTTTGTAACGTTCATTCTTTTGCTTTGAGTATAAAAGCAAGCTGTACTACTTTTAGTCGCTATTAGATTTAACATCGTGCATTAATCACAAAGGGGGGCAACGGGCCCTTGGACAAGCTATGCCCCCTCCCTTAATCAGTGATTACTCTGCTTGATTTTAAGTATACATTTTAAAAAAACTGCGAAGCTGACATACAATTGTCACTGTCCCTCATTGTGCAGCCGCTCCAGGCATTAATTAAAGGGAGAATGCAACCTAACAACAGGTGGTTTTTATATCGAGTATTTATCGTTTAAATAGCCCTAATCCACCAGAAAAAAAATTGCAAATCAATATTAAACTTGAAATCAATTTAAAACTTACCCGGAAAATAGGCTTAGCGGGATTCATGGAGATCCTGAATTTCTTCCTATTGATGAGTCCGCGACCAATCGAACGTTATTGGAAGTCTCATGGAGATCACGCCTTAACGACATCTCTTTGTTCATTGGTCGCAAACCCATATTAATTCGAAGAAATTAGACTTGGAAAAACTGAATTCTTCTCATATAAGGGTCAGCGACCAATAAGCAAAGGTCCGTCGATAAAAAGAGATACCCATGATAATTTAGATAACATTCGATTGGTCACTGACCCATGGATTTCCATGAATCCGGCTAAGCTTATTTTCCGGGTAAGATTTAAATTTATTTATAGTTTAATATTTGTTTGTAATTTTTTTACTGGTGAATTAGCCCTATTTAAACGATAAGGAATCGATAAAAAATCACTTGTTGTTAGATTGCATTCTCCCTTTAATAGGCGTCAACTATTGCTATTTGGTCATGATTTAAAATATATCTGAGTGGTGATAAAGACAATGTCAAACTGTTTCATCCACTAGGAGGTGAAAATATAGGAAAATAGGAAAAGTGGTCACCCTGATAGAGAAATAATCTTAAGGGACACCTTGCCCCAGCCCCAAAGTCTGGTATTCATTTAATTTTTAATTCAAATGTCAAAGGTGTTGTTTTAACTCTAAATATGTTGGATCAAATTTGAGTTTCACTCTCTCTTTGAGCTCGTCGTTTTCCCAAGTATCCCATAATATATGTTACGTATTATATATATAGGCTGCATGCGGGAGCAAACGCGTGACGGGACTGGAAACCGCTTTTAAGCGACAAATGGGTTAATATTTCGAGCCTCGATCGTTATACTTTACGATAAACGACGGGCTTAACTAAATGGATTTTCTCTCCAATGGGAATTACAAAGTAAGAAAGAAACATTAACACGACCAAATATGTTCAAAATTATGGACAGACTATAGTCAAAACAAAGGTCAAAACAAAGGTCAAAACTACTGTCAAACCCCTTTATATCAAGGCGCCTTCCTCGTTGGGGAAGCTGACATTGCCACCAAGTGAAAATCTAGAAATATTTATTAGAAATATGGTGATTTAGGGACCAAAAAAAAAATCACGATTTTATGGTGATTTAGGGAGCAAATCACGATTTTATGGTGGTTTAGGGACCTCAAAAAAAAGTAGGGGGTTTTAGGTATTTTAGGGACCTGGTGATGATAAATCCGAGCGAATATTTAACTAAAATTTCGAAAAAATTGGCGTTAGTTATTGAATTTGAAATTATTGAGGGGGCGCCGAGTGAAGGCGTGATAAATGTTGGATTTTCAAATTAGGGGCGCGTATAATTTTTGCCCCGGGTGCCAAATCGCTTAATCCGGCTCTGTATAGGGCTGTATTTCAGCCATTATTGTTTTTAACACAGGTTAATATTACATAATATTATATTTAAGATCTATTTAATATTAATAAAATTACCACGAAACGTTTTCTTTTAAACTTTAACCAAGAGCCGCGAATCAAATCGGACTTTTTTGCATTATTTTCTATGGCAAGAGTAAATTCAATCGTAACAATGACGTCACGCGTGCGTCGACAGCTTCGGGATTTTTTTTTTTTTTTTTTTCAATTCTTGAAAAGGAAATTCGCTTGTATTTTACGACTACAGCACAGTGTAGAGGTATATCAAATAATGTTTGGCGCGAGACGAAGTCCGAATTGAGCTGCATGAGTCATAGCAAGGAGGATCAGAGAAGGAGAGGAAATGTGGGGACGCCGCGGTTCCTACTGCGTCGGCCTAAACTCCCACTCTGGGAGAACGGGGGTAGAGACGTTTCGTGGTAAAATGTTTGCGCGTGGGTAAAACGAATCCTTTATGAGACCACGTGACAACAGTTTACCTCGAGAATTTCCTATCCCCCCTTTCCACCCGAGTGGGAGGTTGGCTCTTTTCTCTCTAACTCAACGCAGCCCCACATTTCCTCTCCTTCTCTGATCCTCCTTGGTCATAGCCTCCTCGATCACGCGCTCGCGAATATTCCAACCGTTTTTTAGAATTCACGCGCAGGCGCCATTTTAAAGTTTAAACCTCAACTCTGAACAGCTCTCGTTTTAGCTCCGTAAGTTTTGAAATTTATTTAGTGTTATACAATAACCGTTAGACTAACTCTGGATTTTCTTAGTTTAATTTCTCACGGACTGACTTGACTAACAGAATATATACCAACCGAAGAATCCTCCAAAATGGATATAAGGAGATGCCCGCTATGCGGGAATCAAAATGTAAGTAATGTTGAGTCATGGAATTTTGATTTAAGCCCGCAAGGGTTTCCCCTCTTTAACCCTCATGGGTTTCCCCTTTTTAACCCTCAAGGGTTTCCCCTTTTTAACCCTCAAGGGTTTCCCCTTTTTAACCCTCAAGGGTTTCCCCTTTTTAACCCTCAAGGGTTTCCCCTTTTTAACCCTCAAGGGTTTCCCCTTTTTAACCCTCAAGGGTTCCCCCTTTTAGACCCGCAAGGGTTTCCCCTCTTTAACCCGCAAGGGTTTCCCCTTTTTAACCCGCAAGGTTATCCCCCTTTAGACCCGCAAGGGTTTCCCCTTTTAGACCCGCAAGGGTTTCCCACTACTAACCCGCAAGGGTTTCCCACTTCTAACCCGCAAGGGTTTCCCACTCGACCCGCAAGGGTTGCCCGCTCTCCACCCGCAAGGGTTTACCGCCCTCGATCCACTAGGGTTTCCCGATGTCGTCCCGATTGGGTTTCCCGTTTTCGACCCGCTAGGTTTACCCCTTATTAACCCGTAATTTAAGGTTAATTGAGTTTGGGCAAAATTTAAGGTTGAGTTGGTGCAAAATTTGGGGTTGAGATGGTGCAAAATTTGGGGTGTAGATGGTGCAAAATTTGGGGTGTAGATGGTGCAAAATTTGGGGTTGAGATGGTGCAAAATTTGGGGTCGAGTTGGTGCAAAATTTGGGGTTGAGTTGGTGCAAAATTTGGGGTTGAGTTGGTGCAAAATTTGGGGTTGAGTTGGTGCAAAATTTAAGATTAATCGAGAATGCTAAATTAAAGTAACTTCTTCTTAGAAACTGTTTGTAATTTTTATTCTAGGGTTGGACATTGATGCGGTCATCGAATAAAAAATAATAATTATTATTATTAAAAAAATTATAAAAAAAAAATAAGAATATATTTTAAAACCATTTTTCTCATGACTCTGAGTGAGGGAAATGGATTTAAAATATATTCAAATGCTCTTTCTAAGTGCGGCCTCCCCGTGGCGAGAGCGGATAACGTTACTTTTAAAGGTGTCTAGAAATTAATTTAAGAACCTTTAAATCTAACGGCTAACGGCACTTTAATTTTACGAGTTTTTATGTTAAAAGTAGAATTAAAATTGCGTCCCTAATTTACATCGTTTCGAATTTCTATAAATCTGAATTTTTTCACATTGGATTTGTCAAAATACTAAAAATTCTTCCCATGAAAGGAGCTTTTACAATACAAAAAGAACCCTAGGAATTTGACAGAACATCTATTTCGAAACTTGGAAAGTTGGTGCCAAGAAGTTAACAAACCAATATAAAATAAGAAATGTTCTCTAAAATCGGTGCAAGTTAGTTGGGAAACAAGGCGTCGCGCGTTAATCGTATCATTGTCTTAATTTCTACTCTTTTTAAAATTTGCTCCTTAAAAATCATCTTCCCTTATGCACAGCCTCGCTTTTGACTGTACAATTTGTTATGGTCAAGGTCGTCCGCTAAGCCAGAAAAGAAATCGACTTTAAAGGGGCTTCCGTCCCTTCAAACGGAATACCAAACATTATCGTTTTGGCTTACAAGTTCAAAATTGTTTATAGCTTAATTTCATCTTGGTATCCATGGAGGAAATTATGGAAAGTCAATTTCGCCTTTGAGAGGTGAAAAGCGGTTAAGGAAGAGCGACTACAGTGTGCGGGCCATATTTTGGCTCTGTTTTACACGATTTTATGGTGGTTTAGGGACCTCAAAAAAGTAGGGGATTTTAGGTATTTTAGGGACCTGGTGGGAGCCCTGCCTAGGAGAAAAACTCCCAGGCTTATTGTGGTTGCCGCATAAACCCCACCATATTTACACATGGCAGCTCCCCTGTCGGGAGGAGATGAACAAGAATGATAGCGAGTACAAAGTAAGAAAACAATATTCACATTGGCAAGATACAAAAAGTAATATACTAATCACGACTTCCCATCGAAGAGAATACCTCATATGGCGGTGGCCCGTGTAATTTATTTGAATGGCTAGATAGAAACAAACAAAACTAGCGCTGGTTTGCCAATTTCTTACGAGCGCCAGTAGAAGGGTTTCATCCGTTGAGCACCAAACCTTTGGATGAAGCCTTTTACCCAAGGGAAAACATCCATCACGTGATAACAAATATCCAAACGTCGTGGTGGGGACAAAAACAAGACTGGCGTCTCTCAAACCCTATGGACACGGAATCGGACTTTAAAGGCTTTAGAGCCTTCTAACTCCAAAGGGTTATTTAATCCCAGCTATATTTTGTTTCCCTCTATATTGATTTTGATTTTGGATATTTGGATATCTTGCGGTATTGCGTTATTTTATTTTGTTTTGTTTTATTTTATCTTCTTTTATCATATTCTGTACATTTTGGCCGTTGGTGGCATATTTTGTATTTTGTTTTATATTTAATGCTGAGCTCTCCCAACAGGGGAGCCGTCCCGATTCAAAGGGGTGTACTTTGTACGGCAAAGACAAAAAACCTGTAAACCAAATGCTACGAGCGCCTGTAGAAGTGTTTCAACACTCGCGCATCGCGGTGCAGGATGAAGCCTACCTCTAGGGGTAAATCGGAAAAGTCAAAAGCCAAGAAAGGTCACGCGAAATGATTTGATCAACCTTATCTGGAATCAAGAATACTCGGTTTTATAATAGAGGCGGGTTTAGCTAGAGCTCGGAATTTGTAT
This sequence comes from Odiellus spinosus, assembly GCA_963920705.1. Taxonomy (NCBI): domain Eukaryota; kingdom Metazoa; phylum Arthropoda; class Arachnida; order Opiliones; family Phalangiidae; genus Odiellus; species Odiellus spinosus. The sequence continues at coordinate 7,179,015 of OY987230.1, forward strand.
AACTTTTAATTGGATAGATCTACTGAATTAAATTCAGATATTATCCTTTTGCTTAAAGGGAAAATGAAAGACCGAAACAACCTATTTTTAATCGATTAAGAATGCTAAAATAATGAGAAAAACAATAATATAACTCACCAAAAATATTTCGTTACTTTATAATCATTTTCCAAAGTTCCGAAACTTGCAGATGCTAAGCCTTGGCTGCCTAGCTCGGTGAACTAGGCTAGCACGACCTGTATTTTTTTTTTTTTTTTTTTTTTTAATATTCCCGTCTGATCTAGTCGCCAATCACGAACGAGTACGCGACAAGAACAGCCGCGAATATTAAAAAAAATTACAGGTCGTGCTAGCCTAGTTCACCGAGCTGGGCAGCCTAGGCTTAGCATCGGAACTTGATTATAAAATTACGAAATATTTTTGGCGAGTTATATTATTGTTTTTCTCATAATTTTAGCATTCTTAATAGATTAAAAATAGGTTGTTTCGGCCTTTCATTTTCCCTTTAAAAACAGACTATCAATCCAAGATAAAATTAACAAAAAATAATCGTATCACTTTTTATCCGAAAATGGCAACTTATCCTAGTTATATAATTTGGATAAGAACAATTTAAAACCTATATTTCCCCAAAAGTAATAAATAAATTTTAAACCTAAAAGTTTGGTTTTTTTGTTTTATTTATTTTCTTTGAAATTTTAATTAAATTTGAAACCCGTTTCTTTTATTTTCCACGAATTCTGAGAATGTGAATTTTCTTATCTATCGTTATACGTTTTAATTTGATAAAGCATCGAGCGTTATCCACTTAACTTTTATCTGAACTTACGACTCGCATTTGTTTATTCACAAACAATTAATCCAAAAATAAAATATTAAAAAAAAATATGAATAACAGAAGATAAAGGTTATTCGATTCCGAGCTGAAGGTGAAGGTTTAGCGCGAAATGGGGTGCTATTCATTAAGGTCGTATAGTCGATTTTTGAACCATTTCGCAAACTAAAAGTGAAACCAGAGCAAAAAATGGAACAACTTTCGAATTTTTTCAATTCACTAACTTTTTCTTGACCTATTGGACCAATTTACAATATACCTGACTTTTCCTTGAAAGTTTGGGCCAATTTACAAATTCCTCGACTTTTCCTTGACCTTTTAGGCCAATTTACAAATTCCCTGGCTTTTCAATAACCTTTTGAATCAATTTACAAATTCTTTGAGTTTTCATTGACCTTTTGGGCCAATTTTCAAATTCCCTGACTTTTCACTAAGTTCTCTAATGAAGATGATACGAGAACAGAGGGAGCTTAAAACTATTCCTATCGATTTGAATATCGGTTAAGATACGCTAATGTGAACGTAGCCTTTTATCACGTGACTTTCACCGGAAGTTTCGATCCCAAATAAAGCCAAATATGTGTTTTAGTCACAGTTTCCATTCCTTAGCTATATTTCCTTTATTATATTCTAACGCAGAAAAATTTCAGGAATTTCAATCAAGTACGCGACGTAGAGAACAGCGAATAAAAGCAAACTCTGTATAAAATTTGAGAGCGAGGGGAGTTTATCTCGGATGTAGGGTAAATATAGGGAGAAAGGTATAAGAAATGAAGGAAGAAACTTTACCGTGAGTTTTAGTTTTTGGGGATGGTCCAGAATCGATAAAATCAATCGAAACAAAAAAAGAAAGTTTCTCTCGTGAAAAAATTGGAATTAAGGTGTTTCGAAAATGGTGGTAGGACTGAGCTACAGTGGGTTCTATGGGCCATTTTAAGACGAAAATGTTCTATGACGTTTCGTCGTACGGGGCGCCGTTTAAGAGTTACGAAATGAATCATGCGCGGATGGCCCATTAACGTACATTAATAAACGCATACCCAATTGAAAAGGGCACGTTTTATAAAGGGTGTGCGCTTTATAAAATATCAGCTAAATAATTAAATGTATATTATCATTGAGTATACGTTTATTAAGGGGTCATCCGCACATGATTCATTTCGTAACTCTTAAACGGCGCCCCGTACGACAAAACGTCATAAAACCATTTCGTCTTAACTCGGTCCTACGGTCCTACCACCATTTTCGAAACACCCAGTATATATGATAAATAAATATTACCGCTACAATAAAAAATATATAATTATAATCGTCATCTTGGAAAATATCAGAATTGAATTCCCCGCGATATAACGTCACATGGTAGTGTGCCTATTAAGCAGTGTAGGAAGAATTTTATGTAAAATATAGGATAAAATAGGAAGAAATAAGTGTAAAATAATTAATTAAAAGTAGGAACCATGTTTATTATTGCATCACAACTCTCGCCACCGATTTAAACACGGTATTAGTATGATCCAATTGCTTAAATAGTATGGAATTTTACAGACTATTTTAACTGGAAAATGTACAGTTAAGCTAAAATAATCTTATACAGCCACAGCTGACAGTAGGATTCATAACTTTACCCTTAACTAGAGATTTTGAGTAGAAATATAGGAGATTATAGGAATTGCCATTAAATTATAGGAGAAAATAGGAAAGAAGTGAAAATATAGGAAATTTAGGAAAAGTGGTCACCCTGCCCCAATAAGCTTCAGTTATTTCGCTTTCTCGCGCGCTTGCGAACGCGCCTTAAAGAGATGTTTCAACCTAATCGGCATATTTTATATATTTATCTATCTATTATCATTGAAATCAGAAAATATGACAGTTAGAGGTCGGGGTTTGGACAAAATATTTCTGATCTGATTTTATCTTTATTCATAATTTGAAATTATCCACGGAAGTGGATTATCTTGTCCAAACCCCGACCTTTAGTAACGGTAGCTTAAAACTTTGAAAATACCTTTCAAAATATCCTACACAGAAATGAGAAGTGTTTAGCTACGAGCTTCGTATCATTTCCATTCATGAAAATAAGATTAATTAAAACTCTTAAGTTTGTTTCTCCAATTAACAAAAAGTTAAAGGAAAGAAAGAGATACAAATTATTTGACTATGAGTACACGCATGAAGCAAGGTTATAAGATTAAAGTATTTAATGGTGAAAATTTCCGAAATAACTTCGTAATTTTAAATCTCGAAAACCAAAACTCGGTCTAACAACTTCGGTCGCACTTAGGCCTATACTTCTGCAAAACCTTCAACTCAAAATTTCGATAGTGGCATACAGTTTAGAGTTCTTACGGGGACCCCGACCCGGTAAGTCGGGGATCCCTAAGTTTTCATCCCTGACACTACTCGGGTTGGGTTGGCTGATTTTCAAGTCGGGTTTTCCAAGAAAAACCAAGAGTACCGAAGAGAAATGTTACGTGATTCAGCCCAGACTGTTAGTAAACTTAGTGACAACGATTTGAAAGAATTAGATATGGACACCGAAAATACGAGTCTAATTATCTCGGTTGTTTTGTAAACTAGAAGTTCATCTAATGCATAAAGTTGTTACTGTACTGTTCTATTCGCCATTAAATTTTCATAAAGACAACCGCAATAAAGTGTTTCACGATATACTTCTAACGTTTAAAATTGTTTTTTTCAATAAAAAAGGATGGAAAATCTTTTAAAATTATTGATTTGAAATATATATTTAATAAAATCCCGTCCCCGACACGACCAGTTTTTCGTTTGGTCCCCGAACCCAACCAAAATCGCACCCCGTGCGATCCCAGAAGACTAAAACTACGTAATATTATTAAAATAAATACGGAAGGTTATTCAAATATACCAGTTATCGTATAAAATAGTTTTATACTGCGCTTTTCCATCTTTGTTTTATGAGTAAAGTTTTGAGTAAAATAAATTTAAGGGAATACTCTTGGGTCAGACAGCAATTCAACTCATTTCGAGTATAGTTATAACGCCCAAAGCTAGTTTAGTACCAGTTACACCTATGAATTGTTGACTTAGACACAGCGTACCGCAGTGCAGGCTTAAAAATACAGTATATACAGTTAAATGACGAGTCTCTTGAAAAATTACGTTTATGGCTTGGCAACCCTATAACATGTCCAGATCACTTTTGTCCACTGATTTATAGACAATGAAGTTTAAAGTCAGGGAGAATTAGATAAGCGTAATGACGTAAATTTCACCATTTATTGGTTCACGCTTAACATACCGGTGTTTATCTACAACCTCTATACTTTTAGAAGCTTGGAAAATTGGAAGAATTTTGGCTACAAATTGAGCAATGTCGGTACCAGAGGGTAATGCAGTATCTTAGGTTTAAATTTATTCATAAGGCTTGCCCTTGAAATGTAAGAAGGGAATGACCCGAGGCTGACTGACCTCGTTTACGAGGTATCTTCACCTAGCCTTTGACTCTATTAGTTCAAAAAATGTGGATGAATTATAAGAAGGGGGTGAATTGTTGAAATTTGGGTTGAAATGACCCGATGCGAGAACGTGCGGAGAGAGATTTCGTGATCGGAATTCGAATTTTGCTATTATTCAAAGTCGGAAGCTTAAAAATCGATTGAAATGGCTTTTCATATTTGATTAAAGACTACGTATATAAGGAGAGACTAAGTTGGATAAAAGGGAGTCGTGGCCCAATAGGGCCTCTTTTCCGGTAGCAATAACAGATACATTCAAAATGATGAAATGAGCGAGTCGTAAGATCGTCGATAAAGGGAGGGTGAAGAGGAAAAGCAAGTGATTTTTCTTAATAGATTCTTCTAATTATAATACCTATCAGCGTAGTTAATCCTTAGGGAAATATATAACAAAGATTTTAAAAATCAAAATAGATCCAGATTTCATTGTTCTTTTAAATTGACCCCCTTCAACCAATCGCGTAAAGCCCTGCCTTCCAGCAAACAAAATACTCGTGACACGCGCTATGTCGCGCACCATGTTTGTTCGCTGGAAAGCTGGGCTTTACATGATTGGTTAAAGGGGTTTCAATAATTGTTATCATAAAAGAGGAGGAGTTTAAACTTAGGTAATGTTGCCGTCGACGTCATCAGTTACGTCATATCTTGTAAACTCATAGCGCTCGTGAGCACCGAGCCTTTCTTAAGCTTATTTTTTCTGTATCCGTGTCAGCTCTCAAGGTCGGGTCTCTCCCGAGTGACTTCTGAGCCCTCTGACCCCTAGCGTTTTATGAAAACTGAAATAACCTTAACGCCACGTGATTTCGTGACGTAGTTAGCAACATTTGAACAAGATGTCGCACCCAAAAGTAACTTTATCAACTATTTAAAAAAAAAGTGAAATCTGGAACTATTTTGATTTTTAAAATAATTGTGATATATTTCCCGAATGATTAACTACGAGGATAGATAGGTCTTATAATTAGTACAAGAATCGATAAGAAAAATCACTTGATTTTCCTCTTCACCCTCCCTTTAAGAATACAGTTAAGACAGCAGTTACACCCGTACCGCGCAGTTTATATATAGAAAGAACGGGAGATCATGGCTCAATGACCCAATAAAATAATTTCGAGTATACAAAGCGAGCCAAAAGATCCCAGTATAACTTTACTGAAATATTAAACTTAAATTTACAGTTAACTTTTCTGGTGATTGTACGATTTAAAGGGGGGATATTACCAATAGATAGAAATTCATCCGATCGACAAAGGGTCCTTTGGATCGAAATTTATCTGATCGACAGGCTGTCTCATTTGATCGACGGGATAGCCCCATTTGATCGAAATTTATTTGATCGACAGTCTCTCTCGTTTTAATTGAGATGCCGTGACCCGTTGCCCGAAAGGGTAGCCGGCATGGATTGTAAAAAGATACTGAGTTTGAATCCTCATCGTGAAAATGGTGTGTTAAATAATCGAAATTATTTGGTTAATATATAAAATTATTGCGTTTTGTAAGGTTAGGTTAGGTTAGGTTCGATTAGGTTAGATTAGGTTATTAAATTAATTTTAAAAATACTTAATATTGCATGGATTTAAAAATCGATAGGTTTTAAATTAACTAATCGATTTTTAAATCTATGCAGTATCAAGTCTTTTTGAATTTTATTTGATATTTTCGATCATTTGGTTCTGCATGTCGATCCAATGGTACTTCATATCTATTCCACTCAATCTTTTTTAACTGTCGATCATTTGAATCTTCTTTTTGTAAGTGTCGATCATTTGGTTCTGCATGTCGATCCACTGAATTTCGATCTAATGGACCCTGTGTCGATCAAATGAATTTCGATCCAATGGTACTGCATGTCTATTACATTCAATATTTTTTACCTGTCGATCATTTGAGTCTTCTTTTTTTAAGTGTCGATCATTTGGTTCTGCATGTCGATCCATTGAATTTCGATCTAATGGACCCTGTGTCAATCAAACGAATTTCGATCCAATGGTACTAAGCCTTTAAAGGGATAACGAACTTGATATTTTCTAGCGATTCCTTATCGTTAAATGGATGTTATTATCTGAAATTAAGTAGTTTTTCCCGCTTTCTTACGTTAAAGAATCTGACTCAATCAGTGTTGGGTAGTATTTTAAATACTTGTATTTTAAATACTATTTTAAATACTTTCTAAGTATTTTGTATTTTATTTTAAATACTTTTAAATAAAAGTATTTAGTATTTTATTTTAAATACTTTTAAATAAAAGTATTTAGTATTTTATTTTAAATACATTTTTTCTGGTATTTTAAACAAGATACTGAATATTATTAGCGAAATACTTTATCTATCAAAAAATCTCCGTACAACTAAATTGTCCGGAAAAAACATCGTCAAGATGCAAGCGGAAAAAACACGCTTGAAAAATACCGCTTATCGCCGGCAGTGTTGGGTAAAATACTGCACTTTCGGTATTTAAAATAAAATACTAAATACTCCGACGATAAAGTATTTAAAATAAAATACTTAAATAAAGTATTTTAAAATACTAAATACTTAAAATACTGTAATGTTAAGGTCTAGCGAAAGGCATGGTCCCAGACCGACTCTTCATCCTCGTAGCACTGGAATTCTTATTGCTACTCCAATGCCATTATGGTCAACTCAGAACAGTGCGAAATCAAATTTGGGAACACGCATTAATATATTTGAGAAACTGCAAAATTTGCTAAAGGAACCATATCGAAACGAGAAATGAGTGTCACCAATGGATTTCTTGGCTGAATTTACATAGGGGGAGGCGGAATTAGCGCACTCGAGCCAGTATTTGCGAAGTTATCGACGATTTCCTTTGAAATAAAGATTCCTTTATGGTTTCTATGCACAAGCAATGCCTAATTTTTAAATTAGTAGCAATAAGAATTCCAGTGCTACGAGGATGAAGAGTCGGTCTGGGACCATGCCTTTCGCTAGACCTTAACATTACAGTATTTTAAGTATTTAGTATTTTAAAATACTTTATTTAAGTATTTTATTTTAAATACTTTATCGTAGGAGTATTTAGTATTTTATTTTAAATACCGAAAGTGCAGTATTTTACCCAACACTGACCCTCAATTTGAACTAACAGGTTTCGAAGTTAGTTTCCCTGACTTTTCCACGTTTTTCCTGACCATAAATTTGTTATGACTACTCGTATTCGAGAGCTGTTGGCAATGGACACTTTTTCTATACTTGAATTCACAATAATAAGGGCCAATAGTCTGCTCATAATTTGAGAAAAAACTGAAGTAGACTAATATTTCCAGCTTAAAACCAATATTTTTATACAACTATAACGCCAACCAATCATAATTATTTCCTTGACACGTTATTGTACTATTTTTTTTTTATCTCTGGCCATTAGGGTTTATTTTCCCTAACATTTTGGACCTATTTCGAAATAGATTATTCCATAAAGTTTGACTATGTCCAACCTTGAAAAATGCTAACATCTTCCGTAGAAACGGGTTCTATTTAACAGCTATTTTTGTTAGTTTCAAGGTTGGCAAAATGCTATACTTTGAACCAACCTTGAAAAAACGCTAAATTTTCAATATAAACGGGTGCTTTTTAACGGCTATTTTATCTGTTTCTACATTATTGTACATGTTACTTTATAGAACCATCTATTCCCTTGCTTTTTCAGTTTTCCAGGTCGTGAACGAACCCTATACTGAACTGTACATGAATAATACATTTTTTTTCTCCTGTTCAAAAACAATTGAGCTACACTTATGACATCGTGGACGTGGAAATTTAGGATCATCATTTGTACATTCCTGGCTTTCATAAATTAGTTCTTGACTCTATATTTCTGAGTAAAAGCCGAGAATAAATGTCTCCAGACCACGAACAATCCCGAAAAGCAGAACTTGCGGGGATTATTTTAACGAGAGAGAATTTCTGTTAGGAATTGGTACATTCGCGAGCCAATGGTTAATACTTTTTCAAAATGGAATTACGAGTTTCTCCAATAACTCGTTCACACGGTAAACGCTATTTCAGGCGCTTTGTAACGTTCATTCTTTTGCTTTGAGTATAAAAGCGAGCTGTACTACTTTTAGTCGCTATTAGTTTTAACATCCTGCATTAATCACAAGGGGGGCAACGGGCCCTTGGACAAGCTATGCCCTCTCCCTTAATCAGTGATTACCCTGCTTGATTTTAAGTATACATTTTAAAAAAAACTGCGAAGCTGACGTACAATTGTCACTGTCCCTCATTGTGCAACCGCTCCAGGCATTAATTAAAGGGAGAATGCAACCTAACAACAGGTGGTTTTTTATCGAGTATTTATCGTTTAAATAGCCCTAATCCACCAGAAAAAAATTGCAAACCAATATTAAACTTGAAACCAATTTAAAACTTACCCGGAAAATAGGCTTATCGGCATTCATGGAGATCCTGAATTTCTTCCTATTGATGAGTCCGCGACCAATCGAACGTTATTGGAAGTCTCATGGAGATCTCGCCTTAACGACATCTCTTTGTTCATTGGTCGCAAACCCATATTAATTCGAAGAAATTAGACTTGGAAAAACTGAATTCTTCTCATATAAGGGTCAGCGACCAATAAGCAAAGGTCCGTCGATAAAAAGAGATACCCATGATAATTTAGATAACATTCGATTGGTCACTGACCCATGGATTTCCATGAATCCGGCTAAGCTTATTTTCCGGGTAAGATTTAAATTTATTTCTAGTTTAATATTTGTTTGTAATTTTTTTACTGGTGAATTAGCCCTATTTAAACGATAAGGAATCGATAAAAAAAATCACTTGTTGTTAGATTGCATTCTCCCTTTAATAGGCGTCAACTATTGCTATTTGGTTATGATTTAAAATATATCTGAGTGGTGATAAAGACAATGTCAAACTGTTTCATCCACTAGGAGGTGAAAATATAGGAAAATAGGAAAAGTGGTCACCCTGATAGAGAAATAATCTTAAGGGACACCTTGCCCCAGCCCCAAAGTCTGGTATTCATTTAATTTTTAATTCAAATGTCAAAGGTGTTGTTTTAACTCTAAATATGTTGGATCAAATTTGAGTTTCACTCTCTCTTTGAGCTCGTCGTTTTCCCAAGTATCCCATAATATATGTTACGTATTATATATATAGGCTGCATGCGGGAGCAAACGCGTGACGGGACTGGAAACCGCTTTTAAGCGACAAATGGGTTAATATTTCGAGCCTCGATCGTTATACTTTACGATAAACGACGGGCTTAACTAAATGGATTTTCTCTCCAATGGGAATTACAAAGTAAGAAAGAAACATTAACACGACCAAATATGTTCAAAATTATGGACAGACTATAGTCAAAACAAAGGTCAAAACAAAGGTCAAAACTACTGTCAAACCCCTTTATATCAAGGCGCCTTCCTCGTTGGGGAAGCTGACATTGCCACCAAGTGAAAATCTAGAAATATTTATTAGAAATATGGTGATTTAGGGACCAAAAAAAAAATCACGATTTTATGGTGATTTAGGGAGCAAATCACGATTTTATGGTGGTTTAGGGACCTCAAAAAAAAGTAGGGGGTTTTAGGTATTTTAGGGACCTGGTGATGATAAATCCGAGCGAATATTTAACTAAAATTTCGAAAAAATTGGCGTTAGTTATTGAATTTGAAATTATTGAGGGGGCGCCGAGTGAAGGCGTGATAAATGTTGGATTTTCAAATTAGGGGCGCGTATAATTTTTGCCCCGGGTGCCAAATCGCTTAATCCGGCTCTGTATAGGGCTGTATTTCAGCCATTATTGTTTTTAACACAGGTTAATATTACATAATATTATATTTAAGATCTATTTAATATTAATAAAATTACCACGAAACGTTTTCTTTTAAACTTTAACCAAGAGCCGCGAATCAAATCGGACTTTTTTGCATTATTTTCTATGGCAAGAGTAAATTCAATCGTAACAATGACGTCACGCGTGCGTCGACAGCTTCGGGATTTTTTTTTTTTTTTTTTTCAATTCTTGAAAAGGAAATTCGCTTGTATTTTACGACTACAGCACAGTGTAGAGGTATATCAAATAATGTTTGGCGCGAGACGAAGTCCGAATTGAGCTGCATGAGTCATAGCAAGGAGGATCAGAGAAGGAGAGGAAATGTGGGGACGCCGCGGTTCCTACTGCGTCGGCCTAAACTCCCACTCTGGGAGAACGGGGGTAGAGACGTTTCGTGGTAAAATGTTTGCGCGTGGGTAAAACGAATCCTTTATGAGACGCGCTAGCTAGCGACCACGTGACAACAGTTTACCTCGAGAATTTCCTATCCCCCCTTTCCACCCGAGTGGGAGGTTGGCTCTTTTCTCTCTAACTCAACGCAGCCCCACATTTCCTCTCCTTCTCTGATCCTCCTTGGTCATAGCCTCCTCGATCACGCGCTCGCGAATATTCCAACCGTTTTTTTAGAATTCACGCGCAGGCGCCATTTTAAAGTTTAAACCTCAACTCTGAACAGCTCTCGTTTTAGCTCCGTAAGTTTTGAAATTTATTTAGTGTTATACAATAACCGTTAGACTAACTCTGGATTTTCTTAGTTTAATTTCTCACGGACTGACTTGACTAACAGAATATATACCAACCGAAGAATCCTCCAAAATGGATATAAGGAGATGCCCGCTATGCGGGAATCAAAATGTAAGTAATGTTGAGTCATGGAATTTTGATTTAAGCCCGCAAGGGTTTCCCCTCTTTAACCCTCAAGGGTTTCCCCTTTTTAACCCTCAAGGGTTTCCCCTTTTTAACCCTCAAGGGTTTCCCCTTTTTAACCCTCAAGGGTTTCCCCTTTTTAACCCTCAAGGGTTTCCCCTTTTTAACCCTCAAGGGTTTCCCCTTTTTAACCCTCAAGGGTTCCCCCTTTTAGACCCGCAAGGGTTTCCCCTCTTTAACCCGCAAGGGTTTCCCCTTTTTAACCCGCAAGGTTATCCCCCTTTAGACCCGCAAGGGTTTCCCCTTTTAGACCCGCAAGGGTTTCCCACTACTAACCCGCAAGGGTTTCCCACTACTAACCCGCAAGGGTTTCCCACTACTAACCCGCAAGGGTTTCCCACTCGACCCGCAAGGGTTGCCCGCTCTCCACCCGCAAGGGTTTACCGCCCTCGATCCACTAGGGTTTCCCGATGTCGTCCCGATTGGGTTTCCCGTTTTCGACCCGCTAGGTTTACCCCTTATTAACCCGTAATTTAAGGTTAATTGAGTTTGGGCAAAATTTAAGGTTGAGTTGGTGCAAAATTTGGGGTTGAGATGGTGCAAAATTTGGGGTGTAGATGGTGCAAAATTTGGGGTGTAGATGGTGCAAAATTTGGGGTTGAGATGGTGCAAAATTTGGGGTCGAGATGGTGCAAAATTTGGGGTTGAGTTGGTGCAAAATTTAAGATTAATCGAGAATGCTAAATTAAAGTAACTTCTTCTTAGAAACTGTTTGTAATTTTTATTCTAGGGTTGGACATTGATGCGGTCATCGAATAAAAAATAATAATTATTATTATTAAAAAAATTATAAAAAAAAATAAGAATATATTTTAAAACCATTTTTCTCATGACTCTGAGTGAGGGAAATGGATTTAAAATATATTCAAATGCTCTTTCTAAGTGCGGCCTCCCCGTGGCGAGAGCGGATAACGTTACTTTTAAAGGTGTCTAGAAATTAATTTAAGAACCTTTAAATCTAACGGCTAACGGCACTTTAATTTTACGAGTTTTTATGTTAAAAGTAGAATTAAAATTGCGTCCCTAATTTACATCGTTTCGAATTTCTATAAATCTGAATTTTTTCACATTGGATTTGTCAAAATACTAAAAATTCTTCCCATGAAAGGAGTTTTTACAATACAAAAAGAACCCTAGGAATTTGACAGAACATCTATTTCGAAACTTGGAAAGTTGGTGCCAAGAAGTTAACAAACCAATATAAAATAAGAAATGTTCTCTAAAATCGGTGCAAGTTAGTTGGGAAACAAGGCGTCGCGCGTTAATCGTATCATTGTCTTAATTTCTACTCTTTTTAAAATTTGCTCCTTAAAAATCATCTTCCCTTATGCACAGCCTCGCTTTTGACTGTACAATTTGTTATGGTCAAGGTCGTCCGCTAAGCCAGAAAAGAAATCGACTTTAAAGGGGCTTCCGTCCCTTCAAACGGAATACCAAACATTATCGTTTTGGCTTACAAGTTCAAAATTGTTTATAGCTTAATTTCATCTTGGTATCCATGGAGGAAATTATGGAAAGTCAATTTCGCCTTTGAGAGGTGAAAAGCGGTTAAGGAAGAGCGACTACAGTGTGCGGGCCATATTTTGGCTCTGTTTTACACGATTTTATGGTGGTTTAGGGACCTCAAAAAAGTAGGGGATTTTAGGTATTTTAGGGACCTGGTGGGAGCCCTGCCTAGGAGAAAAACTCCCAGGCTTATTGTGGTTGCCGCATAAACCCCACCATATTTACACATGGCAGCTCCCCTGTCGGGAGGAGATGAACAAGAATGATAGCGAGTACAAAGTAAGAAAACAATATTCACATTGGCAAGATACAAAAAGTAATATACTAATCACGACTTCCCATCGAAGAGAATACCTCATATGGCGGTGGCCCGTGTAATTTATTTGAATGGCTAGATAGAAACAAACAAAACTAGCGCTGGTTTGCCAATTTCTTACGAGCGCCAGTAGAAGGGTTTCATCCGTTGAGCACCAAACCTTTGGATGAAGCCTTTTACCCAAGGGAAAACATCCATCACGTGATAACAAATATCCAAACGTCGTGGTGGGGACAAAAACAAGACTGGCGTCTCTCAAACCCTATGGACACGGAATCGGACTTTAAAGGCTTTAGAGCCTTCTAACTCCAAAGGGTTATTTAATCCCAGCTATATTTTGTTTCCCTCTATATTGATTTTGATTTTGGATATCTTGCGGTATTGCGTTATTTTATTTTGTTTTGTTTTATTTTATCTTCTTTTATCATATTCTGTACATTTTGGCCGTTGGTGGCATATTTTGTATTTTGTTTTATATTTAATGCTGAGCTCTCCCAACAGGGGAGCCGTCCCGATTCAAAGGGGTGTACTTTGTACGGCAAAGACAAAAAACCTGTAAACCAAATGCTACAAGCGCCTGTACAAGTGTTTCAACACTCGCGCATCGCGGTGCAGGATGAAGCCTACCTCTAGGGGTAAATCGGAAAAGTCAAAAGCCAAGAAAGGTCACGCGAAATGATTTGATCAACCTTATCTGGAATCAAGAATACTCGGTTTTATAATAGAGGCGGGTTTAGCTAGAGCTCGGAATTTGTATAACTTTTAATTGGATAGATCTACTGAATTAAATTCAGATATTATCCTTTTGCTTAAAGGGAATATGAAAGATCGAAACAACCTATTTTTAATCGATTAAGAATGCTAAAATAATGAGAAAAACAATAATATAACTCACCAAAAATATTTCGTTATTTTATAATCAATTTACAAAGTTCCGAAACCTGCAGATGCTAAGCCTTGGCTGCCTAGCTCGGCGAACTAGGCGAGCACCAGCCGTATTTTTTTAATATTCCCGTCTGATCTAGTCGCCAATAACGAGCGAATACGCGTATTTTTAAAATACGCGTACTCGCTCGTGATTGGCGACAAGAACAGCCGCGAATATTAAAAAAAATACAGGTCGTGCTAGCCTAGTTCACCGAACTAAGCAAACTAGGCTTAGCATCGGAACTTTAGAAATTGATTATAAAATGACGAAATATTTTTGGTGAGTTATATTATTGTTTTTCTCATTATTTTAGCATTCTTAATCGATTTTCTTATCTATCGTTATAAGTTTGAATTCTATAAAGCTACGAGCGTTATCCATTTAACTTTTATCTGAACTTACGACTCGGATTTGTTTATTCACAAACAATCAATCCGAAAATAAAATATTTAAAAAAAATTATGAATAACAGAAGATAAAGGTTATTCGATTCCGAGCTCTAGGTTTAGCGAGATAGTATGTTATTACGCCCAGCACGTCCAGTTTTACCATAAAGCTTAATTTCCAGTAGCGCGAAATGGGGCGCTATTCATTAAAGTCGTATAGTCGATTTTTGAACCATTTCGCAAACTAAAAGTGAAACTTGGAGCAAAAAATGGAACAACTTTCGAATTTTTTTCAATTCACTGACTTTTCCTTGACCTTTTGGACCAATTTACAATATACCTGACTATTCCTTGTAAGTTTGGGCCAATTTACAAATTCCTCGACTTTTCCTTGACCTTTTAGGCCAATTTTCAAATTCCCTGACTTTTCACCAAGTTCTCTAATGAAGATGATACGAGAACAGAGGGAGCTTAAAACTATTCCTATCGATTTGAATATCGGTTAAGATACGCTTATGTGAACGTAGCCTTTTATCACGTGACTTTCACCGGAAGTTTCGATCCCAAATAAAGCCAAATATGTGTTTTAGTCACAGTTTCCATTCCTTAGCTATATTTCCTTTAAGAAGACATTCTTATTCTAACGCAGGGGTTTAGAAAAATTTCAGGAATTTCAATCAAGTACGCGACGTAGAGAACAGCGAATAAAAGCAAACTCTGTATAAAATTTGAGAGCGAGGGGAGTTTATCTCGGATGTAGGGTAAATATAGGGAGACAGGTATAAGAAATGAGGCAAAGAAGAAGAAACTTTACCGTGAGTTTTAGTTTTTGGGGATGGTCCAGAATCGATAAAATCAATCGAAAAAAAAAGAAAGTTTCTCTGGTGAAAAAATTGGAATTAGGTTCTCAGACCTTTTTTTCCCCCTTATTCTTCAACAACGGAGAAAGTAGGTGAAAGTTTGAAATTGAATTAAAATATATTCAATATACGATTGAATAAAAAAAGAAAGTCAATATCGACTAGGGAAAACAAGACGCCCATATATCGGGGGAAAACAGGCTTGCGAAATAAAACAAATATTAAGACCACTTTTTTCAAGTGAGACTGCCACTGATTTTTCATTAGTTAGAAATGAATTTGTATACTATTTTAAGAAAAAAATGGTTAATAACTATTCAATATTATGTACAGGGTGTTTCGAAAATGGTGTTAGGACTGAGCTACAGTGGGTTCTATGGGCCATTTTAAGGGCTCCGTCAACTTGCCCCCCCCCCCGATGACCTAATCGAAATTCCCCCTCCCTATAATTTTGCTCTATTTTGCTCCGTTATTCATTAATTTTGCACCCCCGCCCCTTTATAGTTATTTAAATTTTAATTGGGGGGCTAAGTTAACATTCAGCCCCCCCCCCCACTCCTAACCAATCCCCTTTTGATGGGGCCGCCAGATCCGCTTTGTTTTGCTCCGTTATGCTCCACAAAAACTATATTTTGCTCCCTCCCCCTAGCCGAGATAATTAATTTTTTATTGGGGGGGCCAAGATAACGGTTGCCCCCCCAGTCCACCAAACGCTTTTAAACTTGAAATATATATTCTCGCATTAATGCTCCAACGATTAGAACCGTTAGTACAATTTGCTCCGTAAGCGTTAATGAGTTAATTATAGTAACGTTTGGCCCCCCCCAAACTTCTTCGATGTAAAATAATAAAATAGCCATTATGTAGGCCTTAATTTGCTCCACCTAACTGCGCTAAAATAAAATTTTGCTCCATACTTAATAAGAAGTTATTTAATTTTTAATTGGCGGGGCCAAAGTAACGTTTGGCCCCCCGAAACTTCTTCGATGTAAAATAATAAAATAGCCCTTATATAGGCCTTAATTTGCTCCACCTAACTGCGCTAAAATAAAAATTTTCTCCATACTTAATAAGAAGTTATTTAATTTTTAATTGGCGGGGCCAAAGTAACATTTGCCCCCCCCCCCCCCCCAAACTTCTTCGATGTAAAATAATAAAATAGCCCTTATGTAGGCCTTAATTTGCTCCACTTAACTGCGATAAAATAAAATTTTGCTCCATACTTAATGCGAAGTTATTTAATTTTTAATTGGCGGGGCCAAAGTAACGTTTGGCCCCCCCAAACTTCTTCGATGTAAAATAATAAAATAGCCATTATGTAGGCCTTAATTTGCTCCACCTAACTGCGCTAAAATAAAATTTAGCTCCATACTTAAAAGAAGTTATTTGATTTTTAATTGGCGACGCCGTGGCCAGAGTAAACTCTTTTGGAGACTGAGTAAGTGTTCTTTTGGAATGCCGTTCGACCTCGATGAAGGGCTCGTTCGTTTCCCCCACATCCCTTCGGGATAAAGCCCACCTGAAATAGTGGCCGGGGAAGAGAACGAGCTCTGAACAATAATCTACGTCAATCGGCTTTTACAATAGAAAAGGAATTTCGGGTTTTCCATTAACTCTACAATTTTACAAGATATACTGTACATTTTCCGTTACAATGAAAAGGGAAACATTTTAAGGGGAAGCCCTGAGCGTTTTTTTTTTTTTTTTTTTTTTTTTTTTTTTTTTGGGCCTTACTTGCGACACGTTTTTCTTGGCTTCTAGGGCTTTCAGAACTATTTCCTTTCTTGATAATGATACTAGAGACATTTCCAAGTAACCTCCCCGAGTAACATTTTCAATTACGGTTATAGATAATTTGTAAAATAACTTTAAACTTCTTTAAATAGTGAAAAGATAGGGTCACTTAGGCAGGATTTATTCGAAAACGAATAAAGATTTTATCAGGCAGTCTTGTTTTGTTTATTATGTGACATATGATAACGCTACTTCCCCGAGAGACATTTAATTTTAAAAAATGCATTAGCATGTAATTACCCTTCAAAATAACCATGTTTGACACTATTTTTTCAGTGTTAGCCTAAATATTTAATATTTTTGTTATAAATAGGCTAATAGATGAGATAATCATTTATCATACGAATTTAAGATTTCATTTATAACCTAATTATTAACTGAGATATGACCATTTTACGTATCCATGTTTTCCACTAAATTTACCAGAGACTCGTGAAGGATGAAAAGGGGAATGCTACTTGCCGAGAAAGAATAGGGTTTTTTAGGCTGCTGTCGCCATTCTCCGTCTACCGTGGGACTCCTTGTCGTAGGGGGCTTTACTTACCCTTTTTCCCCAACCGCTGCGTGCTTTTCCCCCGCGCATGTGGGACTGAAAAAACAAGTTGGTGTGGCTTAAAAACCTTAAAACTGACCCCGGTAAAACTTTAAAAACTCTTGATAATTATCGTAGAAATAAAAACTAAACTTTATTATGTTATTGGAGATTTGCTTAAATATTGCCTTAAATATTGGTGAAAAAAAAAAAGATCAAATATGGGCTATTTTGGGAAGATAATTAAAGGTTAACGGTAATTATTAAAATTAAATTAGTTTAGGATAAAATGTTCAACGTAATGTCAAAAACGAGACCAGAGTTATTTTTCGAAAAAATGTTGGTTCAATTGACCGGAAATCGTACTTAAGCGGAGGTATAAATCACGAATATTATCATAACTCACATAGTAATAATCGTAGCACTTAATTTAAACATTCATACGATAGATGAATAACGTATCTAATACCCTATTTAGACAAAACACATTTAGTTCTGTTAATTAACAAAGAAAAATAATGACAATTATAGGGTTAATTTGAAGGGTTAATGCAAATTTTTTAAAGAAGTTTAAAGTTTATTGAAAAATTATCTATAACTGTAATTGTAAATGGTACTCGGGGAAGTTACTTGGAATTGTCTCTAGTTTCATTATCAAGTAAGGAAATAGTTCTGATAGCACTAGAAGCCTAGAAAAACGTGTCGAAAGTAGGGCCCAGAAAAAAAAAAAAAAAAAAAAAAAAAAAAAAAAAAAAAAAAAGTCTCAAGGCTTCCCCTTTTTAGTTACATCAATATTATTCATATTTACACCATTTTAACCCATTTCTTAACCTACCCAACGGAATTACAAAATATATGTGGAATTCCAAGAATGGACAAATTGGTTTCGACGAACATTCAAAGAGGGCGTATACATAGCCGAGTGTGGTGAGCTCATCCTGGATAAAGAAAGGGCTGACATAAAAGCCTTGGGGGAGTTAATGGGGGAAAAATAAGAAAAAAAGAGAGAACAACGAACACACCTGTGGCCTGTGTGACGTAGTTTACTATTCTTTATCTGTCTCCATGCTTCTCAAGTTCTCAAGGAGAAAGTTGTTTGTAATTTTTTGTTTTGTTAGTTTAGGAACGAATTGAAAAGGGACTAATACGTCCGAAAGCTCTCCTACAACGTTTAGTAAATTAACCATACAGTAGCAGTCACGTAAATTATTTTAATATTATTATAAATATTCTTAAAGAGTCGGTAAAACATAAACGGTGTGCATCTAGCTATTCTACGAAAGGATTAAACTTTTCGCCCATGCCTCTACCCATATGATATCATACAGGTGGCTTAAAATCCATGGGAAACAATTTCATGGTAGACATAGTCTCATCATTATAAAACTTGCATATGGCGGGGAGAAAGCGTATAAGCGAGAAAGACATATTACGTATTATTGATACGCTTTCCAAATACAAAAATTAAATATTTCACGGCAACAGTGGAACTATCACTGGGAAATCTTCCCCCATTTGGATGAAACTGTCCAATGAATTAAATGGACTTAAATCGGGTCTCGCGCTGTATTCGATTGTCTCGAAAAATTACTATGATTGTTGGAAACTGCTTGGTTTTCAAAAATTAATCGAAGATGAGGCAGATGATGATGCAGAGGATGAGGCAGATTATGAGGCAGAGGATGAGGCAGAAGTCTTTTCTGATGAAGAAAGTACCGACAATGACAACTTTGATTTGAACACTGAAAAAAACTCGACTAATAGGCTAAAGTTTACCATGACTCTAACACAGCAAGAGTACGCGAGAATGGCTCCACAAAAAGCTATTTACAAATGCGGGGAAGTGGAGCGAATAAAGTCTCAGCGAGAATATGTAGTTTTTCCAAAAGGTAATTTTTTTCACGATTTTAAAGCGGATTCTACGGAATTTTATGACCATTTTAGAGGGAACACCATAAGTAATAAGCAACGTTTACCATTTAAAGGGAAAATGCAATATGCAACCTTACAACAAGTAATTTTTTTATCAATTCCTTATCCATTAGTGAAATAATTTTCAAACAAATATTAAACTAGAAATAAATGTAAGACTTCCCAGGAAAATAGGCATAGCTGGATTCATGGAGATCAACTGAATTCTAGCGAATAAGGGCCATTGAAAGTCTCAAGGAGATCTCGCCTGAACGACGGGCCTTTGCTAATTGGTCGCTAGCCCTTATGCGCGAGCAATTCAGGATCTCCATGAATCCAGCTAAGCCTATTTTCCGGGTAAATTTATTTATAGTTTAATATTTGTTTGTAATTTTTTTACTGAGGCAATTAGAATAATTTAAACGATAAGGAATCGATAAAAAAATCACTTGATGTTGTTGCATTCTCCCTTTAAAGGGATGGTGACGAGGAAAATAAAATATTTTTTGTCGATTCTCATACTAAAATAATTTTAAATATTTTAATTTTTCACCATGAGACCCTGCACTCTGTTTATAACTAAAAAAATGTATTTAATTATTAGGCAAACCCTCCCTCCCCCACCCCCTCCCATGAGAAGGCAGGGCATTACACGATTGGTTGGAGAACAGTGGAATCTGGATCTATTGTTGATGTTTTAAAAACATTGGGATATATTATCACGAATTATTAACTAAGTGGATATGTCTTGTGATTAGTTGAAGAATCGATGAAGATTCACTTTATTTTCCTCTTCACCCTCCCTTTAAGTAGAATATGATTGAGTGTGAAAATGTGGCTTTTTTGCATTTTCTTTTATTATTTTGACACATATGGGTCGCTTCCGCGAAAGTTTTGATAAAATACGTTCTTGTTTAAAACATCTCGATTAAAAAAAATTTAAACAATGGGAAATGACACTTCTGGCTATTTCATTAGTTATGATAGCACCAATAAGCAAGTTATTAATTATGATTAAGATGATTGTCAATTTTCGCGGATTTAAATTACATAACTTTTTGGAAATTTTAATTCTCGAAAGAAACAAATCGTTCTTCATTGAAACTTGTTTTATATTTAAGCCAAGAACATTCATGGCACCATTTTAATTTAATTTAAGAATATTCTAAGTCATTTCTAGCCGAAGCCCATTTTAATAGAGAGCCTTGATTTGCGCGTGCTGACAATTTAGAGCGGGAGTGGTAGAAGTTCAACTTCACCCACGAAAAGTGCCAGGAGGCCTACAACGAGAGGAAGCCCGAGTAATCTTCGTACGATAAATTCCCAAACCCAAGTTACTGAACCCGAAAATTCACATAGACAAGAAACTGTAACGCAAAATACTACCTCTCCACCTCGAAATTCATCGCAGTTAACTCAACCCAAAGTTCCCCAACCGCTAAATAGTGAAGATAGGCTTTCGAACGACACTAGACCCACGTTAGAAAGGTTCGTGGACGGGGCCGAAGCTAGCAACATCGACGCTGAGGAAGACTCCCTCGCAAATCGCCAGTTATATGAGCAAATGGGTGTTGATGACCCAGAAACGGCTGAATTGGCTCGTTTACGATGCTCGAGTATTCAAACCGAGGTTATATCGGAAAGAAGTCGACGAACAGGCCAAGCTAGTGCGGGTTACCCTGGTCTTTCATTCGGTAATTCGGTGTTCGGATCAAATACCATGATGAAATTACGTATCATTTCGAACGAACTTCACAATATCATGAACGTTTACTTAAAAAGGGCTGAGGGGGAGATAGTGGCTCTAAATAACCGCTTTAAAGTCCTAGAGGACGATCTCGGTAAATCGGAAGAGGGTCTGAAGGAAGCTACTTCGAGTTTGGAAGAAGCGACGCAAGCTACGAATATGCTACCCCAACGAAGGTAGCGCGGCTATCTCTTGGCAGTTTCAAAATTTTTAAAAAAATAGGGCAATGGCCGTACGCTGCCTTTGATCAGGTTTTGTATACTATTTCGAAAATTAACTTCCTAGATACTCCCAGGCTTTTCAAGAAAACGTCTTTTGTTAAATTTCCCCGCGTATCTTTTTATATTGAAATGGTCTTCAAAAGTGAATATAGTATTAGAAATACAGAAAAATAAACGAAATTGAAAGTTCGGTTTACAAGAAATTAATTTCCTTAATTTTTTTCCTTGAGCATTTAAAATAATTTCCATGGTTATTTTTGGGCTTACGTAAAAATTTAAGAAGCATCAATAGTTTGCTCAAAATTTGAAAAACCGAAGGCTGTTTAGACAAATATTTACTGCTAATAACAATTACCGTGACCTATCCATATACTGTCAAGCCAAAATGAATTTCCCTGATCTTCATATTTGAAGAAAAATAAATAAATTCCTGGACCTTTCCAGCTCATTTTAAAATTCCCTTACTTTCCATGTTCTGTACAAACCATATCAAAATTTTGGAAGTTAATTTCCCTGACTTTCCCAGGTTTCCACTAACCATTCACATTTCTATATAATTTCCCTAACCAATTTTGATCTTACGAGCGAGCTCTTGGAAATTCCCACTTTTTATTTGACGTAGTTTATCAATCAGGGTCGATAGTTGACTCAGAATATGAGAAAACATTTTAATCAGTAGGCAAATATTTTCAGTTTAAAATAATTACGTTACAATTAATTTGTCAATCAATCATCAAGAGTTCCTTGACACGTACCAAAGTATTTAATTTCTCTGACCTTTTGGGCTCATTTTTGAATTCCTTGACTTTTCCCTGACCTTTTGGGCCATTTTTCAAATTCCCTGATTTTTCCAGGATTTCCAGGTCGTGTACGAACCTTGCATGTTCTAAAATTTTGTCAAATCTCTTTTATCTGGTTTAATTTTTTGGTTCGTAACATATTTCATCGAAAAGAAACCATTTTAGGCATTTCATCATCACTTTAACCTAATGTTATTAAATCCAAGAAACCCATGAGATGTGGTACATAGCACGCGAGAATAAGGGGCTATATATAGCCGCGATACGAGGGAGAAACTCGCGCGAGCCTTCTACACCATTCTATCGCGGGTGTCACCCAAAGGACAAGAGATGTTAGGGTTTTTTCGTTCTTACGTGACGAACGGAGTCTTCCGGCCTCAGATATACAAATAAGGGACTCTATACTGCCCATGCCAAACTCACTCGCTCCTTTGTTTGTGGATATAAATTTTCAAAAGCAGCACCTTGATCAGCAAGATCGGGAAATAATCATTAATGGATAACTTTTGCTATCAAGGCCATGTCCAAGTCGCAGAATATAACCCATTAGTTGCCACCATTCTTCGATCAACTCGGTTTAGCCGTATTCATTGGTCCGGTAGTGTCGTTGTGGGAAAATTCTTAAAGACCTAGAATAGACCTCTTTCGTTTATTTTGACCCACTCCAAAGGGGATCGGCAACCCACTGAATCAGACCCGTAAACTTATGCGCATTGACGGCGATGTTTCATCCCCCTTTGCTTGTCTGATTCTGTGATTGCCTAACCCCATTTGGAGGGGGTCAAAATAAACGCAAGAGGTCTGTTTCTTCTGCCTGTCAACCGCCTGTCGCACTAGAAGTGGGCAACCATTCGGGTTTATTTTTAAAATCCCCAACTTTTCCCTAACCTTTTGGACCTATTTCGTAATTCCCTTGCTTTTTCAGTTTTCCAGGTCGTGTACGAACCCTGTATGAACTGTACATGAAAAATACATTTTTTTTCTCCTGTTCAAAAACACTTATGACATCGAGGAAAGTTAATATCATCCTTTGTACATTCCAGGGTTTCATAAATTAGTTCTTGACTCTATATTTCTGAGTAAAAGCCGAGAATAAATGTCTCCAGACCACGAACAATCCCGAAAAGCAGAACTTGCGGGGATTATTTTAACGAGAGAGAATTTCTGTTAGGAATTGGTACATTCGCGAGCCAATGGTTAATACTTTTTCAAAATGGAATTACGAGTTTCTCCAATAACTTGTTCACACGGAAAACGCTATTTCAGGCGCTTTGTAACGTTCATTCTTTTGCTTTGAGTATAAAAGCAAGCTGTACTACTTTTAGTCGCTATTAGATTTAACATCGTGCATTAATCACAAAGGGGGGCAACGGGCCCTTGGACAAGCTATGCCCCCTCCCTTAATCAGTGATTACTCTGCTTGATTTTAAGTATACATTTTAAAAAAACTGCGAAGCTGACATACAATTGTCACTGTCCCTCATTGTGCAGCCGCTCCAGGCATTAATTAAAGGGAGAATGCAACCTAACAACAGGTGGTTTTTATATCGAGTATTTATCGTTTAAATAGCCCTAATCCACCAGAAAAAAAATTGCAAATCAATATTAAACTTGAAATCAATTTAAAACTTACCCGGAAAATAGGCTTAGCGGGATTCATGGAGATCCTGAATTTCTTCCTATTGATGAGTCCGCGACCAATCGAACGTTATTGGAAGTCTCATGGAGATCACGCCTTAACGACATCTCTTTGTTCATTGGTCGCAAACCCATATTAATTCGAAGAAATTAGACTTGGAAAAACTGAATTCTTCTCATATAAGGGTCAGCGACCAATAAGCAAAGGTCCGTCGATAAAAAGAGATACCCATGATAATTTAGATAACATTCGATTGGTCACTGACCCATGGATTTCCATGAATCCGGCTAAGCTTATTTTCCGGGTAAGATTTAAATTTATTTATAGTTTAATATTTGTTTGTAATTTTTTTACTGGTGAATTAGCCCTATTTAAACGATAAGGAATCGATAAAAAATCACTTGTTGTTAGATTGCATTCTCCCTTTAATAGGCGTCAACTATTGCTATTTGGTCATGATTTAAAATATATCTGAGTGGTGATAAAGACAATGTCAAACTGTTTCATCCACTAGGAGGTGAAAATATAGGAAAATAGGAAAAGTGGTCACCCTGATAGAGAAATAATCTTAAGGGACACCTTGCCCCAGCCCCAAAGTCTGGTATTCATTTAATTTTTAATTCAAATGTCAAAGGTGTTGTTTTAACTCTAAATATGTTGGATCAAATTTGAGTTTCACTCTCTCTTTGAGCTCGTCGTTTTCCCAAGTATCCCATAATATATGTTACGTATTATATATATAGGCTGCATGCGGGAGCAAACGCGTGACGGGACTGGAAACCGCTTTTAAGCGACAAATGGGTTAATATTTCGAGCCTCGATCGTTATACTTTACGATAAACGACGGGCTTAACTAAATGGATTTTCTCTCCAATGGGAATTACAAAGTAAGAAAGAAACATTAACACGACCAAATATGTTCAAAATTATGGACAGACTATAGTCAAAACAAAGGTCAAAACAAAGGTCAAAACTACTGTCAAACCCCTTTATATCAAGGCGCCTTCCTCGTTGGGGAAGCTGACATTGCCACCAAGTGAAAATCTAGAAATATTTATTAGAAATATGGTGATTTAGGGACCAAAAAAAAAATCACGATTTTATGGTGATTTAGGGAGCAAATCACGATTTTATGGTGGTTTAGGGACCTCAAAAAAAAGTAGGGGGTTTTAGGTATTTTAGGGACCTGGTGATGATAAATCCGAGCGAATATTTAACTAAAATTTCGAAAAAATTGGCGTTAGTTATTGAATTTGAAATTATTGAGGGGGCGCCGAGTGAAGGCGTGATAAATGTTGGATTTTCAAATTAGGGGCGCGTATAATTTTTGCCCCGGGTGCCAAATCGCTTAATCCGGCTCTGTATAGGGCTGTATTTCAGCCATTATTGTTTTTAACACAGGTTAATATTACATAATATTATATTTAAGATCTATTTAATATTAATAAAATTACCACGAAACGTTTTCTTTTAAACTTTAACCAAGAGCCGCGAATCAAATCGGACTTTTTTGCATTATTTTCTATGGCAAGAGTAAATTCAATCGTAACAATGACGTCACGCGTGCGTCGACAGCTTCGGGATTTTTTTTTTTTTTTTTTTCAATTCTTGAAAAGGAAATTCGCTTGTATTTTACGACTACAGCACAGTGTAGAGGTATATCAAATAATGTTTGGCGCGAGACGAAGTCCGAATTGAGCTGCATGAGTCATAGCAAGGAGGATCAGAGAAGGAGAGGAAATGTGGGGACGCCGCGGTTCCTACTGCGTCGGCCTAAACTCCCACTCTGGGAGAACGGGGGTAGAGACGTTTCGTGGTAAAATGTTTGCGCGTGGGTAAAACGAATCCTTTATGAGACCACGTGACAACAGTTTACCTCGAGAATTTCCTATCCCCCCTTTCCACCCGAGTGGGAGGTTGGCTCTTTTCTCTCTAACTCAACGCAGCCCCACATTTCCTCTCCTTCTCTGATCCTCCTTGGTCATAGCCTCCTCGATCACGCGCTCGCGAATATTCCAACCGTTTTTTAGAATTCACGCGCAGGCGCCATTTTAAAGTTTAAACCTCAACTCTGAACAGCTCTCGTTTTAGCTCCGTAAGTTTTGAAATTTATTTAGTGTTATACAATAACCGTTAGACTAACTCTGGATTTTCTTAGTTTAATTTCTCACGGACTGACTTGACTAACAGAATATATACCAACCGAAGAATCCTCCAAAATGGATATAAGGAGATGCCCGCTATGCGGGAATCAAAATGTAAGTAATGTTGAGTCATGGAATTTTGATTTAAGCCCGCAAGGGTTTCCCCTCTTTAACCCTCATGGGTTTCCCCTTTTTAACCCTCAAGGGTTTCCCCTTTTTAACCCTCAAGGGTTTCCCCTTTTTAACCCTCAAGGGTTTCCCCTTTTTAACCCTCAAGGGTTTCCCCTTTTTAACCCTCAAGGGTTTCCCCTTTTTAACCCTCAAGGGTTCCCCCTTTTAGACCCGCAAGGGTTTCCCCTCTTTAACCCGCAAGGGTTTCCCCTTTTTAACCCGCAAGGTTATCCCCCTTTAGACCCGCAAGGGTTTCCCCTTTTAGACCCGCAAGGGTTTCCCACTACTAACCCGCAAGGGTTTCCCACTTCTAACCCGCAAGGGTTTCCCACTCGACCCGCAAGGGTTGCCCGCTCTCCACCCGCAAGGGTTTACCGCCCTCGATCCACTAGGGTTTCCCGATGTCGTCCCGATTGGGTTTCCCGTTTTCGACCCGCTAGGTTTACCCCTTATTAACCCGTAATTTAAGGTTAATTGAGTTTGGGCAAAATTTAAGGTTGAGTTGGTGCAAAATTTGGGGTTGAGATGGTGCAAAATTTGGGGTGTAGATGGTGCAAAATTTGGGGTGTAGATGGTGCAAAATTTGGGGTTGAGATGGTGCAAAATTTGGGGTCGAGTTGGTGCAAAATTTGGGGTTGAGTTGGTGCAAAATTTGGGGTTGAGTTGGTGCAAAATTTGGGGTTGAGTTGGTGCAAAATTTAAGATTAATCGAGAATGCTAAATTAAAGTAACTTCTTCTTAGAAACTGTTTGTAATTTTTATTCTAGGGTTGGACATTGATGCGGTCATCGAATAAAAAATAATAATTATTATTATTAAAAAAATTATAAAAAAAAAATAAGAATATATTTTAAAACCATTTTTCTCATGACTCTGAGTGAGGGAAATGGATTTAAAATATATTCAAATGCTCTTTCTAAGTGCGGCCTCCCCGTGGCGAGAGCGGATAACGTTACTTTTAAAGGTGTCTAGAAATTAATTTAAGAACCTTTAAATCTAACGGCTAACGGCACTTTAATTTTACGAGTTTTTATGTTAAAAGTAGAATTAAAATTGCGTCCCTAATTTACATCGTTTCGAATTTCTATAAATCTGAATTTTTTCACATTGGATTTG
The DNA here is from genome assembly GCA_963920705.1 of Odiellus spinosus. Classification (NCBI taxonomy): domain Eukaryota; kingdom Metazoa; phylum Arthropoda; class Arachnida; order Opiliones; family Phalangiidae; genus Odiellus; species Odiellus spinosus. Next base: position 7,206,163 of record OY987230.1, read on the forward strand.
TCAAAATACTAAAAATTCTTCCCATGAAAGGAGCTTTTACAATACAAAAAGAACCCTAGGAATTTGACAGAACATCTATTTCGAAACTTGGAAAGTTGGTGCCAAGAAGTTAACAAACCAATATAAAATAAGAAATGTTCTCTAAAATCGGTGCAAGTTAGTTGGGAAACAAGGCGTCGCGCGTTAATCGTATCATTGTCTTAATTTCTACTCTTTTTAAAATTTGCTCCTTAAAAATCATCTTCCCTTATGCACAGCCTCGCTTTTGACTGTACAATTTGTTATGGTCAAGGTCGTCCGCTAAGCCAGAAAAGAAATCGACTTTAAAGGGGCTTCCGTCCCTTCAAACGGAATACCAAACATTATCGTTTTGGCTTACAAGTTCAAAATTGTTTATAGCTTAATTTCATCTTGGTATCCATGGAGGAAATTATGGAAAGTCAATTTCGCCTTTGAGAGGTGAAAAGCGGTTAAGGAAGAGCGACTACAGTGTGCGGGCCATATTTTGGCTCTGTTTTACACGATTTTATGGTGGTTTAGGGACCTCAAAAAAGTAGGGGATTTTAGGTATTTTAGGGACCTGGTGGGAGCCCTGCCTAGGAGAAAAACTCCCAGGCTTATTGTGGTTGCCGCATAAACCCCACCATATTTACACATGGCAGCTCCCCTGTCGGGAGGAGATGAACAAGAATGATAGCGAGTACAAAGTAAGAAAACAATATTCACATTGGCAAGATACAAAAAGTAATATACTAATCACGACTTCCCATCGAAGAGAATACCTCATATGGCGGTGGCCCGTGTAATTTATTTGAATGGCTAGATAGAAACAAACAAAACTAGCGCTGGTTTGCCAATTTCTTACGAGCGCCAGTAGAAGGGTTTCATCCGTTGAGCACCAAACCTTTGGATGAAGCCTTTTACCCAAGGGAAAACATCCATCACGTGATAACAAATATCCAAACGTCGTGGTGGGGACAAAAACAAGACTGGCGTCTCTCAAACCCTATGGACACGGAATCGGACTTTAAAGGCTTTAGAGCCTTCTAACTCCAAAGGGTTATTTAATCCCAGCTATATTTTGTTTCCCTCTATATTGATTTTGATTTTGGATATTTGGATATCTTGCGGTATTGCGTTATTTTATTTTGTTTTGTTTTATTTTATCTTCTTTTATCATATTCTGTACATTTTGGCCGTTGGTGGCATATTTTGTATTTTGTTTTATATTTAATGCTGAGCTCTCCCAACAGGGGAGCCGTCCCGATTCAAAGGGGTGTACTTTGTACGGCAAAGACAAAAAACCTGTAAACCAAATGCTACGAGCGCCTGTAGAAGTGTTTCAACACTCGCGCATCGCGGTGCAGGATGAAGCTTACCTCTAGGGGTAAATCGGAAAAGTCAAAAGCCAAGAAAGGTCACGCGAAATGATTTGATCAACCTTATCTGGAATCAAGAATACTCGGTTTTATAATAGAGGCGGGTTTAGCTAGAGCTCGGAATTTGTATAACTTTTAATTGGATAGATCTACTGAATTAAATTCAGATATTATCCTTTTGCTTAAAGGGAAAATGAAAGACCGAAACAACCTATTTTTAATCGGTTAAGAATGCTAAAATAATGAGAAAAACAATAATATAACTCACCACAAATATTTCGTTATTTTATAATCAATTTCCAAAGTTCCGAAACTTGCAGATGCTAAGCCTTGGCTGCCTAGCTCGGCGAACTAGGCGAGCACCAGCCGTATTTTTTAATATTCCCGTCTGATCTAGTCGCCAATCATGAGCGAGTACGCGTATTTTTAAAATGCGCGTACTCGCTCGTGATTGGCGACAAGAATAGCCGCGAATATTAAAAAAAATACAGGTCGTGCCAAGAAGGATCAGATAAGGAGAGGAAAAGTGGGAACGGCGCGGCTCCTACTGCGTCGGCCTAAACTCCCACTCTAGGAGAACGGGGGACAGACGGGGGTAGAGATGCTTCGTGGTAAATTGTTGTCACGTGGGTAAAACGAATCCTTTATGAGACGCGCTAGCTAGCGACCACGTGACAACAGTTTACACCCGAGTGGGAGGTTGGCTCTTCTCTCTCTAACTCAACGCAGCCCCACTTTTCCTCTCCTTATCTGATCCTTCTTGGTCGTGCTAGCCTAGTTCACCGAGCTAGGCAAACTAGGCTTAGCATCGGAACTTTAGAAATTCATTATAAAATGACGAAATATTTTTGGTGAGTTATATTATTGTTTTTCTCATTATTTTAACATTCTTAATCGATTAAAAATAGGTTGTTTCGGCCTTTCATTTTCCCTTTAAAAACAGACTATCAATTCAAGATAAAATTAACAAAAAATAATCGTATCACTTTTTATCCGAAAATGGCAACTTATCCTAGTTATATAATTTGGATAAGAACAATTTAAAACATATATTTTCCCCAAAAGTAATAAATAAATTTTAAACCTAAAAGTTTGGTTTTTTTGTTTTATTTATTTTCTTTGAAATTTTAATTAAATTTGAAACACGTTTCTTTTATTTTCCACGAATTCTGAGAATGTGAATTTTCTTATCTATCGTTATACGTTTGAATTCTATAAAGCTACGAGCGTTATCCATTTAACTTTTATCTGAACTTACGACTCGGATTTGTTTATTCACAAACAATCAATCCGAAAATAAAATATTTAAAAAAAATTATGAATAACAGAAGATAAAGGTTATTCGTTTCCGAGCTCTAGGTTTAGCGAGATAGTATGTTATTACGCCCAGCACGTCCAGTTTTACCATAAAGCTTAATTTCCAGTAGCACGAAATGGGGCGCTATTCATTAAAGTCGTATAGTCGATTTTTGAACCATTTCGCAAACTAAAAGTGAAACTTGGAGCAAAAAATGGAACAACTTTCGAATTTTTTCAATTCACTGACTTTTCCTTGACCTTTTGGACCAATTTACAATATACCTGACTATTCCTTGACCTTTTGGACCAATTTTCAAATTCCCTGACTTTTCCTTGACCTTTTAGGTCAATTTACAAATTCCCTGGCTTTTCACTGACCTTTTGGGCCAATTTCCAAATTCTCTGACTTTTCCTTGACCTTTTGGGCCTTGTTCCAAATTCCCTGACTTTTCATTGACCTTTTGGGCCAATTTTCAAATTCCCTGACCTTTCACTAAGTTCTCTAATGAAGATGATACGAGAACAGAGGGAGCTTAAAACTATTCCTATCGATTTGAATATCGGTTAAGATACGCTAATGTGAACGTAGCCTTTTATCACGTGACTTTCACAGGAAGTTTCGATCCCAAATAAAGCCGAATATGTGTTTTAGTCACAGTTTCCATTCCTTAGCTATATTTCCTTTAAGAAGACATTCTTATTCTAACGCAGGGGTTTAGAAAAATTTCAGGAATTTCAATCAAATACGCGACGTAGAGAACAGCGAATAAAAGCAAACTCTGTATAAAATTTGAGAGCGAGGGGAGTTTATCTCGGATGTAGGGTAAATATAGGGAGAAAGGTATAAGAAATGAAGGAAGAAACTTTACCGTGAGTTTTAGTTTTTGGGGATGGTCCAGAATCGATAAAATCAATCGAAACAAAAAAAGAAAGTTTCTCTCGTGAAAAAATTGGAATTAGGTTCTCAGACCTTTTTCCCCCCTTATTCTTCAACAACGGAGAAAGTAGGTGAAAGATTGAAATTGAATTAAAATATATTCAATATACGATTGAATAAAAAAAGAAAGTCAATATCGACTAGGGAAAACAAGACGCCCATATATCGGGGGAAAAACAGGCTTGCGAAATAAAACAAATATTAAGACCACTTTTTTCAAGTGAGACTGCCACTGATTTTTCATTAGTTAGAAATGAATTTGAATACTATTTTAGGAAAAAAAATGGTTAAAAACTATTCAATATTATATACAGGGTGTTTCGAAAATGGTGGTAGGATTGAGCTACAGTGGGTTCTATGGGCCATTTTAAGACGAAAATGTTCTACGCCGTTTTGTCGTACGGGGCGCCGTTTAAGAGTTACGAAATGAATCATGCGCGGATGGCCCATTAATAAACGCATACACAAATGAAAAGGGGGACATTTTATAAAGGGCGTGCGCTTTATAAAATATCAGTTATATAATTAAATGTATTTTATCATTGAGTATACGTTTATTAAGGGGTCATCCGCACATGATTCATTTCGTAACTCTTAAACTGCGCCTCGTACGACAAAACGTCATAGAACAATATCGTCTTAACTCAGTCCTATACGGTCCTAGCACCATTTTCGAAACACCCTGTATATATGATAAATATTACCGCTACAATAAAAAATATATAATTATAATCGTCATCTTGGAAAATATCAGAATTGAATTCCCCGCGATATTACGTCACATGGTAGTGTGCCTATTAAGCTGCGTAGGAAGAATTTTGTGTAAAATATAGGATAAAATAGGAAGAAATAAGTGTAAAATAATTAAAAGTAGGAACCATGTTTATTATTGCATCACAACTCTCGCCACCGGTTTAAACACGGTATTAGTATGATCCAATTGCTTAAATAGTATGGAATTTTACAGACTATTTTAACTGGAAAATGTACAGTTAAGCTAAAATAATCTTATACAGCCACAGCTGACAGTAGGATTCATAACTTTACCCTTAACTAGAGATTTTGAGTAGAAATATAGGAGATTATAGGAATTGCCATTAAATTATAGGAGAAAATAGGAAGGAGGTGAAAATATAGGAAATATAGGAAAAGTGGTCACCCTGCCCCAATAAGCTTCAGTTATTTCGCTTTCTCGCGCGCTTGCGAACACGACTTAAAGAGATGTTTCAACCTAATCGGCATATTTTATATATTTATCTATCTATTATCATTGAAATCAGAAAATACGACAGTTAGAGGTCGGGGTTTGGACAAAATATTTCTGATCTGATTTTATCTTTATTCATAATTTGAAATTATCCACGGAAGTGGATTATCTTGTCCAAACCCCGCCCTTTAGTAACGGTAGCTTAAAAATTTAAAAATACCCTTCAAAATATCCTACACAGAAATGAGAAGTGTTTAGCTACGAGCTTCGTATCATTTCCATTTATAAAAATTAATTAATTAATTAAAACTCTTAATTTTGTTTCTCCAATTAACAAAAAGTTAAAGGAAAGAAAGAGATACAAATTATTTGACTATGAGTACACGCATGAAGCAAGGGTATAAGATTAAATTATTTAATGGTGAAAACTTCCGAACTAACTTCGTAATTTTAAACCTCGAAAAAAAAAAAAAAACTCGGTCTAACAACTTCGGTCGCACTTACAAGTGTTAGGCCTATACTTCTGCAAAACCTTCAACTCAAAATTTCGATAGTGGCATACAGTTTAGAGTTCTTACGGGGACCCCGACCCGGTAAGTCGGGGATCCCTAAGTTTTCATCCCTGACACTACTCGGGTTGGGTTGGCTGATTTTCAAGTCGGGTTTTCCAAGAAAAACCAAGAGTACCGAAGAGAAATGTTACGTGATTCAGCCCAGACTGTTAGTAAACTTAGTGACAACGATTTGAAAGAATTAGATATGGACACCGAAAATACGAGTCTAATTATCTCGGTTGTTTTGTAAACTAGAAGTTCATCTAATGCGTAAAGTTGTTATTGTACTGTTCATAAAGACAACCGCAATAAAGTGTTTCACGATATACTTCCGACGTTTTACATTGTTTTCATTAAAAAAAGATGTAAAATCATTTAAAATTATTGATTTGAAAAATATTTAATAAAACCCCGTCCACGACACGACCCAATTTTTCGGGTTTGATTTTTTTTCTCTCCCGATCCCCAACCAAAATGGCACCCAGTACGATCCCTAGAAGATAAAAACTACGTAATAATCTTAAAAGAAATACGGAAGGTTATTCAAATATATCAGTTATCGTATATTTTTAAGGGAATATTCTTGGGTCAGACAGCTATTCAACTTATTTCGAGTATAGTTAGAACGCCCAAAGCTAGTTTTAGTTAGAACGCCCAAAGCTAGTTTTACACCTATGAATTGTTGACTTAGACACAGCATACCGCAGTGCAGGCTTAGAAATATATACAGTTACCTAATAAGTCTCTTGGAAAATTACGTTTATGGCTTGGCAACCCTATAACATGTTCAGATCATTTTTGTCCACTGACTTATAGACAATGAAATATAAAAACAGGGAGAAATATATAAGCGTAATGACGTAAATTTCACCATTTATTGGTCCACGCTTAACATACCGGTGTTTATCTACAACCTCTATACTTTTAGAAGCTTGGAAAATTGGAAGAATTTTGGCTACAAATTGAGCAATGTCGGTACCAGAGGGTAATGCAGTATCTTAGGTTTAAATTTATTCATAAGGCTTGCCCTTGAAATGTAAGAAGGGAATGACCCGAGGCTGACTGACCTCGTTTACGAGGTATCTTCACCTAGCCTTTGACTCTATTAGTTCAAAAAATGTGGATGAACTATAAGAAGGGGGTGAATTGTTGAAATTTGGGTTGAAATGACCCGATGCGAGAACGTGCGGAGAGAGATTTCGTGATCGGAATTCGAATTTTGCTATTATTCAAAGTCGGAAGCTTAAAAATCGATTGAAATGGCTTTTCATATTTGATTAAAGACTAGGTATAAGGAGAGACTAAGTTGGATAAAAGGGAGTCGTGGCCCAATAGGGCCTCTTTTCCGGTAGCAATAACAGATACATTCAAAATGATGAAATGAGCGAGTCGTAAGATCGTCGATAAAGGGAGGGTGAAGAGGAAAAGCAAGTGATTTTTCTTAATAGATTCTTCTAATTATAATACCTATCAGCGTAGTTAATCCTTAGGGAAATATATAACAAAGATTTTAAAAAATCAAAATAGATCCAGATTTCATTGTTCTTTTAAATTGACCCCCTTCAACCAATCGCGTAAAGCCCTGCCTTCCAGCAAACAAAATACTCGTGACACGCGCTATGTCGCGCACCATGTTTGTTCGCTGGGAAGCAGGGCGTTACATGATTGGTTAAAGACGTTTCAATAAATGATATCATAAAAGAGGAGGAGTTTATACTTAAGGAATGTTGCCGTCGACGTCATCAGTTACGTCATATCTTGTAAACTCATAGCGCTCGTGAGCACCGAGCATTTCTTAAGCTCTCGGGTGACTTCTGAGCCCTCTGACCCCTAGCGTTTTATGAAAACTGAAATAACCTTAACGCCACGTGATTTCGTGACGTAGTTAGCAACATTTGAACAAGATGTCGCACCCAAAAGTAACTTTATCAACTATTTAAAAAAAAAGTGAAATCTGGAACTATTTTGATTTTTAAAATAATTGTGATATATTTCCCGAATGATTAACTACGAGGATAGATAGGTCTTATAATTAGTACAAGAATCGATAAGAAAAATCACTTGATTTTCCTCTTCACCCTCCCTTTAAGAATACAGTTAAGACAGCAGTTACACCCGTACCGCGCAGTTTATATATAGAAAGAACGGGAGATCATGGCTCAATGACCCAATAAAATAATTTCGAGTATACATAGCGAGAGCCAAAAGATCCCAGTATAACTTTACTGAAATATTAAACTTAAATTTAAAGTTAACTTTTCTGGTGATTGTACGATTTAAAGGGATAACGAACTTGATATTTTCTAGCGATTCCTTATCGTTAAATGGATGTTATTATCTGAAATTAAGTAGTTTTCCCCGCTTTCTTACGTTAAAGAATCTAACTCAATTGTGATCTTGTCATATTGATCTCGCCCAAAGCTAACGAATCTACAGGTATTAAAAAAAATCCAGGACATAAAAAAGGTTCAAATTTTTACACTTTGTTGAATTTATTATTTTTCTTTTGGTTTATTTCGTCGATTTGGAGCATTTTCGAACTAATTAGAAGCTATTACCTCATTGGGAGATCCATTTTCTTTCGTTATTCTATGGCAGCAGAGCTTCTTGATTTCTTTCATTTTCTTGTGATTAAACAAGTTTCGTACAAACTCTTGAAAGTTAATTTCCCTGACTTTTCCAGGTTTTCCCTGACCATTTCTAATTGATTTTCCTTGTCCAATTCCAATTGATTTTCCTGACCAATTCTAATATTTTACATCAATTTCTTCTTACGATACGAGCGAGCTAGCTCTTGGCGATTGCCACTTTTTATTTGACATAGTTTATCAATCAAGGTTGATAGTTTATTCAGAATATGAGAAAGAAAAACACTGAATCTTTAGGCAAATATTTATATATACGCTACAATTAATTGGTCAACCAATCATAAACAGTTACTTGGCACGTATACAAAATATTAAATTTTTCTGACCTTTTGGACCATTTTCCAAATTTCCTGACTTTTCCATGACCTTTTGAGCCATTTTACAGATTCCCTGACTTTTGGGACATTTTTCTAAATTCATTAACTTTCTCCTGACCTTTTGGACCATTTTCCAAATTCCCTGACCTCTGGGGCCATTTTCTAAATTTCCTGACCTCTAGGGCCAATTTCTAAATTCCCTGACCTTATGGGCCAATTTCTAAATTCCCTGACCTTATGGGCCAATTTCTAAATTCCCTGACTTTTTCAGGTTTTCCAGGTTAAATTCACACGTTTGCGCGAGATCAATTTGACAAGACCGGAACCATTCGAGTCAGGCTGCGTGTATACTTTAAGACAACCAGGTGGAAACTCCCACTGGATATTCATTCCCTGTCCTTCACCCAAATAAAGCACGCAATTGTAAATCATATAACCAGTGTATACGGGTACCATTTGTACATTATATAAATGTATATATAGACAATTATCAAATTATTAGTAGACATCAAAAAATACCTCGGAAACTTATATAAAATTAGCATGCTTAGAAATCAAAACATTGATAATTGAAACTTACCAAAAAACCGTCAAAACTTGAAATTTAAGTCTTATGTCGGAAGTGATCCGATTTACTTCCGAAACTGATCTAAAATTTCCTGACTTTCGGGGTAAAGTTCGTAATCGAAATCATCGAGAATCGTAACGCCGGTTTCGCGATAATGCTCTGGATTTTCTAGAGCGAAATCTAACGCGAAACATAGTAACTTTTCGATAACGGGAGGTAAAGGTTCCAAATTGGCGATTTCGGACAACTCTTCGATGTAACGGAATTGCAAATCTCGAAACAGAAAATGAGCGTAATGCGGGGAAAATCCCTTAGCCAATCGACGTTGGAATTCAGCCTCAGCGTCGGCTATCATGTCCTCTTCGCTAGGAAGTTGTACCGAACCTTCCCACAATTTCTTCAAGAATTGGATCTGGGCCGGCGGGGTTATGGTCGGGACAATTTTGCTTACGACACCAACCACAGCCAGTGACGGGTGCTTGGCGTGGATCAAAAACTTGTAAAACGGCATAAGTCGACGATTATGGTAGGTTATTTCGCAATTTTCGTGGAAAAGATAATCGGACATTCGGTAACCGGTACAAAACATGATGACGTCAGCCCGATATACGTTGCCGTTGGTCAAATGGACCATTTCACCCTCGATTTTATCGACGTAGCCTCGTTCTTCGACAATTGGCTTTGACGTTTTGCAGTTGGCCAGTTGAACGCGACGAGGGTTAACTAAAATGACCTGGAAATAAATTAGAAATTCGTTGTAAAAAATTGATATGGCATATTATAGACATAATCTTTTATAACGAAAATGCTTTAAGCACAGTCGCAAGAAAATCATCCTTCAAATTTATAAGACTACATACAAAACTTTCAGAACCACAGACCAATCATAATATGCCTTGTTGTAAACTTGAAGCATGATTTATTCGTGACATAATCAGAGGGTATTATCTCCATAATGAAAGCGAAGGGTAGAGGTCGGGGTTTGGACACGATAATACTGCATAAATATTATGATAATAAGCCAGAATTTTTTCGATATGTTAAGTCAAACGATTTACGCATGATGAAATGATGAAATATTAGATTAGAGGCCATTATAATAATACCTTGCGCGCCACATCGCCAATTTCTTGAGCTATGTCCACTCCGGACAGACCGGCTCCGGCCACTATAACAGTCTTATCACCAAAAGTCGAATTATTACGATAATCATGACTATGCATAATTCGTCCGGGAAACGATTCCACACCAGGGACATCTGGTTTTTGAACCAGAGCGTGATTTCTACAACATTATCTCTATATTAGCAAAAGTCTATCACTTTATTACATAAAAGTAAACAACGTCCCATATAGCTCAACACTTTCAGCAAATGTCCGGGTAAATGTACCGACAGATTCTGATTCGAGACCCTACCGGATACCGTTGTTGTAAATATTTAAGGGAGCTAGGAAGCGACACTCTTTGGCGAAATTCCGGATTTGGGAAGATAATATAGCCAAGGGTCCGCCTAAATTCCGTCCCTCTGTCCTGACTCAAAATATAGAGGAAGAGACCAAATCACTCGAGCCCGAGGGGTCAGACACTCTTGAATTCGCTGTGCACCAGAGCTCACTGAGTTCAGCTTTGACAGTGCATTGAGTTCGAACTCTTATAACTCTTATGTACACCTGAGTTGTACAAAAATTTGTACACCTGAGTTCGCGAGTGTCTGCCCCCTCGCTCGAACCAGACAGGGGTTATGGCTTTTTTGGCTAATTTTAAGTGATGGGCTATGACCTAAAACTGGACCTTTGCTGATAGTATTCAGCTACGGACGTTGTTTACTTTTAAGGAATAAAGTCATACACTTTTGATATTAGCTTTATGATAATAAAAAAGCCAGATGGGCAAATCATAAAGATCCCTACCCAGTACATAAAATGATCTTATCGAAAATGAAAAGTTCGGTTTCGGCTGGTTCGGTATTGACATTAAGACAGGTGACTTGCCATTGCGTCTCCCCATTAGGCCCTTCCAAACGCTTAATTTCTTTAGCTGCCATACCAAACTTTATAGGTAAATAAAATTAATTCACAAATTTAGAACAATTCGAGTGGTCCAGTCGTTTGAAAGGGAGAATAACACGAAAAACGTTATTTTTTAAGGAATTTAAAGTGCTTCGTAAAAATTCTTCGCTATTTGCATTTTAAAACAAGCCCACAGTTGTTTCAGTGGGTCACATTTTTGTCGTCAGCTTAATTTGATTCAAGGCTAAATATGGTTTCCATGCATAGTTTTTGAGTGGTTGTATGAGCTACGTCAAGCTATTGACCTGATTGTAGTCCCTACGTTTAACTATTGACCGATTGCAGTCGCTAAGTCAAACTATTGCCCGATAGTGCTCGCTACGTCAAACTATTGACCGATAATGCTCGCTACGTCAAACTATTGACCGATAGTGCTCGCTACGTCAAACTATTGACCGATTGTAGTCGATACGTCAAACTATTGACCGATTGAAGTCGCTACGTCAAATATTGACCGATTGAAGTCGCTACGTCAAACTATTGACCGATTGAAGTCGCTACGTCAAACTATTGACCGATTGTAGTCGCTACGTCTAACTATTGACCGATTGTACTCGCTACGCCAAACTATTGACCGATTGCAGTCGCTAAGTCTAACTATTGACCGACTGAAGTCGCTACGTCAAACTATTGACCGACTGAAGTCGCTACGTCAAACTATTGACCGATTGTAGTGGCTACGTCTAACTATTGACCGATTGTAGTGGCTACGTCTAACTATTGACCGATTGTAGTCGCTACGTCTAACTATTGACCGATTGTAGTCGCTACGTCTAACTATTGACCGATTGTAGTCACTACGTCTAACTATTGACCGATTGTAGTCGCTACGTCTAACTATTGACCGATTGTAGTCGCTACGTCTAACTATTGACCGATTGTAGTCGCTACTTTTAACTATTGACAGATTGTAGTCGCTACTTCTAACTATTGACCGATTGTAGTCGCTTCGTCTAACTATTGACCGATTGTAGTCACTACGTCTAACTATTGACCGATTGTAGTCGCTACGTCTAACTATTGACCGATTGTAGTCACTACGTCTAACTATTGACCGATTGTAGTCGCTACGTCTAACTATTGACCGATTGTAGTCGCTACGTCTAACTATTGACCGATTGTAGTCGCTACTTCTAACTATTGACCGATTGTAGTCGCTACTTCTAACTATTGACCGATTGTAGTCGCTACTTCTAACTATTGACCGATTGTAGTCGCTACGTCTATTGACCGATTGTAGTCGCTACGTCTAACTATTGACCGATTGTAGTCGCTACGTCTAACTATTGACCGATTGCAGTCGCTACGTCTAACTATTGACCGATTGTAGTCGCTACTTCTAACTATTGACAGATTGTAGTCGCTACTTCTAACTATTGACCGATTGTAGTCGCTACGTCTAACTATTGACCGATTGTAGTCACTACGTCTAACTATTGACCGATTGTAGTCGCTACGTCTAACTATTGACCGATTGTAGTCGCTACGTCTAACTATTGACCGATTGTAGTCGCTACTTCTAACTATTGACAGATTGTAGTCGCTACTTCTAACTATTGACAGATTGTAGTCGCTACTTCTAACTATTGACCGATTGTAGTCGCTACTTCTAACTATTGACCGATTGTAGTCGCTACTTCTAACTATTGACCGATTGTAGTCGCTACTTCTAACTACTGACCGATTGTAGTCGCTACTTCTAACTACTGACCGATTGTAGTCGCTACTTCTAACTATTGACCGATTGTAGTCGCTACTTCTAACTATTGAACGATTGTAGTCGCTACTTCTAACTATTGAACGATTGTAGTCGCTACTTCTAACTATTGAACGATTGTAGTCGCTACGTCTAACTATTGAACGATTGTAGTCGCTACGTCTAACTATTGACCGATTGTTGTCGCTACGTCTAACTATTGACCGATTGTAGTCGCTACGTCTAACTATTGACCGATTGTAGTCGCTACGTCTAACTATTGACCGATTGTAGTCGCTACGTCTAACTATTGACCGATTGTAGTCGCTACGTCTAACTATTGACCGATTGTAGTCGCTACGTCTAACTATTGACCGATTGTAGTCGCTACGTCTAACTATTGACCGATTGTAGTCGCTACTTCTAACTATTGACCGATTGTAGTCGCTACTTCTAACTATTGACCGATTGTAGTCGCTACTTCTAACTATTGACCGATTGTAGTCGCTACTTCTAACTACTGACCGATTGTAGTCGCTACTTCTAACTACTGACCGATTGTAATCGCTACTTCTAACTATTGACCGATTGTAGTCGCTACTTCTAACTATTGACCGATTGTAGTCGCTACTTCTAACTATTGAACGATTGTAGTCGCTACTTCTAACTATTGAACGATTGTAGTCGCTACTTCTAACTATTGAACGATTGTAGTCGCTACGTCTAACTATTGAACGATTGTAGTCGCTACGTCTAACTATTGAACGATTGTAGTCGCTACGTCTAACTATTGACCGATTGTAGTCGCTACGTCTAACTATTGACCGATTGTAGTCGCTACGTCTAACTATTGACCGATTGTAGTCGCTACGTCTAACTATTGACCGATTGTAGTCACTACGTCTAACTATTGACCGATTGTAGTCGCTACGTCTAACTATTGACCGATTGTAGTCGCTACGTCTAACTATTGACCGATTGTAGTCGCTACTTCTAACTATTGACCGATTGTAGTCGCTACTTCTAACTATTGACCGATTGTAGTCGCTACTTCTATTGACCGATTGTAGTCGCTACTTCTAACTATTGACCGATTGTAGTCGCTACTTCTAACTATTGACCGATTGTAGTCGCTACTTCTAACTATTGACCGATTGTAGTCGCTACTTCTAACTACTGACCGATTGTAGTCGCTACTTCTAACTACTGACCGATTGTAGTCGCTACTTCTAACTATTGACCGATTGTAGTCGCTACTTCTAACTATTGACCGATTGTAGTCGCTACTTCTAACTATTGACCGATTGTAGTCGCTACTTCTAACTATTGAACGATTGTAGTCGCTACTTCTAACTATTGAACGATTGTAGTCGCTACGTCTAACTATTGACCGATTGTAGTCGCTACGTCTAACTATTGACCGATTGTAGTCGCTACGTCTAACTATTGACCGATTGTAGTCGCTACGTCTAACTATTGACCGATTGTAGTCGCTACGTCTAACTATTGACCGATTGTAGTCACTACGTCTAACTATTGACCGATTGTAGTCGCTACGTCTAACTATTGACCGATTGTAGTCGCTACGTCTAACTATTGACCGATTGTAGTCGCTACTTCTAACTATTGACCGATTGTAGTCGCTACTTCTAACTATTGACCGATTGTAGTCGCTACTTCTATTGACCGATTGTAGTCGCTACTTCTAACTATTGACCGATTGTAGTCGCTACTTCTAACTATTGACCGATTGTAGTCGCTACTTCTAACTATTGACCGATTGTAGTCGCTACTTCTAACTACTGACCGATTGTAGTCGCTACTTCTAACTACTGACCGATTGTAGTCGCTACTTCTAACTACTGACCGATTGTAGTCGCTACTTCTAACTATTGACCGATTGTAGTCGCTACTTCTAACTATTGACCGATTGTAGTCGCTACTTCTAACTATTGACCGATTGTAGTCGCTACTTCTAACTATTGACCGATTGTAGTCGCTACTTCTAACTATTGAACGATTGTAGTCGCTACTTCTAACTATTGAACGATTGTAGTCGCTACGTCTAACTATTGACCGATTGTAGTCGCTACGTCTAACTATTGACCGATTGTAGTCGCTACTTCTAACTATTGACCGATTGTAGTCGCTACGTCTAACTATTGACCGATTGTAGTCGCTACGTCTAATACCCTCTTCAGACGAGGCATAATTAACCGAGGTTTAATCAGTTTTAACTGATCATGTTTACTGAACTGAGAAGGTTATGCATACCTCGGTTAAATCTGATTAAACTGGCTAATTACGTCTCGTCTGAAGAGGGTATAACTATTGACCAATTGTAGTCGCCAAGTCTAACTATTGATCGATTGTAGTCCAATATGAAAAACATCGTTTTTAACGTGTCATCTACCCTTTAAATAAATTACTTTAATAAATTTCTTCAAATCTAAAACATCAGCGTATTCTTCTAAATATTTCTTAATTTCGCGATGCCCTACGTAAGTTGGCAAATCTTTACTCTGTTCAAATTTTAATTCCGGAAGTTGCATTAGTTGTTTCGGAATATGAATTCTGAAAAACAAAATCAAGTAGCTTTTATTTTCGCGCCTAAATTTTACAAATTTAAAAACCAAACTAAAGAGGTCAATTAGTACTAATTTTATTCCTTTTTTGAAAAATAAAAAAAATCTCCGTTTTGAGACGGAACTCTACGGGTAAAAATCTGGGTCAACTAATTTAAGAATCCTCTCGAAAAACATGGCGACCGATCCAATATAGCCGGGAAATAAATACCTCAAATTGTCATACATACTCGAATGTATGGGCAAACCATTTTTATCGGTACCAACTAATTCGGTGTAACACCAGGTACCACCCACTTCTTTCTGTTGTTCCAAAACCGTGATTTCAAAATCCGGATTACTGCGGAAATGATTAACCGCGTATAATCCAGAATAACCCGCTCCTAATATCCCAATTTTCATTTTGAAAAATACAAACTTTAACTAATGGAAATTTTACTTAAAATACAATTTTAATTTTCCGAAACAACTATATTTAAAAATTTAAAAATGACGACCGTCTTGTTCTAGTCTCGATCAGTCGTTTGGTTTAACCGCGACTGTAGTTTGAATATTCTTTAAATAAGGTTACGTGATATCTCTGACATTTAATTATAATATATCTTTATAAAATGTAATTGGGAAATCGAGATTAGACCATTCAATTATATAGAGATAATGTCAATTTCAGAAAAGTTTTAATTGTTTTAGCAGCAGAGGAACGTAACATGAAGCAAAAATACGTAATATATGTGACATTTATTTTTAAAGGGAAACTTGAAGCTAAAAATTAAACAGCTTTTGAATTTATTTTCGGAATCAGCGTGCCAAAAAATGTATTTAAGAATTTTTTACAATCTTTAGACACGTTTTCTGGTGTTTAAATTATTTTCTAAGGTTTGGTAAAGTTTGAATAAAATTAAATATAAATTCGGGCCAAGCATATTATTTCAGCCTTTAGAATTGAATTTAAAACCACAAAAAGGTGTCTAAAAAATCTTTTTGAAAATTGTCGAATACGTTTTTTTGGCATTAGGTGATTCTGAAAATAAATTCAAAGGCTGTTCCATTTTTAGCTCCAAGTATCCCTTTAAAATAAATTTATAAAATATAATTTGGAAATCGAGATTAAACGATTCAATTATATCGAGATAATGTCATATTTTCAGAAATGTTTTAATGGTTCTAGGGTGGTGGATTCATATGTAGCAACGGCATAATAGAACATGGAGCAATGACTAAGGGAGATCTAAATCTCTGGATTATTCAAGATAGTGGTTCTCGAATCTAAATCTCCCTTAGTTATTGCTCCATGTTCTATTCCGCAACCCACCATAAGAATCACTTAATCAAAATTTAATCATTTAGAGGTTCTTTACACTAGGATTTAATAAACCTCGACATTAACCTTAGAGATTAAAGGGAGGGTGAAGATGAAATCGACGTGATTTTTTTAATTGACTCTAAATAAAAGCGTAAAACAGTGGTTTTTAGTATATTTGATGACTCAACCTATTTAGACCAAATATGCCCAAACCTCAAATTACACTGAATTCCCTGGATTTCACTAATATTTGTTAATTTCCCTGAATTTTTAGCCTTTAATTTATTTCCCTGAGTGAGAATTTCCACGTTTGTATGAACCCTGCATAAAAAAGGAGAAATTCTGACTAATCAAAAGTTGGATTAGTAAAAAATCCGGTAAAATCCCAGTGCAAAATCTCGTTCTTTTATATTTGTACCAAGGATTTTCACAAAAAATATCGTGCGTACAACAGCGCGTGTCTCGGATATTTTATAAAGCCAAAGGTAGGGCAGGGTTCGTACAAAATTTTGGGAGTTAATTTCCATGGCTTTTCCAGGTTTTCCCTGACCTTTTCTAAATAGTTTCCCTGACCAATTTTAATTCTTTATTCATAATATTATTCTTACGAGCGAGCTCTTGATAATTCCCACTTTATTTTTGGCATAGTTTATTGATCAGAGTCCACTTAGAATATGAGAAAAAAAAAATATCTTTAGGCAAATATTTTCAGTTTATAATAATTATGTTACAATTAATTGATCAACCAATCATAAACAGTCCTTATAAACGTACCAAAATATTTCATTTATCTGACCATTTGGGCTCATTTCCTAATTCCCTGACCTATCGGGCCAATTTCCAAATTCCCTGAATTTTCCTGACCTTTCGGGCGAATTTCCCTCACTTTTCCCTGACCTTTTGGGCGATTTCCCTGAGTTTTCCTAGACATTCTGGGCTAATTTCCAAATTCCGTGACACTCGCGAACTCAGGTGTACAAAATTTTTGAACTCTTTACACTATCAAAGCTGAACTGAGAATTCATGAGAGTTCGAACTCATTGCCATGTCAGAGCTGAATTCAGTGAACTCAGGTGTACAGCAAATTCAAGAGTGTCTGACTTCTCGCTTTTCCACGTTATGTACGAACCCTGTGGGGTCATTTCATTAGTCACGTGTTTCCCTTTTAATTGAATGCAAAAAAATCTGTATCTTTTACGATTTTTTGGCACAATTCACAGTCATTTTCCGAATGTTTTATTACGAGAACAAGGCTTATTCTACAATCAATAAAAATTTACTTGATTTTCCTCTTCATCCTCCCTTTAACGAAAATTTTATGAAATAACATATCTAAATATATAAGTTATGAAAAAAAGGGGGCAACATTTTCTATTCAAAATGATAACTTTTGGCCTTCAGCACGAATTTAAAAACATCTCCACGCAGGAATTTCGTGCCATGATAAATTTCACGGGATATGTTTGTACAAAACAGTACAATTCTATAATGTTAATATTTAAATTAGCCTTTTTCTATCACGCCGGATCCTCTGGAAGGATCGTTTTAGAATACAAAATCAGTTAGAAACGACTACTTTTCATCCTGACTCGTTTAACATCGCGTATTAATTCACCTCAGGTTTCCTACGCAGTGTAAACTTCTCCTGAATAGAAGTAAAGAAAACTAGCCTTCTGATTGGATTATTCCTACACCCAGACGTCTCCTTGAAGGAATTTTTTTCTGATCCCTGTTTTCCTCCCCCTCTTCCTACGAGTTATTCTTTAGAGTTTAAAGTAATTGGCTTTACGTTTTTCTTATTAAATTACTTTTAAAATTAAGTTATAAAAACAGTTTTGTTAATCTGTTACCAAGGGTAATGTAGAAAAATTAATTTAAGTTTTATCTCTCTATAAAGTTTAAACTTTAAAGCCTTATGTACGTAAGAACCAAGGCTTAGTGATATTACTCATAAAAAATTTGAGAAGTAGCAACACCTGCTTCCTATTTCTAGAATAGGGCATTAAAATGAGTGGTAGAAGTTCAACTTCACCCACGAAAAGTGCCAGGAGGCCTACAACGAGAGGAAGCCCGAGTAACCTTCGTACGATAAATTCCCAAACCCAAGTTACTGAACCCGAAAATTCACATAGACAAGAAACTGTAACGCAAAATACTACCTCTCCACCTCGAAATTCATCGCAGTTAACTCAACCCAAAGTTCCCCAACCGCTAAATAGTGAAGATAGGCTTTCGAACGACACTAGACCCACATTAGAAAGGTTCGTGGACGGGGCCGAAGCTAGCAACATCGACGCTGAGGAAGACTCCCTCGCAAATCGCCAGTTATTTGAGCAAATGGGTGATGATGACCCAGAAACGGCTGAATTGGCTCGTTTACGATGCTCGAGTATTCAAACCGAGGTTATATCGGAAAGAAGTCGACGAACAGGCCAAGCTAGTGCGGGTTACCCTGGTCTTTCATTCGGTAATTCAGTGTTCGGATCAAATACCATGATGAAATTACGTATCATTTCGAACGAACTTCACAATATCATGAACGTTTACTTAAAAAGGGCTGAGGGGGAGATAGTGGCTCTAAATAACCGCGTTAAAGTCCTAGAGGACGATCTCGGTAAATCGGAAGAGGGTCTGAAGGAAGCTACTTCGAGTTTGGAAGAAGCGACGCAAGCCATGACTGAAAATGAAAGCATTGGGGAAGAAATACAAACGCGAGATAGCATGGAAGATGGTCGACTAGCCTTATTAGATTTAGAGCTCAATAAAGCCAAAGAGTTGGCTGAAGAAACGGACAAAAATTACAAAGATATGGCTCAGAGAATCTCTTTGCAAGAATTAGTGCCTTATAAATTGGAATTTAATAATAGCGAGGCTGTGGTTTTTGATACCCAAACAGCGTGAGAGTGCTTTTTTGAAAATTAAACGCAATAGAGAAGAAATTTTATATAACTTATTCAAATGGAAAAATAATTTTTTATACCCTACGCTGTTAAATTTTGATCAGCATAAAAACCCAGAAATATTCTAATAGTTGATCGCATTTATACCTCATGCCGTGTTAAAATTTAGATTTATATAAAAATATTAACTATGAAATATAGAATTTAAAATGTTAATCCAATGTTACAAATATTCTAATTATCCAGCCTTAAATTCCTGGAATTATTTTAATTTAAAGGGACTAGCTGCAATTTTTAAAACCCCTTTAAAGTCGCCTTCTTTTCTAGCTTAGCAGACGACGTTGACCATAAATTGTACAGTCAAAGCTAGGCTGTGTGCGTAAGGGAAGAGCATTTTAAAGGGGCAAAATTCAGAGCAGATCAGGCCTTTAATTAATGGTTCATGCAACATTTGGAAAACCAACTATATAGTTTTTTTTTTTTTTTTTTTTTTTTTTTTTTTTTTCAATGAATTTTCCCTGATATTTCCAGGTGCACCAACAACCCTTATGAAAACTAAGAATTTAGGCTACTGATTATAGCGAATTCCACTTGACCACTTTGGGCGAGGGGACATACCTTTGAAAACTCTGGGGTACAAAATTTTAGAACCATTTTCACTACCAAAGCGGAACTGAACAGTTCGCAAGAGTTTCCCCAATTCTATTGCTCTCTCGAAAAAGAGTGAAAAAAAATAAAACTTCCTCTTAGCTATGACTATTAACAATGGATTCCTATCGTTATAGATAAAGACGAACAACAAAACCTGGTGTACATAAAAGTCCTCTAACAACAAACAGTGGCAAAAGCAGTAACTTAATAAATATGTCTGCCTATTATTTTCATAGCTGCCAAGCACGTAGTTTTGTTAGTTACTTTTGCCACTGTTTGCTGTTAGTGAACACCTATGAACACCAGGAATTAAAGGGACTATCAACGATTTATAAAGCCCCTATAAGGTCGCCTTCTTTTGAGTTAGTAGACGACTTTGACCTTTTAGCGAAGTGTACAGTTAAAGCTAGGCTGTGTGCATAAGGGAAGGGGGGCAAATTTCAGGGCAGATATGGCCTTTAAAGGGACTATATGCGATTTTTTTTAAATCCCCTTTAAAGTTGCCTTCTTTCTAGTTTAACAGACGACTTTGACCATATAGTTAAGTGTACATTCAGCGCTAGGCTGTGTGCAAAAGGGAAGATGATTTTAGAGGGGAAAATTCTAGAGCAGATAGGTGTACATTGTTAAAAGTGCTAGGACTCTGAGATGTCTCTCGCTCTAGTCTAGAGCACGCAGTGGGATTCAATATTATCATGAAGCAAGAATATATTTAACACAAGAATATGGAACCGTACGCTATAGCTCTAGTATAACGCTAGTCACGAACGGGAGGAGCTTACTAGATTTGACGTTATATGCGTTATGATTTTCACCCTATCACTAGCTTTCGAGGTTCGCGACAGTCAGCTAACTGCCAGCGCCTATCGTAGAAAACCGCCAACCGCTTCCTGTGCACGTGACATGAGGTGTGGTGTAAGACCCCCGTAGGCTCCACCCGATATTGTGACTAGCGCGCAGACAAAGGTATAGCTCTTCCATATTTTTGTGTTGAATCTATTCTTGCATAAAGTTTATGCCTGAGAAGGAGTGTGAAAATTAAGCTTTCTTACTCTTAGCGCAAACTTATTTGTACACCAAATATTTTCCTGACTTGTGTCAAACTAAAGTTTTACTAAATTTTAGTCAATATTCGAATAACCTAATATTTCCAGATTTGTATGAACCCTATAATTTCCAATTTGAATTACATTTAAGATTAAAATGAATTAAAAATCATTTATTTTTGCCCCTTTTTTAATCGTGATTTTAAATTTTAATACATTCCTCAAATATATGAGGAAATAGTAATTTTTGACTAATTTTAGGTTTTAATTGTTAATTTTTATTTAGCCGAGAATAGAAAATAAATTGGATTAAAATCTTTACATTCTCTTTTAATGTAAATTTTAAATAAAATACTCTAGGTCTGTGTTAAATAATTATACAGCTTTTGTTTATTACGATATTAAAAGCTTGCATGTTAATTAGGTAATTGATTGTAAAGTTAAATAAAAAGCATGTCAGAACAATAATATTCTTTGTCTCATTAAAAATATATTTAAAGGGAGAATGTAACTTAACAACAAGTGATTTTTTTTATCAATTCTTTATTGTTTAAATAGGCCTAATCCACTAGTGAAAAAATTTATGAACAAATATTAAACTAGAAATAAATTTAAAACTTACACGGAAAATAGGCTTAGCTGGATTCATGGAGATCCTGATTTGATCGCGTATAAAGTCTAGCGACCAATCGAATGCAATCTCTCGTGAACGACGGGCCTTAGCTCATTGGTCGCTAGACCTCACACGAAGGCAATTCAGGATCTAAATGAATCCAGCTAAGCCTAAGTAAGTTTTAAATTTCTAGTTTAATATTTGTTTTGTAAACTTTTTTATTGGTGGATTAAGCCTATTTAAAGAACTAGGAATTGATAAAAAAATCACTTGTTTTTAGGTTGCATTCTCCCTTTAATAACTGCTGTCTGGGGGCACAAAACATTGAAATGGTAACTAACTTGCCTAAATATAAAACATATTATTGTCCATTGTGATTATTGTCAGTGGTGTTGAGTAATTAAAAACCTATTTGAGAGATCCTCATGGATTTTAAAAATGAAATATTTTTAAAATGTTTTTTTAAGATACCACAAAATCCATGAGGACCTTTTAAATAAGTGTTTAATTAAAGGGAAATTTGGAGTTAAAAATGGAACAGCTTTTGAATTTATTTCTGGAATCACCGGATGCCAAAAAATCAATTTAAGAATTAATAGACACATTTTTGGTGTTTAAATTAATTTCTAAATTTTGGTTAAAGGGAGAGTGTAACTTAAATAACAACAATTTATTTTTAAATCGATTCCTTATCGTTTAAATAGGCCAGAATATATACTTACGTTCAAACTTAAAAGAAGATTGCAACCTAACAATGAGAGATTTTTTTATCGATTTCATATCATATCCACCCGTAAGAAATTTTACAAACTAATATTAAACTATAAATAAATTTAAAACTTACACAGAGAATAGGCTTAGCTAGAATCATAGCGATCCTGAACTCTCCGTATAAAGACTATCGGTTAATGACATTGGTCTATGGTTCTTATATGGGGAGTTCAGGATCGACATGAATTAAAATTTTTAATTTATTTCTGGTTTAATATTTGTTTGTTAATTTTTTACTGCGGTACTAGTCAAGGAATAAATCAAAAATAACTTGTTAGGTTTTACTCTCCCTTTAAGTTTGAATATAAGTATATATTTGGGCCAATCAATATTTCAGCCTTCAATAGCGCTTATAATGCCCTAACATTAAGAGAAAAGGTCAGTGTTTGATGCCCAAGTCATTGGCCGTCAAACGCCGGCATATTTTTTTAATATTAAAAAAGCTATTGAAGGCGCTATTGAAGGCTGAAATTTATACTTCACTTACATTCAAACTTTACCAAACTTTATTTAAACACCAAAAGCGTGTCTAATAATTGTGGAAAATTCTCAGATATGTTTTTGGCGTGGTGATTTGAAGATAAACTCAAAAGCTGCTACAATTTTAGCTTATAGCTTTAGAGGCCCTACGTACGCTGAAATTTGCCCCTTAAAAATGCCCTTCCCTTATGCACACAGCCTAGCCTACTACATTGCCAGGCTCTTTCTCAGGAGAGGAGTGGTCTCCTTGCATCACATATCGACTCTTCCCACTTAACAGGCCTCCTTGGTTTTGTACAGGACGATTCGTATCCCATTGGGGAGGTCAAAGACATTCTTCTCCACTGGAGCTCCCTTAGGCTTATGACCAAATTAAAACCAAACTATAATACCTAAGAACCTAAAATCTCTTCTCGGTTTAAAATCGCTTATATAACTTTCTGCTGCGTGCTCGCGAAATACTGTTTGGACTTATTATTATTATTATTATGTTATTGTATTCTTTCGATATTGTACTTAACTTTAATTTGTTTTCTTATCTTTGTTTAATCGTATATATTCTTAAATGTAACGCGTAACTTTAGTTACTGCATGGATATAAACTCGCGAACCATTGTTCCTCCCTGATTTAAAAGGGATCCATTTATGTAGTAAATGGAGAGTTAATAAACATTCATTCATTCATAGCATTGACTGTACCATTTGTTATGGTCAAGGTCGTCTGCTAAGCTAGAAAAAAAAAAAAGCGCCTTTAAAGGGGATTTAAAAATTGCAGATAGTCCCTTTAACTTGGCTAAATTAGAATAACAAGGTAAACTTAACGGACTAACCCTATGCATACAGACAAAGATCAATAAGTATATTTACCAATGTTGCCTAGTGAAAAATTTATCAAACAGAACAGTTTCGAAACTAGTTGTGTCAGGAATTCTCAATAAAATAATACGCAGCAATGGCAAATTTTATTTTTTAAATTGTCGAATTTTTTTGTAATCCGCCCTGACCAATTTATTGGTTATCCCAAACCTATAGACCAAAATTTTGGGTAAGGCCAAGATAGGTTAATTATTTCAAATCCAGCCCGACTCTGCACTGTCTAGCTAGGTTCGAAGTTGAGTTGGCAGAACGTGTAAGACGTACTGGGCTATCTTTATGATCTCGAAGTAAACTACCCAACTCAAGTTGGATTTTCATAGAGACAAGCTTGTAATAACAGGTTGCGTCAACCCGCAGAGCTGACTAGTGAAGAGTTCAGATTGAACACGCTCGATATGAGGTTTGTCTCGTGAAATTTTGTACTAGTTCCAGCTGTCGTCAAGCTCACTTCCAATATAAGCCACTTCAATGGTAGAAAAGAGGGTAGGCATACAAAGGGAAATGAACCCCGCACTGCTATTGGGCATGAGCTCATAACCCAGTGATGTCGCAGGGTTCATCCCCCTTTGTATGCCAGATACTGAAGGATGCCTACCCCCTTTTCTGCCGTCGAAGTGGTCTATTCTATTTTAGTGACACTTATGTTTATTGGTTGCAGTTTTACACTAGTACTAGTGTCATGGAATCCATGGACTGAATTTTTAAGGCCTTCCAACTAATACCTTCAACACTGTAATTCAAGCTAGTAGCTATTAGATCTGAATCAGAAGCCGATGAGAAGGTGGGTTCATCGGCTTCAGTCTTAATCAACATTCTAAACTAAATGTAATATAACATGGATATTGCAACCAAAAGTCACGCTTATTTCATCCAAGGTTCAGCATTCTACTAATTCGAGCCGAAGTACAACAAAGTCGAAATATCTCCGTAGACTTAGGTTAGGTAAGGGTGTTTTGTTCAAATAACTAGCCCATTACAAGATATTCTCTGTCTAATAACGCCTTATACTAATTTTGCTTCGTTAATTTTGTAGTTCTGCTGAAAAGGGTCTAAAACGCGTTAATGGTTAAATATATTGGATGCACCTGATACGAATGATACAACATACTACTATGGCCCTTGATGGGTAAAGTTATAGATTTGATGTTAATTAGGCTTACCTTTGTTGTTACGTCTTAGGCCTAAACTGGATTTTCCCCATGATGTGGTTTGACTTTTGAACACATTGCAATATTCCTTTGTATTATATTGTTTGTTGATGTATTAAACAGTATGTGGAAAAGTAAAGGAATACTTTATCGACACCAAAAAGACACACGAAAACACAACTCGCGACGTGAGAACAATAGAAACGATGTAAAGAAATACGACTGACGACTGACGTAAAAAACCGTTTTTGAGAACAAAGCCAAAGCGCGCTTGCTAAAATTTGAAATTTTCAACCGATGCTCTAGGAAGACGACCGGCCAGCCAATCAAATTTTGCAATATAATAACCCGGATGTTTATGGCGGGAAAATTCAAATATTTGATCTGTTTCTCTTTCAACATAAAATAAATGGATTTTCCATCATTATGTGTTTACAATATCGAATAAATATCATATTTAATATAATTTATGTTGTCTAAATTTAGTTTTATCAACATAACAGTAGAAAACTGATTTCATAGGATACTTAAAAGTTAAAAATGAAAACAACCTTTGTTTATATTACGTTTCAAATATTTTGGAACTTCGAATTGCCAATATGCACTCTGGACATTATACGAGGAAACGTTTCCTCCCAAACTAGGCATATATTAAAAGTAACAATGGATAATAAAAAACACAATTTAATTTCGATAAAAGGGGTTTAGCCCCTTTCATGGAGATTAGAATGGCCTTTCTTATTACAACTCAAATTCAAGACTGTCAGTTGCTTCACTTTCTTATATTATAAGTAGTTGTCTTAGAAACTTTGTTCACTAGTATCGTAGGATACTAAGGAACAGAAGCCACGAATTATGAAGAAGTCTAACTGGATAAAAACTTCTCGAAAGAAGACTACTGTCAACTATCCAAATAAAAGATCAAAGCGTAAAATTGTGATTGGCAACGTTATCAAGTTTTTATACGCAATCGGGTGTTTTATCGGGTTTTTATTGCAAATATGGATGTTTAGCAAGCTTTACTTAAAATATCCAGTTCGAATGGAAATGGAGACTGATTTCTTAAACGGGCCTGAAGTACCGGCTATCACGGTTTGCAACTCAAATGGGTGAATAAATACATAGTTAAACAACTTAACAGTTTACATAGTATTATTAATTTACAAAATTTAATTTCAGCTTCAGAAAAAGTGAAGTTTGTGGCATATTAGTCAAAAAATGCCCAGAATTAATCCGAGAAACTTACTACGAAGTAGAAATTTTATCAAATTAAGGAATTTATAGTTTCTCATTTTAATTTTATAGCTTAGAATGTTTCTGGCAAAACTTTACAAGTATACCACATTCGCCCAAAAAATCAAAGCCGGGCACGAGTTCAGAAAACTAGTCGTGCAATGCATCCCAAAAAAATACTGGTTGTAAAATTTATTTTATAATTTCAGGGCTTCCAGCAAAATCCAAAAAATAGAAAGGGAAAACCTCAATTTTAGATTAGGGACCAAAATTTTCAAAGTAGGAACCAAAGACCAATTTTAAATGAAAATGGGATCTTTATTTGAAGCCTTTTAGGACAGCTAGGTAGAGAAACCCTGGATATTCTTTTCCTGCCCTTCCCATATGGTGCCACCTTGACATCTAAATAGACCTTAAGCCCCAAAAACGTGGAAAATGGGATGATTTAGGGACGAAATACTGATTTTAAGGTGGTTTTTGGGAGTTATAGTAACAAATTAGGAACCAAATGGAAGCCCTGCAATTCAGCTTCTTTCATAAGTTACACTTTTAAATCTCATATATATCCTAAAGCTCAAAGATTCCCGTTCTATCATACTCAAGCTATACTGGAAATTGTTACACCATCAATGGAAACTTCACGGGTAACGAACCTGGGTCAACAACAGTGGAAACCTTAGTTGGTGGTCAATTTATCTTCGTTAGCCCAGATGGTCTGCAATCATAATTGCCCTATAATTATAAATAGCTCTACTTCCCTAACTTTGTTCTTCTAAACTGCAGTTCTGTTATTATCATTTAATACTGAGAGCGAAGAATATCTAAGTAAAGAAGATGATAGTGTCAAGGTTCAAGTTCATAATGGTTACGATATCCCGTTGTACATACAAACAGCCTATCAACTCGACAAGGGATTTTACTATCAAATGTATATAACTAAGGTACAATTGAATTTAGAAAGATAATGAAGACGAACGTGGAATTTTGAATCAATTAGAATGGTTCAAATGCAAAAAAAACAACACCCCAAAGCTAGTAATGGATTTGATTGAAAATCCCCCGACTTTTCCAGCTTATCCTTTATCAATTTTCACTATTATTCCTCACTATTGATGTTTTGAACAACACTGACTTTTTAGAAATAAATAGTTTGACTCTTGGCCCCATTTAGAAAATATATGATTCTATTAGAAATATTTTTAAATTCCTTACACATCCCTGACCTTTTTAGGAAATCCCTTACTGTCTATGAATACTTTGATTTGATCCCACAGCCTTCCGTTTACAGGAAAAAGTTGTGGGTCCTAATCCAACCAGTGACCCAACATCTTTTTCATGGATGGGTGCATTGTAACATCTATCTGGTCCTAACTATCCCGTTAGTTTGGTTAGCTAAGTCACCATAAAATCCCTGACCTAAGGCCTCAATTTAGGAATTTCCTGATTTATCCCAGACCTGATGTATTCAGGTTTCATATGAACCCTATCATAAGATTATTAACACACCCGTAAGTTACAAACGAGGGCTGTTTCAAAGTTAAGCTAATGACTGGCAAATCTTGCGACTCAAAGGATGTTTATGACATTATGTACCTTATTCTATATTGGGGGATTCAGGCATGATTCAGGATTGGCTCTATTGCCTGTATAACTCGCATTTTAAGCCAGCACTAACCTAACTTCATTTTTATATAGATAAAAATGTCAATATCTGAGATAGTTTTAATATATATTACAAACACTAATCAAACCCTAAAGCTGATTAGCTGCAGAAATCCTGTCTTATTTAAGTCTGAAACTGTAACCAGAGGTTGCTCGGGGTTGAAAGGAGCTTTGAAAATAACCCTACTAATTCTGTGGCAAAACAGCACCTTTTTCCCACTGTTTTGAGGGATATTTCTTAGCTTCATCTCGTGTCCCAAGCTACTCAGAAAATAGGTTTAGCGAGTTCAATTGTAACTTGATCCTTAATTGGAATCTTTGGCGAGTTTTAACGTTGTTTCAGAAATTTTAACAATCCTAATACATGACCTTAGTATTCTTTCAAAGTGCCAAACAAAAGGCAAACAATTCCATGCAGGAAGGATTGAAATTTGTACCTAGTAGGCTATTACCAAGTTTGCATATTCCATTTAAAATAACACATTATTCTTCATAATCCCTTTAACTTAGAGACTCAATGTGACTCGATTCAGGCCTTGTCAAAATGATTTCTCGCCAATTTTATTAAAAACAATCGAGTCAGGTTGAGTGTCTACTTTAAACTAAAACAAAATAAGTCAAAACCACATTTTCTAGACAACCAACAAGTATTTGCCACCGCCTTACTCGACAAATTGTTACGATTATCGAAAAGCTTTCGCTGAAAATGGATGGAAAGGACCCTTATCTACTCAAGTAATCTTAGCAATTACTTGAAGGGATAGAACCAAGTTAATTAATGGCAGGAGTTTCTACCCGATGCCAAGCTGAATCCAGACAGTAGATTTTATCCTATTCGGAAACTTCAGGCTATTCCTCTCTTCTACCCTTCATCGTGGCTGTTTGCGAATCATTTTTGAAAGTTTCATTTTAATTTTCTTGTTTGGAATTTCATCTCAATAAGAACACACGCTCAAAGCCACAAGAAACGTTAGGTGCTTCAAATAAGAGTTTTTCAAATAAAAAATATTGAAAGTACAGTATGATGGAGCCTTTTTATACCCTTACCGAAAAAAGTTAGTCTGATGTGAAGAGGTCCTCAAGAACACTGCAAAGGTCTTGGGGAAGTCTTTAAGACCTCACCAAGAATTCTTGACATAATGGAAGACTTCCCCAAGACCTCTTAAGACTACATAAGACACCCGAAAAACTTCCACAAGACCTCTTAAGACTAACTTTTTTTGGTAAGGGTAGCGCGGCAACAACACGACTCAACGGCAGACAAGCTTTGGCGGTTGTTCATGACGAAGGGAGACCGTGAGGTTTCAATTGGCCCAGTAATAGGGATAAAATGAAAATATGACCCTACGATCAATGTTCACACTTAAATATAAGCGGTAATAAAATCAAATTTATTCAAAGAGGGATTCTTATTCCATTCTGAGATGGTGATACGATAATCCCAATCATGCAGATACTCTCGCCATTCAAGGTTAGTAAATATGCTCGCCAATGGCTAAGCTAGGCCTTGGTTTAATGTTTTGTTTTTACCAGTGCTGGGCAATTTGCGAGTGACTTTGTACAGCCAAGCCTGGTCACTCGCGAGAAAGTTCGCGAATTTGCCCACCTCTGGTTTTTACCCTACTATACATCCCAAAATTCACTACTAAAACCTTATTTAATCGACTGATAAGATCGTTGGATGGTGTCCATCTACAGTTTGAATTTTTAAACTTCTAACGAAATTTAATATTTTCTTAATTAAAAAAAAAATATATATATTCTATACGTAATCACCCGTCGGTTCTACTAGTTTGAAAAACTTGGTTCTATCCCTTAATTTACAAATGAAGTTCTGTAGTGGATAAATTTAATTTACGCAGGCTTGCGTTTATCACTGCATCCATAAAACAACCAGAGGATGCGGCTATAATACAATTATGCGGGCCAAATACCCAGTTTTGGTTGAAAACATGCAACTGGTTGTGTCCCAATTGGATGGGTTGAATACAACCCTACACAAATGCAGCCGAGTCAAAGTCAAAGAACTTTGCAAAAATTGCTCGAATGAGTGTCCTCGATCTTGCGAGTAAAATTTTTCTAACCTGCTGTATAAAACTGGGCCAAACTTTCATAATTCCATACCCTCTTAGGTACTCTTATTTCATATCGGAGATTCAAAAACAAACTTACAAAATTAGAGCGACACCAATAGTAAGGCTATCTTTTAACTTTATTTTCTAAGGATGAGAGAGTACCGCTTTTAAGGAAGAGTATTTTTATTCGCATGCTGGTAAGAATACTCGTTTTAAATATCAAAGTTTATCGAGTACTCACTTTGAAAATGAAAGTCTAACGATTATTACTGGTTTGGGAAATCTAAGTTTAATAATCGTTTGTTTTAAAAATCAAAGTTTATCAAGTACTGGCTTTAAATATTAAAATTTGAGCTGACAAGCTTTGAAAATTTTTACTCCTTTTGTTAATTTATTAAGTATTCATTTAGAAAATAAGTTTCTCTAGTACTCGTTTGGAAAACAATCGAGTACTCGTTTGGAAAACAAGTAATCGAGTACTCGTTTGGAAAACAAGTAATCGAGTACTCGTTTGGAAAACAAGTAATCGAGTACTCGTTTGGAAAACAAGTAATCGAGTACTCGTTTGGAAAACAAGTAATCGAGTACTCGTTTGGAAAACAAGTAATCGAGTACACGTTTGGAAAACAAGTAATCTAATACTCGTTTGGAAAACAGGTAATCGAGTAGTCATTTGGAAAACAAGGTTTCAAAGTATAACGAGCACTCGCTTTGAATTTCAAAGTATAACAAGTACTCGCTTTGAAATTCAAAGCTTAATGAATACTCGCTTCGAAATACAATGTTTAACAAGCATTGATCCTAAACATTCTTGTGTACTAATAATTCTTATTAGCAATTAATTCTTAAATGAGTTTTCACAATTATGAATAATTAATCTGTTTAATAATTAATATTATTAAATTATGATATAACTGGCAAAAGTAACTTTGATTTATTTGGTATTTGAGCCATTTTCAAGGATGATGATTACAAATTGAACTACTTCTAATCATTAGACTTCCTCGTTAAAAACAAGTACTCACTCAACCTTAAAACT
This sequence comes from Odiellus spinosus, assembly GCA_963920705.1. Lineage (NCBI taxonomy): Eukaryota > Metazoa > Arthropoda > Arachnida > Opiliones > Phalangiidae > Odiellus > Odiellus spinosus. Next base: position 7,237,219 of record OY987230.1, read on the forward strand.
TTAGAAATCACCGAATTACGATGATTAAATTGTTTTTTTTAATAACGTTTTAGAGAATCAACAAAAGTGTACCCGAGTAAGATAACTTGAAAATTCAACTGATTTGCGTATGTAGTTAATTTTAAATATCATAGGATTCCAACCGCAGATACGAGGCTAAACATAGTCTACAAAACACTGGAGCATCGAGTATTTGTGGTCAATCCTCAATTTCAGGCTATCGAAATATTCTCATATGTTGGAGGTTACATCGGGGTTTGGCTAGGAGTTTCCCTTTGGACATTCCCAAAAGAATGTTATCGAATTTACTATTGGTTCATTGAAGCCAGTCGCTTTAAATAATTGAAAGTTTGTAATTGTGTTGGACCAAAACCGATAATGGATCAATACCGATATTGAGGGTTTACCGATATCAGCTCTATAATTACCGCTACTGATATTTTAAAAACTGATGCCAAAATTTTGAAAGATAGAGGGGCCAAACTCTGCCAATGAGAGCGTTTTGACATCATAATTAGGGGTGTGTGAATACTCGGTCACGAGTTAGACGAGTATTAGTTTTTCCCGGACTCGAACGAGTATGCTAGTCCTCTGCCAATGCTTAAAAATTTCTTGATTGGCAAATATTGATAAATACTAAACGAGTCCAAATTTCTCCAACGATTTCCATACTTTTAGTTAACTTACTACCACTTTTACTGTAATAAAATACTAGATCTTTCTAACATGAAAAAACATGATTATTCCAATACAATACTGGTATAGGTTGGTGGACGGTATCTATCTAAGCTTTGCAATTGTCATTCCTGTGTGGCACAGCCGAGGTCACATAAAATATAGAAATCAAAGTTGACTGCGCATATATAAACATTAAAGGCAAATACGCACTGATCCGTGATCTATGACTCAATTAGAAATTGGGATAAACTCGTATTGGACTCGAAACCATTCGTTGAGGACTCTGACTAGTCCAGTTTACCAGTTTAAAGGAGGATTCACATACTCCTAATCATAATCAAACCCAACCAATGGCCTTTGGTTTTTTGTGAAGCGTAGAGCTTTTCCAGTTAAAATTTAACTCTCATAAAGGATAAATAAAGCTTAGATTTGGAAATATTTTAGGATTAATAAGGACCATAACTATAAAACTACGCGTAAATTTTATTTCTTTAGAAGTTAAATGTTAGGGAAACTACGGTTCCTGCTCGTGAAAGGGTCAAAATTATAATATTTCTTAAATAAAAGTTGTTTAAACACGTTTTTTGGGCCTACAGGGTCATCAAAACCAGAAAAGAAAAGGGTGATAACCAAATTAGGATCAGGAATTTCTTTCGTTTAAAAATTCCTGTCTGGATATATTACTGAAATTGTAATGGGTTTTGCGTTTAAAAATTTCAGTAACTTCAGCTCTAAAGTCAGAATTGAGCAAGTTCAAACAAAACTTAATTTTGAGGTTAAATTATAAAGTTACTCAATATCAGTTAAAAAACCAGGTAGGTTTTTAATCATATCGATTAAAATATCGGTATCATTTTAAGTTATAAAAATTTGGCAATATCAGTTAAAGAATATCGGTATTGGATATCATCCAACACTAGTTTGAGACCTTCGCTATTATTTAATTAACCTTATCTCCCTCAGCTTAGAACGCAGAAACTATTAACAGTTATCTATCTCGTTAATACAACTCCACCCCAGCAACTACTATCATAGTATTTAAGCGTTTTAACCCGTATTTCACCACAAGTTTGTTTACTTTTAGGTAAAAAAATTATCATTTATTCCCACATATTCACCGTATGTAACACATTTCCATATTTTCACTGCGAACCAGTAGAGAGTAGAGCTAGTAAACCACTTGCAGTACCGACAGATAGAACGTAGTTTCTAAAATAACTCAGTCAAGGAAACTAAACAGCTGAAATTAACGGATTAAAAGTTTTTTTGCAAGGATACACGCTGGGAGTTAGCGAACGTAACACGTAGAAAGATGCAAAAATGATTAATGTTAAGAAGAGAGCATTGTTGTAAAAGATGGAGAATGTAGTCGCTTCGTAGTCCGCTACTTCGTTCTTTTTCCACAAGATTCTGTTAAAAAATTTATTGGAGTGTTATGTTTTAGGTGCAATAAAAAGTTATAAAAACCTTTCGTCCTTTTCCTTCTTAGACATCTTCTTATCATCCGCCAACTTCTTCATGATTTCTCGGGTTACAGCGTCTTCTCGTTTCTGAGCAACCCTAGTTTTTATTCAAAGATAGCCTTGCTTAAAAACCCCACAAAATGTAAGAAAAATCGGTAAAATGATGCCTACTTGTGCTTCAAGACGAACTTCACGTTCTTGTAAGCGAAAGCCACGAGCCATGTGCTTACTAAGGTTACGACGACAAAAAGGGCAATGGATTGGTAAGGATCCATTTGATGTATCCTCCAGAACAACCCTAAAATTGGTTTAGATCATAACAATTGTCAAATTTAATTACCCTACATATCGACAGGGGGTCCTAATATTGATGACGTTGCCTGTAAAATTTCGGCCATGCTTTCTTGTTTAATAGGCCTCGTCCTCGCTCCTAAAGGCTAAAGGTAAGTGGAACTTACAATTTGGAATGGCAGAAACGATGAAAGCATTTCCGTAAAACAAAGCCGAGGATTTAGTTGTAACGTTCCTGCTAAAATCTTGAAGAAGTAATTCTTCTTCCTTCGTTAACGATTTTCGTCCACCTGCCATAATTAACACTTAATTTTAAACACGTTGAACTTCAAGTTAACGACCCAGGTTGTTGTACTATTGTAGAGACACCGAAGAATAGACACGTCCTCACTCCTCAGTCACAATCACGTGGCTTGTATACGAGACTCTGATTGGCGTGCTACATAGAGAGTCAAGTTGTTGCGCTTTAGCATGGATCTCCATGATCTTTCTGGAGAATAAAGTTTGGATTTTTATGAAAATGTGCCACTGATAGATGGCGCCAGAGGCTCCATAAGGAACATAAAAATCACCAAATATTTTTCGCTTGAGCTTTCTCGAGAATAAAATAAGGATTTTTATGAAAATGAGCCACTGAAGTTGAGAGATGGCGCCAGGGGTTCCATTAGAAGGATAAAAATCACCAAATTTCTTTAGCGAGTATAAAGTTTGGATTTTTATGAAAAATTTATTTCTTTTATAGCGAGTGTAAATATTGAAAATGAGAATGAATTTAAATAAATTGGTAATTTTAACAGAATTTAAAGCCGAGATTATAATTTATTTTGAAAGTTATTATTTTTAATAGTTGTAAAATATAAATGTAAGATAATTTATAGTGTAAATAAAATAATTAATAAATATTATAAACTCCCTATTCTTATTGCAGGTTTGAGACATTATTAATAATTAAAACAGGGTTCGTACAAAAGTTTGAAAGTTAATTTCCCTGACTTTTCCAGGTTTTCCCTGAACATTTCTAAACAATTTCCCTGACCAAATTAATCATTTTTTCACGAATTTAATCTTTCTGGCGATCTCTTGGCAATTTCCACTTTTAATATGATATATTTTATCAATGAGGGTCAATAGTTTACTCAGTTTATAATAATTAAGTTAAAATTAATTTGTCAACCAACCATGTTCCTTGACACGTAACAAAATATTTAATTTCTCTTACTATTTGGGCCCATTTTCAAATTCCCTGACTTTTCCCTGACCTTTTGGGGCAATTTCCTAATTCCCTGACCAGGTTTTCCAGGTCGAGTACGAAGCCTGTAAAAATTGAGCCTAAAATTGGATTTGCGCCGGCCCTGCTTTCCTAATGATAACACATGTACGCCTAGTGACTTATTTATTCATTTATTATTAATGGGACAGCGTACAAGAGGCCTTAAAGGCCCTTAGTGCACGGGAAGTGCTGGATAGTTACAAAATGTTATACTTCCACCTTTTATTTTTTAGACCTTAGTATATTAAAAAGAATTTACATGTTGATTCACCAGACTGAACGACGAACCGCGGTTAGAAACGTCTCGAATTTTTGTCTTAAAGTAATTTTATTTAATTTTAATGCCACGTGTTCTCTTTCCATTAAATAAATACTTATCAAAACTAGTTCTACAATCTCCGTGAAAAACAATAGTTATGTGAAACCTATTTCAGTAACATAAATAGCCTACTAAAGCAAATTAACAGTGACTCCGTTAGAATGCCGGCTATTCCCACTTTTAATATGATGTATTTTATCAATGGGGGTCAATAGTTTACTCATTTTATAACGGGGTAAATTTATGCAATATAATTACATTTTGAATTTAAATTTTACGAATATTGATTCAAAATTAGTGTATTTATATTTACCCATGCCCAAAAGTACGTAAAATAATATTTATTCATTTAAAATATAATTAAATTCATTAATTCAGCATAATTTTTATTATTTTTATTTTATTTTTTTAATTTCTACCAGTCGGAGTTTTCCTAGCTATTGTACTAATTCTTCATTGGAAGTTGAGTTATATCAGAGGTTATTATATACCTCTGGTTATATCCATAGCTTACTGGGGCTGTAAAAATATGGGAGACCCCTCAATTTTCTAAATGAAATAATCCGCACATATTTTACGTCTTTTTAACGTCATCCAATGTAGCCAATTTAGAGGCTAAGATCAGCCATAATTTGCAGAGTGTTTTCTACGGAAAAAGGTTACAGTGTTTCATTCTTCCACTGAAAACGAAAGCTAACTCCGAGCACGCCCAGTTTCCCGGGGAATTTCTTTTCCCTATTTTTCAGGCCCCCTTATCTTTAGTTTTCCTCCGTTGAAAGCGTTCATCCAAAAAAAAAGAATGAAGTTTTATTAAAACTAAGGGAAAATCAATCAGGTTCAGATTTCCGTTTTATTGGGTTATCTCACTGTTCACTCTTTAAGCTTGAACACCAATAACTTCTTTTATTCATAGAAGAAAGCGAATGCGGCTATGGAGTAAAGAAATTGTATTCCGCCCAGTTTTGGGCTCCGCTCTATTACAACGAGCTCCATGAACAAAAAATGGAAAAAAATGTGGTGGGGGTTTGAATTAAATTAAATATTAAATTAAATACTTAATTTTGAACATCCAAACTAACATTTTTTAAATCCCCGTGAGCAAATCTATCGAATTACGTTTATTTTACTTAATTATATTTGATTTTAAAGACGTAGTGATACCATAAACATTTTGAAATCATGAAAATTACTTAATTAGTCCCGAGCTTTCTTAGATAATTAATTAACGGATCGTCGTAGGATAAAGAGACTAATTTTATTTTATTCTCCGTATCATAATTGACTTTTTTACATATATCATATTTAAACGCGACTTAATTTCAAAGCGGGAAAATTATTTAAAAACTTCGAAACCAAAAAAAAGGGTTTACATCATTGAACAAAATTACGTAACTAATTAACCGCTTATCCCGTGATAATGAAATTAACATTTTTGAGTTCCTCTCGTATTAATTGACTAGATTAAGTATTTTTGTTTTAATATAATTTATATTTAATCTAATTAGAAGCGTTAACGCAGCTTCAGTCAATTTTTTTCAACTCCAAAATGATTTAGGCTTAACTTTGTAATTGAATAACTAATTAATGATTAGAATTACGGTAATTATAATAGCACGAGTGGATTCTTCGTATTCTAATCTATTAGAAAACATATTTTTGGTTTTAATCTTCATTAATATTAAGCCAAATATTTAGGTTTTAGCAAAGCTACTCGTTCAAAAAACCTTTTTCTCAAAACTAAACTTTCAAGACGAGATACGCAGCCATAGTATTTTCATAGATCTAATTTTCCAATTTTAAACGCGATTTAAATTTAGTTTTTATTTAATTACAGGCTCTAATTAAGATGAATTATAAAGAAAAATAAGTATTCTTGGGTTTTCGGAGACGGGGTATCCGATAAAAATACTTTTAAGAATGCACGAGCAAATTTGATTTTAATTTATATTAATTTTAATCGCGGTTAAACTTAATTAGGAGTTTAGAAGCGCTTTAAAAACACTCCTCGCTTTTTTATATAGCTAAATGAATCCCTTTTAACCTCAAAAAACTTAATTTTGCCAATTAACTTTAATCATAAAGATATACCTATACAATTTACGCTTAAAAACATTATCTTAAACACAAATTATCGCTTTAATTATGAACCTTTATAAAGTCTACGTATTATTAATACAAAAAACAACATTTACAAAATAGAAAAACGTTTTGTAATAATAATATTTCATTACGTTTTGAAATTAAATTTTACTTATAGTGATGCAAAATTAACTGAAATTATAAAAATTTGTTTTACAAATGTTTTTGTGGTTTTTGATACCTTAAATTCTAATTAAAATCTAATTTAATTTCGAATTTTTACGGAAATTTTGCAAGTTGATGTCGAACTTACCACTCTGAACTATTTCAACGATATTAAATAGGAAAAATAAGTAAAGCCACAATGTTACGCCTGCTCTAATCTTAGGCTTTCGATAAAGGAGCAAAAGAAAATAGACGATTCCATAAAGTCTGACTATGTCCCAGCCTTGAAAAATGCTAACATCTTCGGTAGAAACGGGTTCTATTTAACGGCTGTTTTTGTTAGTTTCAAGGTTGGCAAACGTATAGAAAATGCTATACTTTGAACAAACCTTGAAATAACGCTAAATTTTCAATATTAATGGGTGCTTTTTAACGGCTATTTTATCTGTTTCTACATTATTGTATATGTTACTTTATAAAACCATCTACTCTACCCCTCTCTTTCCCAGCTTTAATTTCATTGCAGGGTTGCCAGGAGCTTGTGAGTGCAGTTCAAATCAGATCAGTCTCAAAACTGCTAGCCTTTCTCTCTGCTTCAGTCTGCACTCACAACTGGCTGGCAACACTTAGAGAAGAACATTACCCCCTTTAGTGAAAACTATGTAGATGATTATGAATTATAAATGAAATGAATTTAAACCAACTTTTTAGTAATTAAATTAAAAACAATTTATCAATTTAAATTATATTTTTATTAGATTCTAATAAATTTAAAGTTTACATAAAACTGAATAGAAATTAAAACAATTACACCAAATTCGCCATCAAGTTTCAGATAATTTGCAAAATAAGAGGTACTTTGCCCTAGGAGGATGAAGTGGTAAATCCACTTTCACTCCTTAAATCTTTGGAGTAATTGTACAGAGTTCTAGAAGTTGGAAGTGTCATCACTTGTCTTAAAGCTTCGTAGAACGATGATGATTTACTTTTCAAGTAAAGACACCAATGTATAATCGCTGGATGCCATTTCTTCGGGCGAGTGAGGTTGGAATTAGCTATTTGGAGCTGCTGATGTAAGAGAAACCTTTGAAATTTGGTTGGCGTTTCAAAAGGATTGTCTTTTAATATTTGACCGAGTTCAGCATTCTCTTCGTTAGTAAGTTGCATACCGTTTGCGGTTAACAGGTTGTCAACTTGTTTCCTAAGCAATTTATTTTTCCTTGTTAAAGCCTGGTTTTTAAGTTTAGCCGCCATCATTCTCATTCTTATTTGTCGCAAGTCTAAATTGCAAAGAGTAGTTTGTTTCGGAGGAATCGCGCACTTTTTCTTGCGTTTAAGGGTTTTGAATAAGTTGTTTCGCAAAAGACGACAATTTTTACACCATCCCGTTGATTTTTTCTTGACATACTGGCATTTGATAGACCGGAGACTGTTAGATTCAGGACAATACTTTGCGGATTTGTGCGACTTATTAAGAAAGATATCAAGTACATTGTCTGAAACTCCCCAGCACACACTCAAGTTAGAATCAAAATTTGAAGTCATATTTATTAATTCTTTGGTAGATTTAATTTTATAGCCATTAGAAGATATGTAATGCGTTTTTTCAATACGTTTTTCTAGTACAAGTACTTCAACATCCAAAGATTCAGAAATTTCAAACCTTACTGTTATTAGACTTCCTTTACGCTTATATAAAAGCAAAAGGTTTGGTTCTCGCGCTACGGTCCACAAGAACGTTTTCTTATTTTCTTTTTGATGCGTCAGTAGCTCTTCCCGCAGTTTATCAAGAGAAAAAATATTATTTACTGGTTCATTAACTACAGATGACTCGATTAATAGCTCTTTGCCCAATTTTTCTATAGGTGATGGACTTTTAGAGTTTACATTCACATTTGGCCAAAATTCCTCGTCTTTTGGATTATTCTAAATAAAAGAATCATCAGTTATTTACAATTAAGTAACAAAAAGGTTGATAAAAATACTTACGATTAACAGTGTGTCACTATTATCCATATTTTCCAGACTTTCTGTATTTGAAGCTTGGTCAACTTCCATGGAATTTAACACGGTATTGCTTTCGGTTTTAATTTCAAGTTCGTGCTTTGAATAGCTTTTCGTACCTATTTTGTTTACGCTTAATAAAGTTGATGGGTCTCGCGCAACTTCATTAAACAATCGCGAAGGAAAAGGGTTTTCCTTCGTTGGTCCTTTTCCATCAATGAAATGCAAATTACAAACATGGTGATGTTTTTTTAACGTTGACACGGTAATAGTTTCACGGTTAATTGCTTCAATCCATTTTTGGGTAATATCTATATTTTTCCCATTCCTACCAGGTTTTGGAACTGGATGAAAAGTTACATTCTTCTGGCAGCGAGAATCGCTACGACAATTATCGAAACAGCAATATCTCCCCATCTGAATTTTAAATACTAGGGTGGTGGGCGAATTTCGACCACTTTGGTTTAAATTATTGGTATTTAATTATTTATCGGAGATTAGAAAAAACTACCGACAGATGCTAATTCTGTCCACTCGAAACAACTGCGAATAAAGATAATTAACTAATTAAAACGCGAATTTGCGAGCTATAAAATCATTCACGAATCACGACTTCAATAATTTCAAAGCAGACAGTATTTTTTTCCCACAGTCTTTCAGGGCTGGAAATATTTTTAATGTGAATTCAATATAGAGGGCGGTAGTGTTTCGTAACAATGTTTTCAAAAAAGGCTTATGACGCGGTTTTTGACTGTGTAAAAATGGAAAATGTTCGTGAGCGTGTTTTAATCGCCTTTGAAACCAAGGAGGATCAGAGATGGAGAGGAAATGTGGGGACGGCGCGGTTCCTACTGCGTCGGCCTAAACTTCCACTCTGGGAGAACGGGGGTAGAGACGTTTCGTGGTAAAATGTTGTCGCGTGGGTAAAACGAATCCTTTATGAGACGCGCTAGCTAGCGACCACGTGATAACAGTTTACCTCGAGAATTTCCTATCCCCCCTTTCCACCCGAGTGGGAGGTTGGCTCTTCTCTCTCTAACTCAACGCAGCGCCACATTTCCTCTCCTTCTCTGATCCTCCTTGTTGAAACTGAGTAAAATATTATGAATTTAATAAATGGACGTTGACCGGAAATTAGAAGCTACTTATCTACGGGTAATTACCCGCCACAAGTCGGAGTTAGACTGTTCCAGAGGTACGAGTATTATATTCCTTTGTACCCTCTTTTCGGCACTATTTTTGGCGCTAAATTTTAATAATACCCAATATATTTTGGAGGAAAAATGGAGCAAAAACTTTATTTTGATAAACTTTTATAATATTAACAGTTAATACATTTTAAAATACTTTTAAAAATTAGATAAATTTCGTAGAAAATAAGTCAATCTTCATTATTTTTCCTGGCTAGTTCGTCCATAAAAGATTTAATTACCTAAGTGATAAAAAACGTGGCTTAATTTGAAAGTGAGCCTAAATTAGGACAAAAACTGTCCACACCTTATTGCTTGGTAAACAAAAGCCAAAAGCTTCCAGCAAAAGTGGCTCTCTTACAACTGAATTAATATAGTCTTCAGTAGATATTTTATTGTCCCTGTCTCGATCCTTTAATCCGTAAATTAAATTAGGCTTAGCGAAGTCGATAAATCATTATAAATAATAAATAAACCCGTACCATTTTCTTTACCACAAGCTCGACAAGTTCATGGGCGGCTTCCTCTAATTCCGCTTCCGGTGGAGCCTTTAGGTATATGAAAATAGGCTTCGAATTAGTTTATGTGAATACCGAGGGGGCAGACACTCGCGAACTCAGGTGTACAAATATTTTTAACTCTTTGCACTATCGAAGCTGAACTCAGAGTTCGTAAGAGTTCGAACTCAATGCACTGTCAAAGCTGAACTCAGGTATACCGCGAATTCAAGAGTGTCTGACCCCTGGGTGAAAACATATTGATTTACTTTTTGGAAGCAATTCCCTAACAACGGCAATAAGTCGTCAGCAGTTATGTATCCATCCTCGTTTAAATCGTAGATTCTAAAACAAACTGAAAACAAAAAAAGTGACTTAGCTCAAGTTTTGTGTAAAGGGATTATCTGCGATTTTAAATCCCATTTAAAGTGGCCTTATTCCCTTGCTTAACAGACGACGTTGACCATAACAAATTGTACAGTCAAAGCTAGGCTGTGTGCATAAGGGAAGAGCATTTTAAAGGGGCAAATTTCGAGCAGATAGGGCCTGTAAAGGGCTAGGGACTCTGTTTTTGAAAGTAAATATCTAGTGTGTTATGTAAATTATGCACCTGAAAATATATTATTTTTGTAATCATAATATAATCACATAGGTAAGAAATTCAAACGATGCCATTAGGAAACTGGTATAAGTATGCGATTTAGTCCTGTTTTTGTTCCTAGTCAGATAAAGAGCTAGGGTTTTAAGGACTACACAGCTCTTGATTGTCAATTAAAGTTTAATGCAGGGAATCGCCTGGACGTTTTAATTATCTTTAATTAACATGTCAGGCGGTATAAAGAGACAATAACCTCTATATATTTTGAATCGGGGATAATTTTTAATTTGTTAGTAATGGTATAGTTAAAATATATATTTTTTTAATTTTGGAGTCCCTAACCCTTAAATATTATGTAGAATTCGTGGCAAATCATTACATTGAATTCGTTCTTGAAGAGTTCCCCGCAGGAAAACTGACATTCCAACTAACCATTCATTTTTGCTGATAAACGTATCGCCATTTTCGTCAAAACATTTGAAAACTAAATTATGAAATAAAATTAGATTAAAGTTCCATTTAAAGTGATGCTGTCAACAATTTTTCGCGGAAACCAAATGGAATTTGATCGTTAAAAACAATTTTAATTGTATATGCCATAGTTGGGACGGATGAACGTTTCTGAACTAGTTCCGGTTATGACGTCTTTTCTCTTCACCAACTCCCGCAATTTCAATACTCCAAAGGGGTAGGTAACCCACTAAATCAGACCTGTAAAGGGGGATGATGAGCTCATGCGCAGTGACGCTGATGTTTCATCCCTATGTGCTTGTCTGATTCTGTGGGTTGCCTACCCCCTTTGTATGGGGTCAAAATAAACGCAAGCGGTTATAATGATTCGCAGTGGCCAAGGCTTAAAGGGAGTATAAACCAAAACGAAAAATCGTCTGCTAACGCGCTCCACATTTTGTTTTCTGACGTAACTTGAGAAATTTTGTTAGACATGAATGTCAAGCTGTACCATCCACCTTGGGCCAGAGCTTTATTATACTCTCTTTAACCAAAAATAACTAGATTTAGACAAATAAAGCCTAAGTTGTTCTCGCTATTAATCTTTTTAGACATTAGATTCTTTAATCTAGCCAATGATATATAGTTACATGCACGATTAGGAATTTATTTTTACGAGCCTGGCAACCAATCAGGGGAAACTGGAACCCAAGAGACAACCTAATTGGTGGGATTTAGCGTCACATAAATGCTAAGCACCAGAAAATTTCCCTTCCCTCGTTAACGGTTTAAAAGTTTTAATATAGTTTCTTAATACTATAAAAAAGCTGTAAAGTATAATCCACGGAACTCCGAAAAAAGCTGTGACAGTATCACTTTAAAAACAAAAAAAATCACTTCTTTCGAGTAACAAATCATCTTTGACGTGAAAATTATTTTGTATTATATCTTGGAATTGGCTTTTATTAATAGGGTTATCGTCATTTTGATGACGGAAGAATTGCGTCAGCAATAACATTTCTGAATCTGTAACTAGAAATATACGCAATAATTAGTCTTAACTAAAGATTTTCTAATAATGACTTAAATTATAGGCATAGAAGCTAAATTAATATAATTTATTAGATAACCCTCAATACGAAGATTTAATTCGTTTCGCAAATCGTCAACCTTCTCGCAAAGGGAGAGTGAAACATAATTTTTTAAGAGAGATGTACATGTATACATAAATAAATTAATTATAATTGGATTGCCCAAATATGAAGATTGTGGAAGATTGAATCCCAAAATGTGAAATATTAGACATAAAGAGAGAGAAATAAAGAACACACAAAACATTTAAAGAAGGATGTTTTTAGATAAGAAATATAATTAATTAAATAGCAATCATTAACAAGATTGAATTGACGTCACAAAACACCATCTTGCTACCAAAATGTGAAACATTCGACATAAAGGGAGAGTAAAACAGAAAACATATTTTTATTTAAAGAAGTGTGATTATAGATAAATAATATAATTAATTAGATTCGATATAAAGGGAGAGTGAAACGCAAAACCTTTTTATTTAAAGGGAAACTATGGAACCGATTTCTGGGAGTAATCACCCCCCCCCCCCCGATAAAAATCATTCGATGTTAGGTTGCATTGTCCCTTTAAGGACACGAAAAAACAAGAAAAAAGCCCATAATCAGCCTTTTGTTCCCGTCACGAAGATCTACAATTTTGCGAATATCGGAAAAAATAAATTGTAACTTGACTTACATCTTAGTGGGTTAGGTACTCTTTGTGTCTTGAAGAGAAACGGAGCTAGAGAAGCTACGTTCATGAACCTTTTCATCAAACTGAGTCGATTATTGGCCATTTTTCGACCCTTCTATTATTTTTTCCAATTATATATACAATAATACAAGATATATACAATAATAATGACAGTATAGTTTAAATCGATTGGTCGATTAAATATTTAACGCGTTTTTCTCGTGTATCGGAACGGAGGGGGCGGCTTCTTGTTTGACCACCGTAGCGATTTCCTTAGAGAGGTTTGTTTAAAAAGTTTCGCCCCAGTTGCGAGCTCGTGGTGGTCAATATTAATATAATTGACCCACTGACTGAGGAGGGGGGTTGTATCGTACACCTACATTTTTGCGGTTTCTATGGGAACCCCGAAATGACTTTTGTTAGCCAGGGTCTTTAATTTATCTCCCATCGCGTGTTTATAATTTCCAACTAGTTCCAAGGTGAAGAACGATCAACTAGCCAAGGTGCATGGTGTGGTTAGTGGTAGGAACGTGCTTATAATTTATAGTTTTTTCACTTACAGAGACTTTTGAAAATCTATTTCGTCACCTATAGAGGTTTAACGTTAAGTATTATCCACCCCAACTTTTGCAAAGTTTGCTAACCCATCTTGAACAAAAGTTTATAGTAGAGTAAATTAAAATTTTTGCAGTTTTGACTCGTTCGCTTTTGTAATAAAGAGACCATGCCTGGCATAGTACCTTAAAACATCTCAATTTGATTATGACTTTACGCAGACACACAAACGTAAACTAAATTCTTTGTTTTAAGACTTTATCGAACTGTTTTTAGAAACGTTTGTTTTTCAGGTCTGCGCTACGCTATACATAAATATGGTAATTTTTATGATTGTCATAGAGAGAAATTGGATACAAAGACCATATAGTTAATTTGTTGGTCTCAGATACATTAAACTACTAAGAGTTCTTCACATGAACAGAATCTTTCTTCTCCTTAAATGAGAATTCTTTCAAATCTTTCTTCTCCTTAAACGAGAATTCTTTCAAATCTTTCTTCTCCTTAAATGAGAATTCTTTCAAATCTTTCTTCTCCACTAGAATTCTTTCAATTAGGTTGCCTCTCCTATAGAATTGTTTTGTATATTTTTTTCACAAGAATTCTTTCAGAATCATTCTTCTCCGTTAGAATTATTTTCGAATTTTTCTTCTCCGTTAGAATTATTTTCGAATTTTTCTGCTCCATTAAAAATCTTTCAGAATCTTTCTTCTCCGTTAGAATTCTTTCAGAAATTTTTCTTTTCCGCTAGAATTCTTTCAGAATGTTTCACTCCGATAGAATTCTTTCCGAATTTTTCTTCTCCGTTAGAATTCTTTCAAAATATTCATTCTCAGCTAGATTTATTTTAGAATCTTTCTTCTCCGTTAGAATTCTTTCAGAAATTGTTCTTCTCCGCTAGAATTCTTTCAAACTCTTCCCTCTCTGTTAGAATTATTTTAGAATCTTCCTTCTCCGCTAGAATTCTTTAAGAATCTCTTCACGTCATTTTAGGTGTTTTATTTAGCTACACCCCCTCCCTACTGACATTCTAATAATAAATAGGTTACCATAACATTTTGTTACAAAGAAATTCATATATTGTTTATTTTTTATCTAAGCACCTTTATTAAATTTCAATAAAACTATTAAAATAGATTTATCAACCAAATTCTGGATCGTTTCCCAATTCGTGACACGTAATTTTCTTTTTCCCCATAGTCATGTGTTTTTATTTACTTTGAGGTGAAATTTCCAGTTTTTTCTATTCTAACTATTATCAGGGTCTGTCATATTCTGTAGAAACCAAGGCTGGGGGGGGGGGCTTAATGAATACGAATGTTAGAACCCCTTTTGGGGCACAGTTGATGTTAAATTCTAGGTATAGCGCTAAAATATAGACCACTTGAGCCAACCCGAGTAAGCGGATCCTGGCGATGTTAAAGTTTCGTTTTTTATTTCTCCTGGTTTTTGACGAGCAAAGTATTCTGCAAAACTGATCGAAAAAAAAAAAAAAGGATTAAAACTTGTTCGGGGTATATAAGCTTACTCTCGTAACAGATACAACTATCCTGCTTCGAAAACTCCTTCAAATAGTGAGAATGTAAAAATTTTCTTTAGTATAATGTCGTGGACGTTTAAAGTTAAGTACGCTGTTGCGAATTTCGAGTGCGACAAGTGTAACGGTCCGGTTTTGAAAAGTCATCTCGCGATTTCTGTTAGTGATGACACTGTGGACAGGTGGGGTCACGCCAAGTGCGCCTTGAGGTACCACGATCTCCCTCATCCTGGCCTAGTGGACCTTCCGGGCTTTGATAAACTCGGGCCTAAAACAAAGTGTAGGCTCATTGGAGCCATAAATTCGGGGGAGTACCGTGACCCGTTGCCCATGACGCGTGAATTTACAATCGGATACGCGTCGTCCAGCGACAAAACTTGCTCCTCGTGTGGCGCGGTTATTATTTTAGATGATGTTAGGGTTCACCACTGGGACGTTTTCCGAAGGAAGGAGTTAAATAAATTCTATCACGCAAATTGTTTCGTGACCTTGGATAACCCTCCCATGACTTTGGGTAGAAGTTTTACCCACATGATTGGGTTTGTCGAACTTGAAAAACGCGTTCAACGGGGATTGATGAACCTGGTTCCGTGAAATCTTCTTTTTTTAATTTTTGTTGATAACCTTTTTGGTTTGTATTTAAATATACATTTAAATTTTAATTGTATTGATTATTATCGTTCAAATAACTTGTTTTTGTTCAGTTTTTCGATATCATCTACTATGCTATTTAAAATAGCTCGTAAGTTAAAATTTATTTTACTCGGTTTTTTCAGAGTAAACTTTTTGAGCTGAAACGTAGTCAACTAACTGCTGAGTAAGAACTAACAACAACTTTGATCAAATCACATTTTTTTTGTGTTATTCTCGTTTCGTAAATAGCAGAGCTTTTCAAACTAGCCCTATCTTGCTCAATCTGGACTGTTCGTAGCTAAACAATTTCGTGAAAAGTTTATTATACTTTTCAAGAATATTGATTCTATGCCGAAATTCAAAGAAGGGATTCTTTCGAATTTACTCCAAGATTGCTCTCAGAACATTTATACTCTACTAGAAATCTTTCTTCACCGGGAAAATTCGTTACGAATTCTTTGAGAAATTTTCTTCTCCGTTAGAATTTTGCTTCTCAGCTAGAATTTTTTATACACCGGAACACTATATATTTTGGAGGTAGTTTAACCTTTTGCCAACATTTGACTTTGCCCCTAATTATTTTGTCACGCACCTGCCTTTATTTCCCGCTTAAAAGAAATAAAATGCCTTTGACTTCCGCGGAGAAATCCGTGTAGGTTATATTCCCTTTAAGAAATAAAATACTCTGTCATTAGTCCAAAAGTCGTCGCAATCATTACGAAGGAAATATATCGTTACATCGAGTTCTGAAGTACAAACGTGTGCGTGTGACCTTTAAAAGTAGCGGTAACTAAGTATCCACCAACAGAACTCCACCTAAACGGGCCATTTCCTCCGGAAGTCAAGCTTGTTAAGGGGGGAAGTTAAAGGTTATGCTATTGTGAAAAAAAAAAAAAAAAATAATAAAATATATATTTATATTATATTATATATATAAAACATTTTAATATCAATTTTTATTCGATTAACAAATTACACGTGAAATAAATGGATTAAAAAGCTTTAGTTTTTCCGTAATAAGTTCACAAAAACACCATTAGTTCTGAATTAAACGCTCACTTCCCCATAATTAAACATTTTGTTTTTATAGGTAAAAAAGGGGAGCCAAGACATTAAAGTTTATTCCAAAAATGCAAATTCAAAGTCTAAATTACGTCAAAAGCTATTATTCAGTCTTAACACGTGTGTTTTCGGCGCCAATGAAATTTAAAATTCGCGCCCAAATTTCATTTTGTTTTCTCTTCGGAAGATGGCGCTAGTGTGATGTTAAGTCCTCCTACCATAGACAAGGGGACTGCCATAAAAATTAGTTGCTCTTGATTGTAAAACAATTAGGTAACAAAGCCATTTATCCTATAAGTTTTTATAAGCGTGTGAACAGTGTCATCATTTCGTTTAGTAACGCTACGGACATTGAAACCGAACTTTTCTTTGTCAATGTGAATTTAACGGTCC
The DNA here is from genome assembly GCA_963920705.1 of Odiellus spinosus. Taxonomy (NCBI): domain Eukaryota; kingdom Metazoa; phylum Arthropoda; class Arachnida; order Opiliones; family Phalangiidae; genus Odiellus; species Odiellus spinosus. The sequence continues at coordinate 7,254,164 of OY987230.1, forward strand.
TGTGACAAGTGAATAGAGAAAGAAAAAGAAAACCCCCGTGGCCAAAGAGCGTGAAAAATCCTTTACGAACGCTCCTCACACCCCTGTTATGACTCAGTTATTTTTTTTCTTCATTTTCGGCGTGAAAGCGAAAAGAAGCGGAGTTAGCGAACGCTCTTTACAGTATAGATCTATCGGTAGACCGCGAGTGTAACGCGATTTGACCCGATCTACGATTAATCCCATTAAAAATCAACGGAATTCGATTTAAATTCGAGTGGCAAGTGTTTGGTAATTAAAAGAAGTGCATTATGGCCGCGTTCGACGATGTCGGTATCGGTGACTTTGTCCTTTTAGAGGATATTAACATGGATTCGCTTATGGATAACTTGAGAGTCAGGTAACAACCAAATTTTTTTTTTTTGGCAAAGGCTTAGTTTTAGCCGCGCTTTTATGGGGTGTGTACTTTTGAATTGGGGACGAATGGGGGTCAACTACAGGTATATACCTTACAAATGACACGTGGTTTCATAGAGTAATTTTATGGTTTCAAGCTTTTATGTAATATTGGGGAAAACATTTTTACAATCATAATTGTTATTTAACCTCTTTATTGTGGCTGTGGTCAACTTTTACCACTTAATTGCTGATGTTATAACATCAGTTGGAGTCTCCCATTATTTTTATTGTTGGTTACTTACTACCCAACTCTGTAGATAGCAATTTAATTTTTGTTCAACTTTCGAAGTAGGTTGATACGTAGGCGCGGCTTTTAATTCTTTGCCTAAAGGCATCTTCGTGCCTCTTTTTTAAAAAAATTATCTCGCAATCTCTCAAACATTTCGTATAATCATATCTGACATTATCTTTAATCTTGTGCCATCCTTTAAGTGGATATTGTTAGTCAGTAAATTTCCAATGGCATAATTCCAACATTTGTTTTTCTTACAAAAACAACGGAGTAAATGAGCGTGTCAAATAATATTGCGCAAAGATTTTTTGTTTTGTTCTGAAATTAGGGTTAGCCGTCGGAGCTAGCAAATGTTTCGTGACGCTGAGATAAAGAGATTTATACTTTAAACAACGAAAACTTTAAGACTATTACAAAAATTAGAATGAAGTATACAAATTTATTTTCAGTTGTAGACAGGCCTACCAGGTTTTTGTCTGAAATACTAGGAACACAAACAAAACGATATCGTTATTGCTATGAAAATGTAGAATTGAACGTCTACTTCAATCTACTTTTACTTGTCGCGCGACTGACGTCATAGTGTTGATGTAAAAATATCAGCGAATTTTTTTTAAAGGATGAAATATTTTACTCAAATGAATAGGTCATGTAATCTCGCAAGATAAGGCTACCTTGCTATAATAGATAAGTTAAGAAACTTTTTACCGAATCTTAGTAGTAAGTCCGATAACTGGAATAATTTAGTAGAAAGTCAGGGAATTGGAAAATTAGTCTAAGTCAGGAAAAAGTCAAGGATTTTGTACGAAATTAGGTTTAAATATCAGGAAATGGACGGGGTATTGGTAATTTTTCCTAAAGGTCAAGGATTTGGCACGTAATTGGCCAAAAGACTTTTAACCGAATTCATCATACATGAGTTGTTAAAAAGTCTGTAAATTGGAATATTTTGGTGAAAATTTAGGAAATGGCAAAATTTAGCTAAAAGGTCAGGAAAAAGTCCTAGATTTGGTAACAAATTAGGCCAAAAGATATCGAAGAAGTCGGGATAGTGAATATTTTGCTGAAAGGTCAATGAAAAGTCGATATTTTGGTACGAAAGTCAGGGAATTGCAAAAGTTGGCTAAATTTCAGGAAATAGTCCGGGATTTGGTAACAAATTAGGCCAAAAGATGACGAAAAAGTCGGGGTATTGAAAATATTTGCCAAAAGGTCAGAGGAAAGTCGGGAATTTGGTACGAAATTTAGCTAAAATATCTGGAAAACGTCAGGGAATTGGAAAATTTTGTAAAAAAGGTCAAATTTCGATTTGGTATTAAATCGGGATTAAATATAAAAAGATCAGCAGAAGGTCATGGAATTGGAAAAGTCAGGGATTTGAAAATTGTGCTCAATGGTTAATGAAGAGTAATCAGAATTATAATATTTTCTTGAATTTTCTGTTAATTATATATATTTAATTACATCTTTAGTTGGCACCACTCGATAAGGTAGTTTACACATTGTTTTTGATACTTTTTTTTGGACTTAGCGATAGAGGTAGCCTAATTATGCCACGTACTTGAGGTGTGATTTTTCCGAAAAGGTCAATTAATTATAATATTTAAATATAATTAGCGTTGAAGTTGCGGAAATTTGAAGTAATGTGTTAGAGAAATTATAAACCTAAAAAAATGTATATTCAACTGAATTTCCGATAATATCAATTTCAAACTAGGACTTGCCATTTACCAAACGATAATTAAAGAAAAAGATTCAATTTGAAATTAAATTAAAAAAAAAAACGTATACCCTCATTCGTTTAGAAGTAGCTCAAATGTCACAAGGTTTCTTCGAAAGTCTATTACATCCTTGTTATTTAAACGTATTTAAAGGGAAACTTGGAGCTAAAAATGGAACAGCTTTTAAATTTATTTTCGGAATCATCATGCCAAAAAAAGAATTCGAGAATTTTCAATAAATTTTTAGACAAGTTTTTGGTGTTTAAATTAATTTGTAAAATTTGTTATTTCAAGTTTGAATGTAAGTATAAATTCGGGCCACACACAGCGCTTGTAATGCCCTAACATTAAGAGAATAGGCCGGAATTTTACGTCCAAGGTCTTAGGCTTCAAATTCTTTCAATGTTAGGACATTACAAGCGCTTTTGAAGGCTGAAATAATATGATTCAACCCATAAATCATCAAATGTAATCAGCTAGATTAAGTTTGTTTTTTACCTGAGCGAATAACTTGAAAATTGTTGAATTTTAATTCCAACAAGCGCTTTTGAAGGCTGAAATAATATGATTGGCCCGGCTTTTATTCAAACTTTACCAAACTTTAGAATTTAATTAAAACACCAAAAACGTGTCTAATAATTGTTTTTAAAATTCTCGAATACAATTTTTTTGGCATCCGGTTATTCCGAAAATAAATTCTAAAGCTGTTCCATTTCCCTTTAAAGCCAATCAAGTTTCTTGCAATGTTTGTTTTAGATTTCGGTCGTTGATAAAGCTTTCATTCGGGTATTCCTGGGTTATTAGAAGACACTTAAACCTGTTAGTAGTTATTAGATAAGAATTGAGTATTGAGCTTAAATATAAATTCAACCCATAAATCATCAAATGTAATCAGCTAGATTAAGTTTGTTTTTTACCTGAGCGAATAACTTGAAAATTGTTGAATTTTAATTCCAACATTTAACGATTAAAGTAATGCTCTCACCATTTTTTCACAGGCTTATATTATTTTTTTTATACTAATAAAAACCTATATTTAAAAATTAAACTAAAAATTGACGCGTTTTTAAGAAACTTCGAAAATTAAAATTTACAAAATTTCATAGATAATAGTGAGTCAGTAAGGGAGACATTGACACGTCAGAGGTTTCTATCTCTCATCACGGTGTCAACCCCCTTAGTGAGGGATGTGCAGTATTCTCCCTTACAAGCGCTCCCCCTGTAAGGGGGTTCCATGACGTCAGGCATTGTTTCCCCTTGTCTCCCTATATGACGTAGTTTTGTTCAAGAACGTAATTAACGATAACTTTTATATGGAAGTTAGAATTCTCTTGAGTAAGTTCTTTCACGAGAAAGTAGCCAATCGGCGAGAATCAACTGAAAGTTGCGTTACTAACGGACGGAAGTACTCTTGGGCGGTTTCCTGCATTTCTTTAGGTTTGGGCGGGAATTTTGGCTAGTTTCTGCATGGGATTGGCGAGGTCTTCATAACTAATATGGTAGCTCTGCTCGCGTCAAACACCATCATCAAAACATAATACACGTCCGTACGCCCCTCCCCTCCCGAAGAGTCTGGAAAATTCTATATAGAAAGGTCTGGAAGATTCTGGAAACGTTTCGTGATTTTTCACTAGTTTTAGCTAGATTAATTAAATTTTAATAACATGTTCCCAATTGTTATTTCTCCCGAAAGGTTATCAGTTCCCCCGAAACATGTATTCCCATTTCACCCAATCCGTACGCCGTAGGTTAGGTTCGAGGGGGCAGGCACTCGCGAACTAAGGTGTACAAAATTTTTGAACTCTTTGCACTATCAAAGCAGAACTCAGAGTTCATAAGAGTTCGAACGCAATGCACTGTCAAAGCTGAACTCAGTGAACTCAGGTGTACAGCGAATTCAAGAGTGTCGGACCCCTCGGTTAGGTTATAGGTTAAATTATATTACAATTGGAGAAATGGTAATTGGTTGACCTTTTATTTAATTTTTTTTTTTTTTTTGGCGAAATTGGGCAAACTAAATTTTATATTTCTCCATTTTTAAGAAACAGGTATTTAAAGATTTTTCAAAACTTGGAAAAACGTTGCCTTTAATATGCTGGTTCTCGCATTTAAAAAAAAAAAATATTTTCATATTTTCTGAAAAAGGTTTTAATTTAGAATCATCGATGTAAATGCCAAAATGGTTAACTTTTATTAGACTTGCCCTTCAAGGTTTTTTTTTAGTGTCTGGCTCCAATATGAGCCGAGTTCTTAGTATTTTTTAGAGTCAAAATGAGTTTAAAGTCTTTGACCTCATTGAATATTTTTTTGTTTTCGTTTTTACAAATCTTGTCGAACAAGCTTTTTTCACTCCCTTATTATTACTAGGAATTTTAGTGTGGGCTAATCTTTATCTTTTTGGTCTGGATTTAATTACGTACTATACATGACGAGATTAGATTTTTTTTAATTGCTAATTAAAAAAGAAATAACATTTTTTGTTCCTAAGATTTTTTGAATATATTTTAATCAGCGCGAAATTACTTTCATTATGTAATGGTCAGTTCGCACGGGTCAGAGATAGCTGAAAATACAATATTTAAAGGGAAACTTCGAGCTAAAAATGTAGAAGCTTTTGAATTTTGAATTTATTTTAGGAATCATCATTTCAAAAAAAAATTCGAGAATTTTCAAAACAATTATTTGAAACGTTTTTGGTGTTTAAATTAATTTCTAGAGTTTGAATAAAAGTAAATATAAATACGGGCCAATCATATTATTCCAGCTTTCAACAGTGCTTGTTGGAACATTAAAATAATAGCCCGGCGTTTAATGGACAAGACCTTGAGAGTCAAATGGAGTTTGGACTTTACAAGCGCTGTTAAAGGCTTGTGGCGGGAAATATTGGGATTTAAGGGTGCTCGAGTGGGAGAGTATCTATAGACTTTAAAACCCGACTGAAAAAGTCTTAAAGCCTTAAATTAATTTTAGGTCAAATTAATTTAGTTAGTATTTGACGGTTCGGTTTGGCGTCGATTTGTAGCGAAATAATTAAGTCCAGGTTAAAACTTAAATATACAAATTTTAATGTCGAATTACAGTAAAATAAAACTTTTGTAAAGTCCCACAGGACCCACAGTTGGGAGCGGGGGAAGGTTTTTAGGTTCCCAGCCTCCAGGTTTACGTGAGAGCGCGAAGATGCTAAGTTTGCTAACTAACCCCTCTTTATTTTCTTTGGGATGCATTTTCTCTACCTCTACTTGGGTTTTAGGGGAAAGGGCCCCTTTTTCATTGGTCAGGAGGGGTTTCGCGGGCTTTCGTGACATTCGCACTTCAAGGTATTTTAATCTCCTCTCTGGGGTAAAAACGAGTTTAAAAACGTAACGTGCATTTCGCGTTTCTGACCGCTGAACAAAGGGACCCCTTCAGTGACGCACGGGCCACATTCCTCGATCAAAGAAAATAAAGAATAAAACAGGAATATCAAATACATTACAAATAAAACATTTACAGATATTTTAAAGGAATGGGTTAATTTTAGTTAGTTTTCATATTAGTTTAAAAGTTAAATTGTAAAGTAATACAGATAATTAATCGGACACTAAAAATACAACACTTAAGAAAAAATCATTTCACAAGGCTGAAATATGATTGGACAGAATTTTTATTTACTTACATACGCTTTTTACAGCTCTAAAGATACGCTAGCATTTCTTAATCGATTTGAATTGGTAAAATCAAATCAAACCGATATTCAAATCTCCAGGAATAATTTTAAGCGTCACGTGTTCAAGCATTATCTTTATAAATCGATTTATTGTAGCTTCATCTATCAGCTGTTGAAACCGAATCGGTATGAAACTGGTTCCCGAAGCAGTTTCGAGAAATCGAATCAAATCGATTCGAAAAAAGACTGTTTCTCGTTCACACGACTCAAGCGAATCGTTTTGAAACCGTTTAAATCGATTCAAAGACCTAGTATGAACGTGGTTTTTGAGTTCTTCTGGAAAATTTGTACCAAAATTCCAAATTTGCCGATTAATAATAACGCGTTACTCATCTTCTTTAATCTTTATGTACTTAAAAAACGTTTATTTGGGAGTCTTACCTGGGTGTAATAGGTCAGATCGCACAATTTAAAAAATTAAAAATTAAAATTAATTCATATATGTCATGAAAGAAAATTAGCATGGAGATAGGAAAGAATTCAAAACTTGCGTACTTTTTGGGCTTACATTACTTATGGCATAAGTTTTTAAATGCCAAAACTACGTATTGATTTGAGTTTCAACTAGACTATTTTTGTTTGAATATAATATCTTACAGGTATATGGATTTATTATTGATAAAATAATCAGTCTGCCCCACTGTTTCTAGACTTCTTGTCGATAAAGGAACGCCTTTATCAACAGCTTTGATAAAAATGTCGAGAGCCACGATATATAGAGTGGTATTATTATGAGTAAAGGCTTAGGCACGTTATTTATTATTGGGTCATTACTTTTTCTCAAGTACATTAAATTTAAACCGGTCTAGTAGTTATAGTTAACGTTACGCTCTCCTTTTCCGGTCTCTGTTTTGGGAAATTAGCCCATATTGAAAGCAGTGTTATATAAACATTTCGTACTGGTCTGAGAAAACTTGGCAAGTTTAATATAAAGCGATGCTGTCAACGCTTTTTCATTAGCTTCTTCTATAATTTAACTAGCATTTTCGAAAAGATCGTTAAAGGGAGAATGCAACCTAATAACAACTGATTTTTAATAGATTCCTTATCATTAAAATAGGCCTAATACACCGATAATAGATTTTCAAACGAATATTAAATTAGAAATTTAAAACTCAACTGGAAATTAGGCTTAGCTGGATTCATTGAGATCAGCTGAATTCTTTGCTTATAAATGTCAGCGACCAATGAGCAAAGGCCTGTCGATTGAGAATTTCAGTAATATTTGATTGATCGCTGACCTAGCAATTTGCAAATTCTAAAAGAAATGTACGATAAGTGCTATGACGTCATCCTAGAAGCGTCCCCAATTTGCCAAGTCATGCGGTATTAGCCATTTAAAGTGATGTTGTCACGGATTCTTCACCAACTCCAAATGAAAATTAATTAGCATTTTCTGAAAGATCGTTAAAAAATATTTAAAATACATATAAACATATCTCATTGAAAACATTATCGCAACAGTTAAAAATATTATTTTATAATCGCCATTTTCGACCTTTTTAAAATAAAAATTCCCCTCAATACTACGTCATATGGTTGCTTAGCTATTGTAGAGCCTAAAGCTAATTATCGCGTTTTCTGCCACGTGATAAGGTCGCTTTCGCGCGGTCTTTTTCGTAAAAGTGCTTAATCCTGAAGTCCTACCTTTAATATCGAAATTATCGTCGATTACGTTTCTTTCATAAGTCAGAAAAAAATTACCTATAAATTTTTGAACTTTTAATTTTAAAGTTTATTAATAACGCGTCAACCCAGAGGTATATAATTTTGAATATGGCGTTTTAATAGTATAATAAAACTAAAAATAATCCATAGGCATTCGAAAAATGGTGATAGCCTCACTTTAACCGAAAGAAAATTGAAAAACCAAACAATTGAGAAAAAAAATCTTGTAAAATTTAGTTTAATATTTTAAATTTTAAATTTAAAAATAGTTGCTAATTTTTCCTGAAATAATATTTTTATCATTTATATTTTTAATATTTTATTAATATTCGAATAAAACATCTAAATATAGGGCCTCCCACGCAGCGAACGAAAGTGATACAATACAGAGATCATAAAAACCTGATCTGTAAAGCGGGGAAAAACTGTTAGTTGAAAGTCGTTGAGACGTGACGTAAAAAAAAATAAAAAATAAAAATAATTTAATTCTGCAAAGAGTGTTTCGTATGAAATCAATTTTTAAACTTTCAGAGAAATTATCTTCTGTCTGTTTCTTTAACAGTTTCGTTCCAATAATTTCGCTTCCACTCTTCAAGAAATGAGATCAATGTCTAGCCTATAATTATCTGTTTAATTTTAAATGGAATATTGGGATAAAAAAATGGTTGCCTTTTATCGACGTTTTTAAGTTAAATGTACGATTTAAAGGAAGAAACGTTTTTTTTTTTTTTTTTTTTTTTTTTTTTTTTTTTTTGGAGCGCAGAATAATATAGTTACATCATATTGATTACGGGTAATGAATCAAATTGTAGGAATTAAACCTGAATAACTTTCTTTTGATTATAACCTAGTAGTTAAAAGTTATTTTCTTTTTATTTATATATTGCGTCTATAATCACACATTATCGACTTCCTGTATCTTATTAGATAAAAAGATGAATAACAAATTATGGCGTTTATAAAACTGCGTTCATACTAGGCCTTGGAATCGATGTAAACTGTTTCTCTGGAGTCGTGTGAAGAGGAAACCGTCTTTTCTCGAAACCGCTTCGGGAACCAGTTTTATACCGATTCGCTTTCAACAACCGATAAGCCGCGTTCATATTAGGCCTTGGAATCGATTTAAACCGTTTCAAAACGTTTCGCTGGAGTCGTGTGAACTGGAAACAGTCTTTTCTCGAATCGATTTGATTCGATTTCACGAAAGTGCTTCGAGAACCAGTTTCATACCGATTCGTTTTCAACGAGCGATAGATGAAGATACGATAAATCGATTTATAAAGATAACGCGTGAACACGAGGCGCTTAAAACGATTCCTGGCGATTTGAATATCAGTTTAATTTTACAGTTTCAAATCGATAAAGAAATGCTAATGTGACCGTAGCTTAAGCGTCCTCTAACGGTAAAAAATGAAGGAAAAAGTAGGAAATAATAAAACCTCTTTAGGTTTTGTTAGTTCCTACTTTTGCCTACACTGTTTGCCGTAAGAGGATGCTTATGAACCGGGCAAGGTTTTGTGGTGCATCTTTATATATTAAACTAAAACTTGGAGCTAAAATGGAACAGCTTTTGAATTTAATTTCGGAATCATCACCATGTGCCAAAAAAGTATTCGAGAATTTTTCAAAAACAATTATTAGGCACGTTTTTGGTGTTTAAATTAGTTTCCAAAGTTTGATTAAGTTTGAATAAAAGTAAATATAAATTCGGACCAATCATATTATTTCAGCCTTCGACAGCGCTTGTAATGTCCTAAAATAAAAAGAATAGGTCGGCATTTGATGTCCAAGACCTCAGCCAATGAATAAAATAAATATGATTGACCCGAATTTATATATTGAAATTTTACCAAATTAATTTAAAATAATTGTTTTTAATAATCCTTTTTTGGCACGATGAATGCGAAAATAAATTCAAAAGCTGTTCCATATTTAGCTGCAAGTTTCCCGTTAAAGTTCGTCCAAAATTGGGTCCTTTTAATAAGAATTCCCTGTGTATAACTTCTATCCTTTCTTGATAATATTAATCAGATCTCCATCATATCTGCGGGTCACTGTATCCTTTAGCTTCGGGGATATGAATATTGAAAATAACCTTTTTTTATTACATTGAGACTCTATATAAGAACTCTTTCGATAAAGGTATTTTTCATAGCACGTATTTTAAATGATTTTAAGTTTTTTTCTTGGAAATCATGAACGTGGGTATGAATAAGTTTGTTTTTAAGTTGCGACCGTAACATTCCATTTCAGTGAGTTAAACATTATTTAGGACTTGATGTCTTAAAGGGAGAATAAAAAGTTTACAAACCACAAAACCTTGGAATAAATTTTCAACTTATTTGGAAAGTAGGCTTAACAATTTAGTTCATCTACTATGCCTAGTTAATTTTTCCGTTTATAGCTGCCGTATTACACTTAAAATAATCGTCGAGTTCGTACACGACCTGGAAAGGTCAGGGAATTTGAAAATGGGTCCGAAAGGTCAGGGAATTTGAAAATGGGTTTGAAAGGTCAGGAAATTTAAAATGGGTCCGAAGGTCAGGGAATTTGAAAATGGGTCCGAAAGGTCAGGGAATTTGAAAATGGGCCCGAAAGGTCAGGGAATGTGAAAATGGGTCCGAAAGGTCAGGGGATTTGAAATGGGTCCGAAAGGTCGGGGAATTTGAAAATGGGTCCGAAAGGTCAAGGAAAAGTCAGGGAATTAAAAAATGGGTCCGAAAGGTCAGGGAAAAGTCAGGGAATTTAAAAATGGGCCCGAAAGGTCAGGGAAAAGTCCGATAATTTGAAAATGGGTCGGAAAAGTCAGGGAATTTTAAAATGGACCCGAAAGGTCAGGGAAAAGTCTGGGAATTTGAAAATTGGCCCCAAAGTTCAGGGAAAAGTCAAGGAATTTGAAAATGAGCCCAAATGGCCAGATAAATTAAATATTTTCATTCTTGTTAAGGAATTCTATAATTGGTTGGCCAATTATTGTAACGTAATTAATATAAACTGAAAATATTTGCCTACTGAATAAAATGTTTTCTCATATTCTGAGTTCGCCCATAATAATAAATATTAAAATTGGTCAGAAAATTTATTTTCAGAGAAAACCTGGAAAAGTCAGGAAAATTAAATTTTGTACGAACCCTGTTGAAAGTAAATTACACCGTAATTGCAATCGGTAATCGAACGGTGGTAGAGCTCCATTCTCCATTTTTATTCTGATGGTGTCTTAAACCCACTTATCGGAGGGGGGGGGGCTTTTACGACCAGCGTATTACTCACATCGCGCAATATGTTAAACGGTCATCATTAAATTGGAAGGGAATGCAGTTAAGTGAATATTTAGTTGGAAAAATCTTTTTTGAAAACTATACTTAGATGAAGCAGTCAAGCGTTTAGTTTATCTTCGATCATGCGTTTTCTTCCACACCACCGTTATTAGCATAAATTCCTTTAGATCCATGCGAATCTAATTTTATTATAATATTGTTTGTTTTGCTGCGAGCTAATATTATTGACAATGTTCGCGTTTAGGAATTAATAATTGTTTATGTATATTCGTTTTCAAGATCAGTTTACTACGACTACTTTTATTCCTACGATGTTTAATATTTTGTATTCATCCACTTTTGGTTTCGTCTATTATGCCAACTCGTTTTATAAACTCGTTCATTTAAGTGAGGCTATCACTGTTTTTCATGAACTTTAAATGGAAATTGAGTAGCATTTTCGGAAAAATCGTAAAAAAACGATTCAAAATATATATACATACGTCATAGAAAATATTACCGCGACAGTTACAAATACACATTTCATTATCGCCATTTTCGAAATTTTTGAAATAAAAATTACCCGCAAAACTACGTCATATGGTCACGTGGCTATTGTAGAGCCTACAGTTGATTCTAGCGCGTTCTGACACAAGTGATAAGGTAGCTTTCGCGCGTTCGTTTTCGTAAAAGTACTTAATCCAGAAAGTCCTGCCTTTCGTACGAAAATTATCGTTAAACTACGTCAACTATGGGGAAAAAATGACCAATATATATTTGATGTTTTAATTTTTATGCTTCTTTCTTAAGAACGCGTAAAATTTTGAATATGGCGTTTTAATATTATGATAATACTAAAAAAATATTTCATAGGCATTCGAAAAAAAAAAAAAAAATGGTGACAGCCTCACTTTAAATGTATTTCTTTTTTATGGTTTATGCTATTACTCGTGTTCAAGGGGAGTTGGAACAGACTATTTTCTTCTCTATGGAGGTTTAACATAGTGTATCAGTCCCCGTCAGCGTCTACGCATGCTATACTCTTGAGTAGTAAATTATCATTTCAAATTTGGTTGGTGACTACTTTTTTACACTGAAGTTCGTTATCGTGTATCTATACGCGTCAGTTTAAACCATTACTCGAACTTAACTTGGACGTAAACGCCCCTACATTTTTACTTAAGCTCCCGACGAGTACAACCTCCACAAATTATGGCAGTATTATTATTTACGGTACTGTAATGGTACGCAACTATTGTTTTAGTTTCAATTTCCTTCCGTATCATCTCCCCATATTATCCTTTTACATATTTTGGCGTTGTCTGTTTAAAGGGATAATGAAATGTATGTATTGCTCGGTTTAAAATAACGCTTCAACCGGCGGAGGTATAAAAATTTGAATATGGCGTTTTCTAGCCATAGCCCGTGAGTTTTCTGGAAATTTCCAGAACTTTCCAGACTTTATAGATTTTTCTAACTTTTCAAGATCTTTCTAGATCTTTCAAAGCACTTTCCAGACCTTTTCAGAACTTTTAAGCACTTTCCAGAACTTTTAAGCACTTTCCAGAACTTTTAAGCACTTTCCAGAACTTTTAAGCACTTTCCAGAACTTTTAAGCACTTTCCAGAACTTTTAAGCACTTTCCAGAACTTTTAAGCACTTTCCAGAACTTTTAAGCACTTTCCAGAACTTTTAAGCACTTTCCAGAACTTTTAAGCACTTTCCAGAACTTTTAAGCACTTTCCAGAACTTTTAAGCACTTTCCAGAACTTTTAAGCACTTTCCAGAACTTTTAAGCACTTTCCAGAACTTTTAAGCACTTTCCAGAACTTTTAAGCACTTTTAAGCACTTTCCAGACCTTTTCAGAACTTTTAAGCACTTTCCAGACCTTTTCAGAACTTTTAAGTACTTTCCAGACCTTTTCAGAACTTTTAAGTACTTTCCAGACCTTTTCAGAACTTTTAAGTACTTTCCAGACCTTTTCAGAACTTTTAAGTACTTTCCAGACCTTTTCAGAACTTTTAAGCACTTTCCAGACCTTTTCAGAACTTTTAAGCACTTTCCAGACCTTTTCAGAACTTTTAAGCACTTTCCAGACCTTCCTAAAACTTTTAAGCACTTTCCAGACCTTCCTAAAACTTTCAAGCACTTTCCAGACCTTCCTAAAACTTTCAAGCACTTTCCAGACCTTCCTAAAACTTTCAAGCACTTTCCAGACCTTCCTAAAACTTTCAAGCACTTTCCAGACCTTCCTAAAACTTTCAAGCACTTTCCAGACCTTCCTAAAACTTTCAAGCACTTTCCAGACCTTCCTAAAACTTTCAAGCACTTTCCAGACCTTCCTAAAACTTTCAAGCACTTTCCAGACCTTCCTAGAACTTTCAAGCACTTTCCAGACCTTCCTAGAACTTTCAAGCACTTTCCAGACCTTCCTAGAACTTTTAAGCCCTTTCCAGAGCTTCCTAGAACTTTTAAGCCCTTTCCAGAGCTTCCTAGAACTTTTAAGCCCTTTCCAGAGCTTCCTAGAACTTTTAAGCCCTTTCCAGAGCTTCCTAGAACTTTTAAGCCCTTTCCAGACCTTCCTAGAACTTTTAAGCCCTTTCCAGACCTTCCTAGAACTTTTAAGCCCTTTCCAGACCTTCCTAGAACTTTTAAGCCCTTTCCAGACCTTCCTAGAACTTTTAAGCCCTTTCCAGACCTTCCTAGAACTTTTAAGCCCTTTCCAGACCTTCCTAGAACTTTTAAGCCCTTTCCAGACCTTTCAAGCACTTTCCAGACCTTTTTAGAACTTTCAAGAACTTTCCAGACCTTTTTAGAACTTTCAAGCACTTTCCAGACCTTTTTAGAACTTTCAAGCACTTTCCAGACCTTTTTAGAACTTTCAAGCACTTTCCAGACCTTTTTAGAACTTTCAAGCACTTTCCAGACCTTTTTAGAACTTTCAAGCACTTTCCAGACCTTTCTAGAACTTTCAAGCACTTTCCAGAATATTCTAGAACGTACGGACATAGAACAGCTTTGACTGTACGTCGTCTGCTAAGATAGAAAAGAAGACGACTTCAAAAGGGATTTAAAAATGAAATATAATCAACCAAGAAAAAAAAGTTTTGTTTTTATTCTTAAGTATATGATCCTGGAGTCGTCCGCGTACTATTTTTAAAATCTCGCGTGCATGACGACAAAGTTTCTTGGCAATGCGTGGGAAACGTCATTCAAGGTTACGTCATCATTAATCCCGTCGCAAGATGATTTGGTTAGAAGAGGGACGAAATAGGAGTTTTATCAACTTGAGTTCGTATTGGATATTTAAAGTACTACGGTATTATCTCTGAGAGTTTGAAAGGTTTGTTTTAAAAGGGGAATAAGCCTGCTACTTCGCTCCGCGTTTGCATTTTATGACTCTGGTAAAATAAGTCCTCGACTTCTTGCGTAACACCCACGCTTTTAAGGGTAAATTTATCACGGTAAAGTGATAGTCTATAATATAATATTTTATAATTTGACCTTTACAAAATGGTTCAAAACCGTTTAAGGTGTCTAGTATATGCTTCGTACAAGACTTGGAAAACCTGGAAAAGTCAGGGAATTTGGAAATTGACCCAAAAGGTCAGGGAATAAACTGAAAATATTTGCTCATATTCTGAGTAAACTGTCTCGACCCTGATTTATAAAATATGTCAAATAAAACGTGGGAATTGCCAAGAGCTCGTTCGGAAGAATAAATTCATTAAAAAATATTAAAATTGGTCAGGGAAATTAATTAGAGATGGTCAGGGAAAACCTGGAAAAGTCAGGGAAATTAACTTTCAAAATTTTGTACGAACAAGCTTTGGCGTGTATATTTTAGCGTTCCCAACCGACAGACCGTCAGACAGACGTATTTACAGTTAAAATTATGTTTTAAATTTGAATATATCTTTAAAAAGTTGTTAAAAAGTATAAAATGTTTTTCATTTCAAATTGTAATTATTTTCGCGATTCATGACTCTTTACCTTTAACTGAAAGTGAATTTAAAAGATGGTGAATATGGGTTGGGAACTAGTTTGGAGAGAAATATCTCGGTACGGAGACGGAAGTTTGATTAAAAAAAGTAAATTTTTGATCGTAGTACATAGTCATATTCTTTTACCCGTATTGGGCCAGCTAGGCTTAAAATCTTTGCGTGGGTGTTATTTTACATAACAGTATATATCATCTTTTTGACGCAAGCATTGATGTAATAGAATATGAGGAAATATGGCGGAAGTTGGAAAATATTCCCAATTTTATTTCTGGGTTTTTTTTTTTTTTTTTTTTTTTTGTTTTTTTGGATCGGTTTAAAGGAAGAATGCAACCTAACAAGATTTTATATCGATTCCTTATCGTTTAAATAGACCAAATCCACCAGTTAACAAAATTTTCAAACAAATATTAAGCCAGAAATAAATTTAAATCTTACCCGGAAAATAGAATTAGCTGGATTCATGGAGATTTACTGAATTCTTCGTGTATAAGGGCCAACGACCAATCAGCAAAGGTCTGTCGATAAAAAGAGATCTCCTTAAGAATTAAAGTAACATTCGATTGGTAGCTGATCCTTAGACGCGAATAATTCATTATCTTGATGAATACTACAGCTAAGCCTATTTCCCGGGTAAGTTTTAAATCTATTTCTATGTGAATTATTTACTGACGGATTAGGCCTATTTAAACGATGAGGAATCGACAAAAAAATCACTTGTTAGGTTGCATTCTTCCTTTAACCAAGAACGAATTAATGAAAATCAAGAACGTAGGAAGAGAAGATCGAGCTGTAGTCAAGGGATGGTTATCGGAAAAAATATTATCCCTATGGCGAATAATAATGCGCTACATTTATCCACGAATGACGTAGTTGGAGCCACGCTTAGCATTTTGAAATTCTAAATAGTAAAATGTTTTAACTCGAAACGAGTTGACATCTTCGTAATAATAGATTTTTACGAACCTTACTTGGAATCCCATTGCCTTTAGACATTTACAACCATAAGATGATGGGCTTCGATCATCTTGTTTCCTTATTTACGCGCGTAATTCATCTTATCTCTTCTTTAGCATTTCTAAATCGATTTTAAGCGGTAAAATCAAATCTCAGGAACGTTCTAATTACAGGGTTGCCACAGGTCAGGGAAAACAGGGAAAAGTCAGGGAATTTGAAAGTGAACCAAACAGGTCAGGGAAAGTTCAGGGAATTTGAAAATGAACCAAAAAGGTCAGGGAAAAGTCAGGGAATTTAAAGATCTGTCAAGAAGCCAGGATATTACAATCATTATCTTGATTTGAAGCAAAGGCTTAAAACAACCTAAATGATTACCATGTTATTTAAAATATTTATTTTTAAGTAATATAAAAGATAAAAGGTTAAAAATTGGGTAGTGTTAGCTCAAACGGTCAGGGAAAATCGTTGGAAAAGGTCAGGGAAAAACCTGGAAAAGTCAGGGAATTTGAATCTGATAAAAATGTGGCAACCCTGAATTAGCTGCGTTCATACTAGGCCTGGAATCGATTTAAACCGTTTCAAAACGTTCCGCTAGAGTCGTGTGAACGGGAAATCGTCTTTTATCGAATCGATTTGATTAGATTTTTTGAAACTGCTTCGGGAACCAGTTTCATAACGATAGATAAAGCTACAATAAATCGATTTATAAAGAAAATTCGTGAACGCGTGAAACGATTCCTGGCGTTATGAACATCGGTTTGATTTTAGTTTCAAATCGATTAAGAAATGCTACTGTGACCGAAAAAGTGATTTGATGGATCTCAACAGTTTGTGCTTGGCTTTTAACTGATATTTTAAAATAATTTATCAGAAATGTTAAATCTTAGAGCGAGGATTGAACTCTTAGACAAATAAGACCATATTTCAATTTGAATGTTTTTTGGTATTTGGTAGTTTTTTCTAAACCCGAAAAACGTGAAACGAAGTTCTTAAACTTTTAGATCTTCTCAGTTGAATAACCAATGAAAAAAATAAAACGGAAAAACAAGAACGTATTACAGGATGAAGCACTACACGAATCGCGTATTAAAAAGCGTTAGATCGTTGCCCCTAATCGTGGATTTGACCTTTAACACCCGCGCGACGTGGTTGAATCACTCTCTCATTCAATATGCTCGTACGTAAATTGAATCATAGATCTTCGCGGTGTAAAAAGGCCACGCATAGGGGTAGACAGATTATGATTTTTTATGGGATCTCTATAGAATTCCTTTACATCCTTTATTTATTTATTTATTTGTAACAGTGAGGTGAAGGGTCACTAGGCCAGTAAGTCGTGTGGATGACCTCTAAATATCGATACAAAGTTGAACGCGAGTAGTTAAAGTACTTAGGCACTTAACCCATGGACGAATTATAGTATACACATGCTTAACCTGACTCGATTCAGGCCTCGTCAAATTGTTCTGGCGCCAAGCTCGTGAATTTAATCACGAGAAATTTAAAAATTAACTAGCCTGTTGTTTTTACATACGCGTGACGTCGGTTTTACTTTTCATTTCAATATACTACCATAGAATAATGAAAGAAATCGGCTTTCCCAATCAAGAAAAATCAACTAATTTGCTCAAAAATGGTCGAAATTTTAAAATTCCAACGAATAGACAAAATGAAAAAACCCAAATTCAAAACATATTAATTTTGGTTCACTTTAGTTTTTATTTTAGATCTATTTGGTCGAATTCTGTTGACATTTCCCCGAGGGGTCAGACACTTTTGAATTCGCTGAACACCTGAGTTCATTGAGTTCATCTTTGACAGAGCATTGAGTTCGAACTCTTTTGAGCTCCGAGTTCAGCTTTGATAGTGTAAAGAGTTCAAAAATTTTGTGCACCCGAGTTCGCGAGTGTCTGCCCCCTCGCATTTCCCAGTAGTTGCTATTATAAAATAACCTTGGAACCAATAAAAAGAGCTGTGAAAAAGCACCTGTTTCTATTGAAGATGTTGCTTTTTTTCAAGGCTGAGACAAAGTATAGGATTATCTATACTTTTCCAATCTTGAAAACAACAAAAAGAACCGTTAAATAGAACGTGTTTCTATGGAAGACGTTGCCTTTTTTTCAACGTTGGGACGAAGTGAAGATTTAAATCTTTGCACAACAAAGCTGAACTCAGATTTCATAAGAATTTGAACACAATGCACTGTCAAAACTCAAAACTGAATTCAGTGATCTCGGGTGTACAGCGAATTCAAGAGTGTGTGACCCCTCGAGTTTGTTATGGTCAACGTCGTCAGCTAAGCTAGAAAAAAGGGGAATTATAACTCGCAGATAGTCACATCAAGGGGAAACAGAAATTATGATTTTAACCACGAGTGAATTATCATGTTTTAACATCTACTCGTCTTTATTATGTCTGTGAGAAGCCCATTTTTAGGAATAAATTGCCAACTAAACAACTCTAAGGTCGTTTCCTTTCGTAACCTATTTTGTTCAATTTTGAAAGTTCATTGCAACACTCGAATCATTGCTAATTAGGTCAAATAAATCAATCGCTTTTATTTTTAAAATGATGCCAATAACAACCTTTTTTCCCCCCTGTTCAGATACAAAGGAGGCAAAATCTACACATACATCGGGGAAGTATGCGTGTCAGTCAACCCGTATCGAACCATGAATATTTATGGTCAAGAATATGTCAACGATTATAGAGGGCGGGAAATATTCGAACGACCCCCACACATATTCGCTATTGCTGACGCCGCCTACAAGTCAATGAAAAGAAACGCCAGGGACAGTTGCATCGTCATATCTGGTGCGTTACCTTTGTAATTTAATTCAATACCTGCTGGTTGTAGGTGCTTAATATTACATTGGGGGTTTGCTCTAGTATCGTGTATTATTCATTTTAAAGGGAGAATGCAACCTAACAACAAGTGATTTTTTTTATCGATTCCTTATCGTTTAAATAGGGCTAATCCACCGATAAAACGTTTACAAACAAATATTAAACTAGGAAATAAATTAAATATTTATCCGGAAAATAGGCTTAGCTGGATTCATTGAGACCCTGAATTTATAGACCTCTTTCATTTATTTTAAACCCCTCCAAAGGGGCTCTGAAACCCACTGAATCAGACTTGTAAATTGGGATAATCAGCTCATGCGCAGTGACGTCGATGTTTCATCTCACTTTGCTTGTCTGATTCTGTGGTTGCCTACCCTCTTTGGAAGGGTCAAAATAAACTCAAGCGGTGAATTTAAGAGTCTGTTATTGGTAGTCTCAGCATCACCTCATGGAGATCTCGCATTAACGACTGGCCTTTGCTCATTGGTCGCTGACCTTTCAATATGAATAAATTATGGTTTTCCATGAATTCAGCCAAGCTTTTTTCCGGTTATGTTTTAATATTATTTCTAGTTGAATATTTGTTTGTAAATTTTTTACTGGTGGGATCGATAAAAAAATCCCTTGTTGTTATATTGCTTTCTCCCTTTAAAGCATAAATATCGCTACCTTTATCGTCAAAAAAGGTGAAAATAGCTTATTGGAATAGCTTTTAACTAAGTGGCGTTTCACAACAGTTTTTGCTCCTTATTTTTGTTGTTCTTAAAATTCATATCCATCTGTTAAATCGGTGTAATACCATTAACGTGGTTCAATATTTCTTTTTCATGGTATCTCAGATGCCATCATTTTGGGGCTTTTATAGACAAGATTTCATTGCCTTGAATATCCCTCTCTCCGATTGGGATTTAAAATTGGGATCGATCTGGAAGTGCTTATTTTAAACGCACCCATTAAATTTTGTTTTATCGTAATTGAACTCTATTAGATACTTTATTATTATTAAAAATCCTATTTATGAATCGTTCGAAACTTAGAAAGTGCATATTGCACTCGATCTATTATGTTCAAGGCTCCCATTGAAATCTCAAAACCAAATTTTGTCACTTTTCTCTCAATTTCTTGTTATGGAAAAACTAAACAACTATTTAAAACTAGAATAATTGAAGTGTGTTATGGATTAATTGTTAAAGGGAGAACGCAACCTAAAAAAAAAAGGTGATTTTTGTCATTCCTTATCGTGTAAATAGGCCTAATCCACCAGTAAAATAATTTAAAAACAAATATTAAACTAGAAATAAATTTAAAACTTAGCCTTAAACTATGCTTAGCTGGATTCATGGAGACCATAAGTTCGGGTAAGAACTAGCGACCAAATGCAGGATCTCCCATGATCCCTGTCATTGGTCGCTAGTCCTTCAGGATATCCCCATGAATCCAGATAAGCCTATTTTGATGGTAAGTTTAATATTTGTTTGTAATTGTTTTTTTTTTTTTTCGTTGAATTTGGGCTGTTTAAACGAATCCTTAAAAAATCAATTGTTGTTAGGTTGCATTCTCCCTTTAAGCCGATGTTTTAAGCATTCAAATACTAATAGTTAAACTTGAAGAGTTTTAATTTTTTTTTCTCAAAATACAAGTACTTTTTCTTCCCTCTTAAATCCACTCATAATTTTTTGAAAAAAATGTTGCTATATCTCCCCTTTGTTTTAATGAAAACCATATAACATTTAATATTCAAATTTAGGCGAAAGTGGCTCTGGAAAAACCGAAGCTTCGAAAATAGTAATGAGGTACATAGCCGCTATAACTAACGTCAGCGGACAACAGGAAATTGAAAGGTGGGCGATAGTTAAATATCAACATAAATTATGAATAATCCTACTTTTTTTTTAAACGTGAATTCATAATACGAATTGAGTATGTTTTTTTTTTTTTTTTTTTCAGGGTGAAAAATATTTTATTGCAATCTAATTGTATTTTGGAAGCGTTTGGCAACGCAAAAACCAATAGGAACGATAATTCGAGTCGTTTTGGCAAATACATGGACATTAATTTTGACTTTAAGGGTGAACCTCTGGGAGGTCACATTAGTAATTATTTATTAGAAAAAGTAATTATATTGATATTTCTTAAATGCGGGAGAGTGAAAATTTTCCCCTCAGTCAGACAAAATTAATCAAACAAAATTAAATATGGAAGTTTATTGTTAAGAAAAACAGTTAAGGTTTGAGGGAAGTTGGTTTATGAGTATGGAAATTTTGAATTCGTCAATAGTAATGGTAGTTTATTATAGGGTCAATCCATGTGAATTCGACTTGAGGAAAAAGGGCCTAATTTTAAATTTCAACCATTATTTTTCTACAGATATGTAAGAGTAAGAAACTGATATTTACTAAGTTTCAGACTCCAAAAAACATTTATTTCGTTAGAAATCGGTGACAGCGGCACTTTATTTTAGTACGCCACCTACGAATTCTGGTTCAATTTTCACTCGTCCTTGCAAATTAAGTTTTTAAATATTGAACAGATTTTAATAACATTTCAAAAATATCTAAATAGTCACGCGTTGTAGCGCAACAAAAGGGAGAACGAAACTTCCATTCATTTTACCAGTTATTTTTCGGATGCCCTGACTCGCAATTGTCCAAATTCAAACTGAAGAAGGACCCTATGGCGTACAACTATACGAAACAAGGCGGCAACCCCAAAGTTGATTCTATCAACGACAAGACTGATTACAAGGCAGTGTGCTCGGCTATGAAAATTTTGGGGTTCACGAACGAGCAAGCGGATTCCTTGTGGAAAGTCGTGGCTGCCGTTGTAACTCTGGGAAACATTGAATTTGTCACGGACAACGACGAAACGAAGATCAAAGATAAGAAACTCTTGCAGAATTTGAGTCAACTGCTTGGCGTTACGGTCGATACTCTAGAGAAAACTCTTTGCCAAAGAGTCATTGCTGCTGGTGGAGAGGTGATGGAGAAAGGGCATACTGCCAGTGAAGCCATCTATGGTCGGGACGCCTTTGCGAAGGTTGCAAATACCAATAATTTGCATTGTGCTTACTGGGTCATTGAGTCATGTAGGGTTCCCTCAGTAGAAGTAGATGGGACCCTTTTTTAAGGATCATTTTTTATTAACTCTGAGAAATGAGTTCATTTTTTTATTTTCGTATGACTGGAAACTAATAATAAACAAGAAATCAGTCGGGAGTCTGTATCTTGCCAATGTGAAACGCATGTCGAACCAAGTAATTAGAGATAAAAGCGGGTACTACTGGAAAAACAAGGAAGTATCCATTCAGCACGCTGAAATAAATCGTGTTGGGAAGAACAAACTCAGTTCTCAAATAAAATTTTAGTTTTCGTTCCCATTCTTGATCCAATAAACCTGAATTTAAAAAAAACTGAGTTTAATGGAGGGAGTTAACCATTATCAGAAGCCCATGCAAACTACAAGAAGTCTGGGACATAAGCCCCACGGGGCTCTATGTAATATGTGTACCCATATTTTTAACATACCCCTTTGGCGGATGCTTACGAATGAGGGGCGTAGTACAAGGAACACGCGTGAATAGACACCAAAAAAAATAGGCATGTAAGAGATCAACGTTTGGAACGATGGTGTTCAACCTTAGTTCCGTGATCATTTGTTAGTATTGTTACCATGGTACCGCCCGCCCAACTCAACTCTGATTGGCCATCTTTTAAGTGGGGTGAGGGGATGATTGCCATAACGATTTCACGGTGGCTATAGCCAAAGTTGGAGAAGGGCTTACTTCCCAGGACTTCTCATAGTTTCTATCCGCTTCTGCCATTATGAAGTAGTTTTTGGGGAGAATTTCGACAATGTCATAAGAAGTGAGCTGGAAGTTATTAGTCTATAGACGGCCCCGTTCAAGACATTTGAGATGAGAAATGAATAGCTAACTTAGCTAGTGCGGAACTATACCACAGTCATCTGACGTGTAGAAATCCGTAGATAATAATGCTATCGCGTTTATTTTCCGTATCTCCTCTTAGGCCATTTACGAACACATGTTTTGTTGGATTGTCGAGCGCATCAACAAGGCCATTGAGGTGCAGACAAACGGTCGGGGACCCGGCAAAAACACAGTCATAGGTGTCTTGGACATTTACGGTTTCGAAATTTTCGACAACAATAGCTTCGAACAATTTTGCATTAATTACTGTAACGAGAAACTTCAGCAACTCTTCATCGAGTTGGTCCTAAAGCAAGAACAAGAGGAGTACCAAAGGGAAGGCATCGCTTGGCAGAAGATTGAGTATTTTAACAACGCCATCATCTGCAGCCTTGTTGACGAACCCCACAAGGGAATCATAGCCATCTTGGACGAAGCTTGCCTTAACGTTGGCAAAATCACTGACGAACTACTACTAGAAACCATGAACAAGAAATTAGCCAATCATAAACATTACACTAGCAGAATGGTAAGTCTTTAAACTTATTATGCCATAATCTTTTATTTGGGTTGATTTTGCTGTTTAAGTTTTCTTATTCAATATCTTGCCACTATTAAACCGTACGAAACTTCCAGCTCTCTCCAACTGACAAAGCGATGGAACATCATCGTGACTTCCGAATTCAGCATTACGCCGGCAACGTTACTTACTCCATTGTGGGCTTCCTTGACAAAAACAAAGACACTCTATTCCAAGACTTCAAACGTTTACTCTTTAATAGGTGAGATCCCAAACCTTACCATTTACTATGTTGCCCGTCCATACAGTCCATTCTTTTATCTTGTATCGCATCCTTTTCAGTACCGACCCACTTATCAGTGAAATGTGGCCCGAAGGCTCTAAGCACGTTTCCCAAGTGACAAAAAGACCATTAACCGCGGGGACTCTCTTCAAAAACTCAATGGTGGCCTTAGTCCAAAACCTAGCTATCAAAGAGCCTTACTACATTCGTTGCGTTAAGCCCAATGAGATGAAATCGCCAGCTATGTTTGACGACGAGAGAGTGCAACATCAAGTCAGCTATTTGGGTCTGTTGGAAAATATTAGGGTGCGAAGAGCCGGTTTCGCTTACCGACAAACATACGAGAGGTTCTTGAGGAGGTACAAAATGATTTCCAAATACACGTGGCCCAATTACCGAGGTTCTGATAAGGAAGGTTGTCAAATCCTGATCGATGAGAAAAGCTTTACCGATGATGTCAAATATGGTAAAACCAAAATATTTATTCGATCCCCGAAGACGGTGTCCAAGTTAGAGCAGTTGCGGGCCGATTTGATTCCAGGAATAACAACATTCTTGCAAAAGGTAACTTCACTTTTAATTCACTTTTTGCCTTATTGAACAATTGTCCTCTTGCAAAAAAGATAAGTGTACCATAAGAATCCTCCTGCTTAGACTGAAAAACGAAAAAAACCCGTTGGTTTTGTTTTCTCCTGGTACTAGCGTATGAATGTAGAAGACATTTTAAAAGTAGACATGCAACCTCGTCAAATTGATGTTGCGCCAAGCTTGAGAATTTAATCATAAATTGAGACAATTCCTGAGGCTTATTTTATATGCAAGTGACATCAGTTTTACTTTTCATTTTATTGTGTTCTTATAAAGTAACTAAAAAAATCAGTTTTCCCAATGAGGAAAATTTTTTCTAATTTGGTCAAAAATGGTGTGAATTAAACTTGATGAAATAACCCGAATTCAACCAAGTGGACCAAATGTAATTTGATTTCTTTCTTTATTCTGTATGGGAGGAATCACATTGAAATGAAAAGTAAAACCGATGTCATGTGTATGTAAAAACAGCCTCTGTAATTTTTTAATTTCTGAACATTAAATTAGCAAGCTTGGCGCAAGGTCAAGTCGATATGGCTCGAATCAAGTCCAGTCGCATCTCTACTTTTAGGCATTATCTTCTATACCTAAACAGGTTTTTTTCTGATGTACTATAAGAACCAAATTTTCAGTACATATGATTTAATTGCCTAGCATCCAGCCATAGGGAATATGTTTTGTATCGTGGGAAATTCTTCAATAAAATGCTCAATAAGAATATCTTCTTGAATCTTAATCCAGATGTGGCGAGGAGCCATTGCGAGAATGAGGTACCGCAAGATGAAAGCCGTTCGTACCATCATGTACCATTACAGGCGGTACAAGATCTACTCGTACATTTGCCAACTTCAGAAACTCTTTAGAAACGTCAAGAACTCAAAAGATTTTGGAAAATCTGTAGCTTGGCCCATCCCTCCTTACGTCATGAAGACCTCGGTTGGTAACTTGAAAAAAATCCACGATAGGTGGCGAGGGTACATGATTCTGCGCAAGATTCCTCGCGATGAATGGCCCCAATTGCAGCTCAAAGTCACCGCTGCAGACGCTCTTAATGGCCGCAGACAGGATGTAGGATTAAAACGCAAATGGGAAGGAAACTATTTAGCGATGGTGAGTCAAACTTCCAATATTTATTTTTTTCAAATAAAGAACTTGGGATTAGACTATTAGTTAAAGTAACTGGTGGCTATAGAGGAGCCCCTGTGAAAGTCTCTTCCCTGATGCACGCCAAATATGCCTTGCCAAATATGCCAATGGGACCCACATAAACTTATAAATCTCTCCCTCCTGCCTTTGGAAAGGCAAATTAATTGTGTAGTAGAAAAGTGGGCATTTAGGAGAAACTCTAGTTGCTTTAAACGGAAAAGCCCGCGCAAGAGGTGCATGGTTGCCTATTCCACAGTTTTCACATACTTTAAATATTGCTTGTTGAAAAAGGGCTGGGTTAAGGGGGATGGACTCTGATCCCAGGCGCAAGGCTATTTAGGGGCTTATCGAATGCTGTTGTGGCACGCTTAATAAAATTAAGTCTTTCACCTGAGCGCGGGCTCAATGAATTTTGGATCTTGTTAGATATTGAAAATAAGAGGCAATTTCATTTTGGCGCCCAGGCGCAAAATAGCTTAATCCTGCCCTGCTTTGAAGACCTTATCTGCCAGGAGTAAAGACTCTTAAAGTTTTCCTCTTGGTCAAGGCTATTTAAAAGCTGGCTTTTCCAGTTTGAATGGGCCGTAATTGTAGAAGTTGACGTCAGTTTGCGCTTACATTTTATGAAAACCTTCACTGTATTCTTGGTAATGCTAAACAGGAACACTAAATGTGGTAGTTTCAATGCATCATTAACATTTAAATTCATATATAACACGTAGATATTGATATTTAGCTCTGTAACTACCACACTTCCTGTTTAGCGTTAGTATCAATTTCCTCATGAAGTATAATTCATTGTTGTTTTTTCACACAATGTTGGCATCATCAAACTCTTGTTACTAACCTATTTTA
Source organism: Odiellus spinosus (assembly GCA_963920705.1). Taxonomy (NCBI): domain Eukaryota; kingdom Metazoa; phylum Arthropoda; class Arachnida; order Opiliones; family Phalangiidae; genus Odiellus; species Odiellus spinosus. The sequence goes on from OY987230.1 coordinate 7,280,309, forward strand.
AATAACCATGCTCTTGATTGGTCAACGTCGTCTATGTTATGTTGTATGTCGTTATAAATAATCACGTAGAGTTTATAAAATTTAATGCTGGTTAATACTTAAGACTGATAGTTTCAAACTGGGGTGGAATCCTTGTAAAATTAATACTTGGTGTCTAACTTCAGAGTACCGAAAATGACAACACTGCGCCTTTCATTTCCTCTATCAATAACCTAAAATCAAAGGACAGGTTTCAGAAGGTTCATTTCTCCAGTTTTGTTAAAAAAGTAAGTCTTAACATCGCGAAACAACAAACGTTATATTTACCATGCAGTCCTAAAACTTCTTTTAAAAAATTCTTTTAGGTAAACAAATTCAACAAGTGTTCGGATCGTACTTTGCTAGTGACTGAAAAACACATTTACAAACTAGATTCCAAATCCTTCAAACCTCTTAAATCAGCCATACCTATAGCTGATGTATGTGTATAATTCTAACCTAAATTAAATTTGTTTGATATTAAAATTTCATTCTTCTAGCTTACTGGTCTGAGTGTCAGTCCAGGACCGGATGATCAACTAGTAGTCCTTCACCTTCGAGGTGGCAATGACTTAGTTTTAGCCTTAAATTCGCGTAAACAGGAAACCAGAGTCGGAGAATTGGTAGGAGTCCTTATCAGACTATGGCAAATGTAAGTATATATATTTTAAGCATCCTCTACCCCGAGGGGTTGGTCACTCTTCAGTTTGAATGCAGTGTACAGATATTTTACGTATTAAGGAATTACGCGAAGATTATGTAAAGTTATGGCCATTCTTATGCCAGGGTGGCGCTGTTCTTATCCACGTAGTTTCTACTAACGTGCTTAAAAGCATAATGAGAAACGTGCCGTTACGCGTTAGTGGAAACTAAGTTTTACGTGAGGGTAGCCCCATTCTTTTGCAAGTGTAGCACCATTCTTTCTCGAGGGTAGCTGCGTTATAACATCAACTCAGAATTCGTCATCCATCAACTAATTGCAAGAACCCTAGTGTTGCTGAAATCTTCTTAAATAGAAGAAAATTTATAAATTATCAATCTTTTTTTTTCTTCTTTCAGTTCTCAAAAACGAGATTTGCGCGTCATAGTCAGTCCTCAACTGCAATGCATGCTAGGTAACAAACCGAGGCCTCTAATAGTGGAAATTAATAACAACGCTACGTTCCCAACATTCAAGAAAAACGGTAATGTTATTAGTTTAGTTTGGCCGGGAACTAGCGGCTAATTAATGAAGATCATCTGATAATCTCGATTTTGTTTTGAGATTATTATAAGAGTATGCATTTTTATAACTCGACTTTTTAGGCCTATTTTTAGAAATAACTGTTTAATAACTGTTGAAAAAATTTTTATTACCAAATCGCAATAAGCGCGGAAACAAATGTTTCAGTATTTTTTACGGTCCTTGACACAAATATATTTTTATTTTTAGTAATTATAAAAAAATGGAAAATATATTTTGAAAGGAAAACATTTTATAAACAAATAATTCAGTGGGGAACAAATTTATAAAAAAAAAAAATGAAGAAATTGACTAAAAGGTATAATGAAGACGAAAAACGTGTGATTTCCATATAAAACGGTTTGAAATTAGTGTCAAGTATGAAATTAGCTTAATTGGTACTATTTATCAATTTTGTCATGAAGGTTAAAATATTGGATTTGTCTTTGATTGACTGCAAAATGTATTTAGTCTTAGTGGCCTCCGATCCCAACTTTCAGGCGATCACGCCCCATTATTCCACCCCAAAAGTAAGGCTCCTGATTCGCTGAGGCAAAAAGGGAAATATGAGCGTAGATATCCTATTAATTTGTTTCAACGTCATTTGACAAAACGAACGTAAGCGATCTTAATAGATAATTCATTTTACAGTACTGCCAAATCAGCTCATGTTTTATCATTCTGGTTCAAGTTATTTTAGTTACGGTAGTATTTGAAGTGGAAAGATAAGAAAATAACTAATATGGCAGCACTGTAAAAATTACTTATCCATTAAGATCACTTATGTTCGTTTTTGTCAAATGACGTCGTAACCAATTACGATCAATATGTTCATTTTCCCCCTTTTTCTTTCAGCGAATCATGAACCTTACGTTTGCGGGAAAAAAAATTAAGCGGGATCAGACGAGGGCAGCATAATTCGCTTGTTTGTTAAATTTTAACTTAAATTTAATCAAGTTATATTGATTTTACGCGTATTTTAACGATTCTAATTGCATACAAATAACATATTCTTCGTCTTCAGTATCCCATTAATAATGGTTAAGTAAATTAATATCAATTTAAGATCAAAGACAGTATTTTTCATAATTGTTCGTTAATTATTCTAAAGACTTAAAACTCTAAAGTGATACTTAAAATATTTAAATATACCATTTTGTTTTAATGGTAATTAGTACTCTATGGCTGAATAATTAATTTCTATTATCATTCGTCAGTATTTTATTATTTTTTTATTGAAGTATAAATTGATATATGAACTGAATTGAATTGAGAACTGCGAATAGAATGTTTTTGTTTTCTTTCGAGTGTTGGTTAGTAGTTTGTTAGTTTAAAAAGAAAAGTTAGATACTAACTATATATTGCAAAGTTAGTGACCTTTTAAAGGTCAAATATTTGAATGAAAATCATTTTTTTCTATTAATTGAAACATCTATATAAGTTTGAACTAAAGTGCTAAAAAAAAATTCAAATGCTATTATGATTTTATCGTGACATAAAAATTGTTTTAGAAACATATACCCTAGTCAAATTGTAGAAAAAAATATGCTAGCGTTTGAAAGAAATATACAATATCATATACGTTTTTTTAAATAAAAACTAAAAAGCTCTCGCAGTTAAATTTAAAACTTAAGGGTTAATGAAGAGTAATATCTTGGCCGTCTAAAACTTCTTAACCAAGATTTACGTAACCTTTTCAGTTCAAAAATAATGGCTAATACCCTCTTCAAATGAAGCGTATCTAAATAATTTTAATCAGATGCAACCGAGGTTTTACTTAGCCTTCTCAGTTCAATGTAAACCTCGGTTAAATCAGATTAAATCGACTAATTACACCTCGTCTGAAGAGGATATTTCGAGTTTCTCTAAAATCGAATCAAGTTTGTTTAAGACGTAATCTCTCTGAAAAGGTACGAGTTGTTTCCGTATTCAAATAAAGTACACACGCAACCTGACTCTTTTCAGGAATTAATCAAATTAATCTCGCGCCAAGCTCTCAAATTGCCTCATTCATAAACGTAAAAAAATGTGTTTAAGGTAAAAATTGTACAGTCAAACACAGAACGCGGATCGCAACTTTTTTTGTTGTAATCCGTGGCTGTAAGATTTGCCTCTTAATCTTCAGAAATTGAAAAAAATAAATCACGAGGCTGTTTTTACAAAACTCGTTACATAGGTCTTTAAGAAAACTTTCATCATCTTCATTAACCCTTAATTATTAAAACTGCTTAAATATAGTTAAATTTGGCCAAAATATAAAAAATATTTGACACAATGCCGTGTTAGGCTTAGTTGCGTATTGAAATTTTTCCATTATTCTTTAATGATGAATCACTTTATAAAATTTTTGCATATAATTAAAATTATGACTACGCGACTATTAATTGCTCTCAAATTCAAATGAAATTGTTAGTTAATAAACCCTGAAATATAAGACTACATATTTCGATCCAAAATTTTATACTAATCCCTTCTGAAATTTAATTTTGGGATTAAAATCAGTTTGTGCCATTTAAACAAAAAAATTACTGGAAAATTTAAGATTTTCCTGTTTTTTAAATGATTTCTAAACCGTTTTCAGTTAGTAGTTTGATTTAGTCGTAGAATGACGCGTCTAATGTTAGCGTTAACATCTACAAATTGGGTCAAATTGTGCCAAATATGGTCAAATAAAGAAAATTATAAATTTTTGAAGACCTTTAATTTTTGGAAATGTTAAATATTTTCTCTCCAAATTCAATTACAACAATTTCTTTGGGTCTTGTCCGATTTTGACCCGTTTGGTCCCAATTTAAAGCTTCAAAACTGATTCAAAAAAATGGTTTTTAAACTTCGACAACGGTTATAAAAAATTGAAATCAGTGTTACGAACAAATCTTCAAATTTTGTGGTATATTTAAGTAATTTCCATGCATCTTTGTAATTTTTTAAGCTACGAACGTACGTGGATTTGAATCAACTAAAAAATACAAATAGCGGAAAAATTCGCAAATTAAAATTTAATTAAACTTTAGTTTTCGAGTTTTCACTACTTACAAAGCTGGGTTTTTAAGCTCTGGTCTCTAAGATAATATTTTCTGTCTGGAGTTGGCATCGCGCGCTAAGCTATAGGCTCTAATGTTTCAGTATGGTAGAATTAACGGGTAGCCTAGCTTTGCGCCGCTGTCAACTATAGATAATTTTATTTGGTGTAATAAACTCAAAACTACTACTGTCTATAAAATGTTGAGAATTCTAAGCCATGTACAAATTTGCCTTAAACAAATCACGCGTTTTTAATTTAGTTATATATTTAATTTGCTTATATTTTCTTTTAAATGTTAAATATATTTTGTTTGTGGGTTTATTGGTGATGAAAACTGTACTATACTGTAGGTTAGGGCGATTTTTTTTAATTATTATTATGTATTAAAAGTGTAAAATTTAAATATATTTTCCATTCTCGAACCACCTTGAATCAGGATTCGTTTACTATGGTATAGGGACAGGTTTAGAGGCTTCTTCAGCGTTAAAATGACGTATTTTAGACCAAATTACAGCAAGTATAGTCTACGGCACTAATTCGGTGCCAGTACTGTGTATTTAAACCAAATTAGCATAACTAAAGCACTAAAATTATGTATTTAATACCAAATTAATGCTAATACAGTGCGTTTAATACTAATTACCGGTAATTTGGTGCCAAAATGGCGTGTTTAAAGAAAATTAATGCAAATAATCTACAGCGCAAATGTATTATTTAAGCAAATTATCGCTGATTCAGCGCCAAAAACCTGGTTTTAACACTAAATTACGCTGCAACGGGGGGGGGGGGGAGGGCGTTACATACCGTCTTGCATGAACTGTCCATTTTGTCGCCAAAAACCAGAATCTATCGGTTTGGCTTAAAATTCGAAGTTATGGGAGCTGAAGTAGCTCTTTCTCCTGTTCAATTGAGTAAACCGACCCATACTTGAATGATATCATAAGTTTAAAACCTTATAAGAAGATAATTTATAAACTTATGATAATATATATATATATATGGCCATATGTTATTTTTGTCTGAATTACCCAAAAAACTTCAAAAACTATATTTATATTTTGGAAACAAAAACTTTTTATTTTTTTTTCTATTTCATGTATTTTTGTTGTTTTTTGTTTTGTTTTTTTACAATAAATACAAACATGGTCGAAATTTACACGGTTTCACAGTTTGATTTTGGTTAAATATGCCAATTAATAATTAATCATCAATTTTCTTTCAAAATTTAAATATTGAGCAGTTTTAAAAATAATGGAGGGGTTAAAAATAATTTAGTTATTTCCTTTATTAGCTTGGAATTTTGTGTAAAAATTAAGTTAATTTACATTTATTTCATTCAACAAAAAAAAAAGAAAATTTCTTTTTAAAACTAATCTAATTTAAGAAATAAAACCCACAAAACAAGCTGTACAAATATCATAGGACAATTACCGTTAAAATACGTTAAAATTATTAAATTCCCAAAAATTAATACATTTTTTTTAGTAAAACCTAAATTTTTAATAATTTAATAAATTTATCTTAAAAATTAATTTTACCATTTTGCCAAAAATTCTTTAAAATCCCAAATTTACTAATTTACCCCCTACTAATTAATCTTTCTGAAAACTTATATTTCTCAAAACATTGTTAGTTAAAATTTAAATAAATACTGACATTGTTTTTTAAGATTTTTTTTTTTTTTTTATTTGTCAAGCTAGATTCTCACATGACCGAAAACACAATGTAACTGTCTGAAACTTTTTACGAAGAGCTCAATGGAACTGCCATTCTATTGTCTTCTATTTTTTCCATCGCAGCCGGGCAGAAATCTTACTACTCAGCCAATGAATACTGGAGTTATATAGAACATCACAATGACGTGATTTAGGCGCAAACTCTCTTGTGATTGCGCAAGTATAATCAAGGTAATGGCAGAATGCAACCTAACAAGTGAATATTTATTGATTCTTTATCGTTTAAATAGGCTTAATCCAGCAGTAAAAAAAAAAAATTATGTACAAAAATTAATCTAGAAATCAATTTAAAACTTACCCGTAAAATAAGCTTAGCTGTATTCATGGAAATCCTTAATTTCTTCGCATTGATGGATCAGTGACCAATCTCATGGAGATCTAGCCTTAACGATTGGCCTTTGCTCATTGTTCGACGACTCGATTCAATGCGAAGTAATTCAGGATCCCATGAATCCAGCTAAGCCTAATTGCCAGGTAAGTTCTAAATTTATTTCTAGTTTAATATTTGTCTGTATATTTGCAAGTGTGAATTCTCTACCGCTGGCTGGCAGCAAACGCGAGTTAAAATTTTAAACCACTGGCGCACTTTTTCCCGTTGTGAATTATGGTCAAGTTAAAATCTAGCTTTAGATTTTTAAAACGTTAATTTTTGTTTTTTGGATGGAACAGTCTTTACGTAGTATTTTTCATCAAAAGTCCCCCGGATACATGTAAGGCGTATCTCCTTATAAAAGACAAACTTAATTAGTTTGTATTTAATTTAAATCTATGTTACAAATTAGTTTTTCATTGGAAAATAATTTTTCATCTATTTCCTCTTCAGTGTCATTCGTCATTATTAAAAGCCTGGCACCGGACCAATTGGCAAGTTTCATTTTGCAAAAAAAGCTAGCGGTTAAACGCGATCATATTGCTTTGTTGTTATTTCCAAATTTTAATTCGTTGTTGTTGGTGTTTTTTAAGTTGTTTCGGATCTTTTTTAATACGATGGTCTTAATTAAAACACCGTTTTAAGGACGCCCCAATTAAAAAATATCTTTTTCTATAATGCTTCATCGCCGCTGGCTAATTTATAACCGTTCTTCTCCGGCCTGTGTAATGGTTCTTCGTCTTGCGGACGTTTCCTCTTGAAGAAGCCCAACTGAAAAGTAAAATACCAATGTTAAGTTGCTGTACTGTTGCGCTTCTTTTAAAGACACGCAACCTGACTCGATTCAGGCATTGTTTAATTGATCTCGCTCCAACCTCTCGAATTTAATCTTCAGAAATTTTAAAAACTTTTAACGCTAATTTTATTTTGCGTGACGTCGGTTTTAGGCTTTCCCAATGGGCGTTGGAAGTAATTTTTAAGTGGGTGGGTTGAACAAGTTGGTGAAGGCCAAATTATATGGGGCTCCATTACCCCAGGTCCAACGGTCGAGGGAGCTTGAGCCCACCCTGCCCCCCTCGCTTCCGACGTCCCTGAAAAATGGTCCAAAAGGGAAATTTCCAACAGTATTCGACTAAATGAAAAAACTAGAACCCAACAAAAGTGGACCAACGGCATTTTATAATTGGATCCAGCATTTTTCTTGTATAATTTCACTTTTGGTCTATTGTTGGAATTTTTTCAATTTGGACCATTTTTCCCAAATTACAATATTTTTCCTCATTGGGAAAGTCTACTTCTTTCGTTATTCGACGTCAAGCGTATTTAAAAACAGACTTGCGATTGGCCCGAGATCAATTTGACAAAGCCCGAATCGAGTCCGGTTGCGTGACCTAATATCTTAGTTATGGAATATTTTTTTTTCTTACCCTCCATAAGAGAAGAGCCAATAGTCCAAGAACAAGTAATCCACCACAAACGGCAAGTAGGATTATCCATAAAGGTATGTACGAGTAACCACTGTCTAAACCTTCGGGATTAACTGTAGTTGTGATCTAGAATATGTTAAAAGGTTGTTAAATCGTCACAAACTTGTGATTTAAATTAATTAAAGTACCCCTAAGGTTTGTATTCCTAAGTACGCTGGGCTGACATCGTAAGGTAGAGACGTAACTTTAGCAACAAATTTGGATGAAATTAAAACTTCTCCTAAGTTCATCTGAAATATAATGAAATATATAGAAACTTCTTCGATTCAAACGTTCAAAAATATAAATATTTGCAATATCACAACCTAATTGATCTCCTTGGCGATTTGGTTAAAAAAATGATCGGATATTATAATAATCTTGAAATTTTCGATTTAAAATTATTTATAAATTACCTTCAAACTTCTGGAATCATTCAAATAATATAATTGCGCATGCAAATCTTCAATAAACTAAGTATATTCGTCTCCTTTGTGATTAGGTTAAAAAAGGCTCATATATAATCTAATTGTATTTGAAACTACACTTAAACTTTTAAACATATCAAATTCCCTATTAAAGTGAGATCATTTAGGTGAAATTGTTGCGCAAACATTTTAATAAAACTTAAGACTAGTTTCGTCCACTATTTTAACTTACTTTTGTCACAGTTTGTGGCCAAAGACGTGACCTTAGTTTAAAGATAACTGGCCTCTCCTTTCTTAAATTAATTACGGTGCATTTAATTCGGGTACATAAAGTTGGACCACACGACTACAATATAGAAAACAAACAATTATAAACCCGCATATGCTTGAAGGCTTTTGAATTTGGCGCCAACTTGCCAGTTCACTTTCTATATCCTCGTCGTCAGAAGACGCCCTCCTACGTCTTAATAGTGTTTCGGTTTCAAGCGCGTTTTCAAGTGTGTTTTCAAGTTGGGGTTCGTCTTGATCTAATGGTGAACTTAATTCATTGACAGCACTAGCTCCTCGTGTCGGTGCGCTTCTTAACTTCAGTTAAAATGTTTAGGTTAGTCCTTGTTCAAGTTTATATTAGGCTTAAATTAATGACTAACCCTAATGCGTAGTGGATTGACAGAAACTTCCTCACACCTAGCGTTGCCAGTAATAATGGGTTGCTCCAAGAGGTACAGTAAATGTTCTTTGTCTAAGGTGTACGTCGGCCATAAGAGATAAACCACGGCTTCCTTAATGACGCTCAAGCCTTTGTTATCAACCTAAGAAAATCATTAATTCGTAAATGTTAATTTATTTTTAACTCAAGGTGATTGGCTAAATTTTATTTACTCTGTATATGTGCGTAACTTCGGGTCCTATGTCGGCTTCGACATCTTTACGTTCCGGGTAAACGTCGGTGGCATTGTAACTGACCACCTTAGGCTTAGAAACTCTGAAAATGAAACCCAAAAAGTTTAGAATAATAATCTGAAGGTTAGGTAATGGAGGCATTAATGAAAATTATTCAGTAACCCCTCTTCACAAAGTACTTTTTCTTACCGGACAAATGTCCAGTGACAACCTTTCAAAAAAGTTATGGGGTATTTAAAAATTTTATCCGACAATGCCCAGCACTCATGCTTATTTCCATCCATGCCCGAAATAATTTGTATCAGACTACAGACTTCATCGTGAGCAAAACGCAATTAGTCAACGAGGTTACCCTTTAATCATCATGGAAGCGTTGGTCAGTGATTTTACGATACATAGTTCTATAATTTCTCATTTCTCGTTTAAAAAAAACATCAAAACAAATTACTTTACGTTTCCAAGTTGGAATTATAAATATTTAATTGGTTATTTCCACTGTGAGGCTGAGGCTAGGAGGATAAAGGGGAGATATATCTTCCTACGCTGAGGTATACGAAAGCGAGTTAAAATTTTCAACCTGTTTCTCGAATCAAAAGTTCACCTAAACCTCACCCGCGGGACCGTGATAGAAGCCGGTAGCCTGACGATGGCAAAGTCGAAAGGAATCGGAGTTAGAACTTTCAACTTTTTAGTGTGCGCGTATCGAAAATAAGAATGGACACAGGTCAAAATTAAACCAGCAAAAGTTATTACGCGAGTGAAAGATGCCAGTCAATCAAACCAGGGAATGTACTTAAATCAATATTACGACAAGTTTTGTGAATTCGGAATTTCGAATTATAACGTTGGTCGCGCTAAGCCTCGGCCGTGGAGCTTCTTCCCCTTTACTCTTTCATTTTGTATCGGACCTTCATCACCCCCGTTCCCGATGTCACAGTAAGTGAACTTTTAATTGCTATTTTTCTTTTGTATTTTAAGGGTTCTTGTGTGTATACATAACACGTTGTTAAATAAATGCCAAGAGTACCATAACCTGGCTTCGGGAGGGAATAGATGGGAGAGATTTTGAAGCAATCTCCAAATTTCAGTCTTGTAGAGATGGATAATGGTGTACGATTCAATCAAGAAATTGGGAGAATTAAGTGATTAAAAATAGCTTTTCATAACGCTTCATAAAACTTGTACCTAAATGTGCATATCTAAGAATACGCATTGACCGTACAAATTATATTTATTTGATGAATCTAAGTTGGGCATGATCTTGTAGTAAAATACTGTTACGATTCAACCAAATTAAATTGTGTACAAAAAGTAAAATGAATTGTTGTAGGAAACTAACTGTCCGAAAAACGCTGGGAAAATGTGGACACAATTGCGAAGTTATATAATAGTGGGACCAGGTTTTTCTTGAACATTTCAATGTTTTTTACCATTGACCTGCCCTTTCCTATATTTCACGGGTTATACCCAATAGACTAAAGTTAACGTATGGTGGTGATATTGGGAACCATATACCTTAGTAGCTCAGTTGGCAGGGTTCGTACACGACCTGGAAAACCTGGAAATGTCAGAGAATTTTGAAATTGGTCCGAAAGGTCAGGGAAAGTAAGGGAATTTGAAATTGACCGAGAAAGGTCAGGGAATTTGAAATTGACCGAGAAAGGTCAGGGAATTTGAAATTGACCGAGAAAGGTCAGGAAATTTGAAATTGACCGAGAAAGGTCAGGGAATTTTAAATTCACCCAGAAAGGTCAGGGAATTCGAAATTGACCCAGAAAGGTCAGAGAATTTGAAATTGACCCAGAAAGGTCAGGGAATTTGAAATTGACCCAGAAAGGTCAGGGAATTTGAAATTGACCCAGAAAGGTCAGGAAATTTGAAATTGACCCAGAAAGGTCAGGGAATTTGAAATTGACCCAGAAAGGTCAGGGAATTTGAAATTGACCCAGAAAGGTCAGGGAATTTGAATTTGACCCAGATAGGTCAGGGAATTTGAATTTGACCCAGATAGGTCAGGGAATTTGAATTTGACCCAGATAGGTCAAGGAATTTGAATTTGACCCAGATAGGTCAGGGAATTTGAAATTGACCCAGATAGGTCAGGGAATTTGAAATTGACCCAGATAGGTCAGGGAATTTGAAATTGACCCAGATAGGTCAGGGAATTTGAAATTGACCCAGATAGGTCAGGGAATTTGAAATTGACCCAGATAGGTCAGGGAATTTGAAATTGACCCAGAAAGGTCAGGGAATTTTAATTTGACCGAGAAAGGTCAGGGAATTTTAATTTGACCGAGAAAGGTCAGGGAATTTGAATTTGACCGAGAAAGGTCAGGGAATTTGAATTTGACCCAGAAAGGTCAGGGAATTTGAAATTGACCAGAAAGGTCAGGGAATAAGGAAATTTGCCCAAATGTCAGGGAAAGGTCAGGGAATTAGGAAATTTGCCCAAATGTCAGGGAAAGGTCAGGGAATTAGGAAATTTGCCCAAATGTCAGGGAATTTGAAAATGAGCCCAAATGGTCGGAGAAATTAAATTTCTGGTACGTGTAAAGGAACTGTTTATGATTGAGTGACATAATTATTAAAAACAGAAAATATTTGCCAAAAGATTAAAATGTTTTCTTATATTCTGAGTAAACTATCAACCCAGATTGATAAACTCTATGTCAGATATGAATAATAAATTCACAAAAAAAAAAAAAAAATGGTCAGGGATATTATTTATAAATGGTCAAGGAAAAGCTGAAAAGTCAGGGAAATTAAATTTTTGTACGAACCCTGTTTAGTTAGATAATTGGACGGTTTCGGGAAGATGGTGCTTCAAACCCATCCCCAGTTGATGATTAATCTTTAAAAGCCTAGAATGTCTTCTGCCTGTTTCATTGGAAGTGGGCTCACCTTCTAGGCTTTCTCTTGGGAACCAAAGCAAAGGGAAGCCAGGAGGTTACGTTTGTTTCCAGGGTGACAGGCAGAAGACATTTTACGCCTTTAACAAGTATCCACATGAAAATAAGAACTGCCTCCGCTTTACCCCTCTCGTGTATAGTAGCTGTAGATCGAGTATTAGCGCTAATAGTCGAAATGTGACGTCATTGTCTCGTAGTTAAAATTATATAACCATTTTCAGATGATTGTGTAAAACCGAGTCTAAACTAAACCATAAGCCACTATTTTAGAACTGACGTAAAAATAGGTTAAAAATGAATAAATCATCAAAGAAGGCGATTAGGTGCGCCTGAAGAGTAGGTTTGTAAATGGGGGTTCCAAATATATTCCCAAGGCTCCCAAAATATACTTTTTAAGGAAATACCCAGGAAACGTTTTGAGTATAAGTAAGCGAGACTATAGGGAATGGTTTCCTCGGACTTATTCCACCATTTAGAGCGCAGTAGTAAAAGGGGCTGAAGAGCTTCTACAGTTGTAAGGAAACTTGGAGGTAAAAATGGAACAAATCTTTAGTTTATTTTCGTAACCATCTTGCAGAATAAAAATCGAAATTTTTCAAAACAATTTTTAGACACGTTTTTTGTGTTTAAATTAAATTCTAAAGTTTGGTTAAGTCTGAATGTCGGGCCAATCACATTATTTCAGCCTTCAACAGTGCTTTTAGTGTCCTAACATTAAAAGAATAGGCTGGCGTTTGATGACCAAAGGTCTTAGGCGTCAAACGCCGGCCTATTCTTTTAATGTTAGAACATTATACAACGCGCCATTGGGGTACACTCTTTATGCGCCGATCTCTTAAAAGATGTCAGTATTGCAGTTCCCATACTGATCCTATTCTGATTGTCTACGCTATGACGAGAGAGACAAACTAGCAGGGACGGAAATAAGCACAAGTCACTGGTCATTTGTCCGATAAATTTTCCAAATGTCCGATAAGAGAGGGGTCACTGGACAAATGTCCGATAGAAAAAAAGTACTTTTCAATACAGGAAATGTAGCATTGTCCGGTTATTTTGTTAAATGTCCGATAACTTTTGAATTTTTAAGGGGGGTTACTGGACATTTGTCCAATAAGAAAAATTTCTTATTTCCGTCCCTGCAAACTAGGCGATCGAAAATCCCTCCCCTCGACGCGTTTCCCATAGCAACGGGTGTAATGCGTGGATAGGTACGAGAGTGAGGCGCAGGCACGCCATCTATTTTGATAATTCTTAATTATATCTGTACCCCAATGGCCGTAGCCCCTGGAAGTTAGTTTTTGAGTATGGAAATTTCGAATTCGTCAATTGCCTCTTGATTTCCATTTAGCTTATTGGCGCTACTCGGTCTACAGATACTCTGTTCTCGTGAAGAGGTTTTCTGGATCATTGTTGGGGTGGATGATAGTAAAACACACATTCTCTCTGTTGTGTAAATGCACACATTCTTGGTTTAATATTAAAATTACGTACCCCTCGACCACCATATCAACTTCAACTCGAACGGGTAAAATCACTTTGGCGTGGTTATCTTCTTCGGTAGTTGCGTTTTCAGCGTTAGTACTTTGGGAAAGAAATCAAAAGAATTACTTTAAAGAACCTTAAATGGAGAATGCAACCTAAGAACAACTGATGTTTTTTATCGAGTCCTTATCGTTTAAATAGGCCTAATCTACCAATAATGAATAAATTACAAATAAATATTAAACTAGAAATCAATTTAAATCTTACCCTGAAAATAGGCTTAGCTGGATTCATGGTGATCCTGAACTCCCCCATATAAGGGTCATCAATCAATGTCATTGGTTGCTAGTCTTTATACGGGGAGTTCAGAATATCTCCATGAATCCAGCTAAGCCTATTTTGATGATAAGTTTTAAATTTTTTTCGAGTTTAATATTTGTTTGTAACTTTTTTTTATTGGTGGATTAGGCCTATATTTAAACGATAAGGAATCGATAAAAATCACTTTTAGTTATGTTGCATTCTCCCTTTAACTATATAATTACTTGCAATTAGGTTAGTAAATTTACCTGTTTAATTGGAAATCAAAGACGAAATTAGCCGCTCCGGAAACGGATGTAATTTTAGAAGGCGCCAATAATACTTTGAAATTCAACTACATCAAAGAGAAATAGGGGGTGGATGTTTAGGATACGGGTTTGACCTTGAAAAGATTAAAACTTCTTTAATTACCGTCTTATTAGTTGGTAATGGATTCCCGATATCGCAATAAAGTTCGTTGACCCCTGTTCGATCAGGATCGGCTCCGCTACAACTTATAGGGAAGTCCTGCGTTGATAACAAATAAAAAAAGACTCCAATCATTAAATTGAAAGCAATTTTTCATAAAAACCTTATCGACATTTAAGCTGAATAATACGATATTTTCTAATTACATAGTTTTACAAATATATCGTGAAAGTTTGCTCATTTGTCTTTAGAGCTTGGAACTCTAATAACTTTTGTTAATTGAATAAGACCATCTTGAATATCGCGAAAAACATATCCATTTCTTCTTCGAGTTTACGTATTCCAATGTTAAAGCAATATTTTTTTTCGTACTCATTGTTGTAGGAAATTGATATGTTATACGAGTTATTCATTCGCCGATAAGAAAATTTGAAACTCGAGTTTCTTCGCCGATTTAAACCCAAATTGATATTTCGAAGCTAGAATGTAGTCATTTAGTCGGTTCCTTTCAATTTAGATTAAAATATAATTATGTTATAAAAAAAATGGTCTACCTCTTTTAGTTTTTTGGTTTTTATTTTATTTATTTTTTAATTTCGCGGGGGAGGGGGGGTCTTACACTGTGACGTGTGACGTCATGAGGCCCAACTTTTAAAATTTTTATTATCACTTTATTCAAGACCCCGAGGTCACATCTTTCACCTAGTATATATTTGGTTCTTGGAATTTGTTTCGTATCTAACTGGTAATCAAAAACAAAAGTTTCAAATTTTTGGAATTTTTATATTTATATTATGTACAGGGTGTTTCGAAAATGGTGTTAGGATCGAGCTCCAGTGGGTTCTATGGGCCATTTTAAGACGAAAATGCTCTATGACGTTTTGTCATAAGGGGCGCCGTTTAAGAGTTACGAAAGGACCCCTTAACGTACATTAATAAACGTATACTCAATGATAAAATACGTTTAAAAGCACGCGCTTGATAAAAATTGATTTTTACCATTGAGTATGCGGGTCATCCTCACAGGATTAATTTCGTAACTCTTAAACGGCGCCCTGTACGACAAAATGTCATAGAACATTTTCGTCTTAAAATGGCCTGTAGCTCGGTCCTACCACTATTTTCGAAACACCCTGAATATAATAAAATATAATATGAATATAAAAATTCCAAAAATTTGAAACTTTTGTTTTTGATTACCAGTTAAATACGAAACAAATACCAAGATTCAAACATATACTATGTGTCTTATAAACATATACTATCTGTCTTATAAATAAAAATTTTAAAAGTTGGGCCACATGACGTCACACGACACAGTGTAGGACCCCTGAGAAATTAAAAAAAATTAAAAACCCAAAAACTAAAAGAGGTAGACCATTTTTGAGATGACCATCGGATTCCTCGCCTTTTACTCTATATACATGGGTAAATTCCAAAGAATCAACCGAAGCGCCAGTAAGATATTGGTATTTTCGCGAGAGCATAATCTTTTTTCTCTGACGTTCTAAAAATCTTGGGGGTTTACTCTAAATTTCGCCAAAAATTCAATTATTTTTATTTTCATCTTAAAATCTGTGAAACCTAGTTTTTTAAGCATAGAAACAAGTGTACCAAATTTCATTAATATCTGCCCACCCCTGGTTGCATGCCTAGGTGAAACCATATGGAATGACCCTATAGTCTATTTTTAAGCAAACGGATTATATCTGAATATAATTCAGTAGGTCTATCCAATTAATAAATATTATATCAACTCCGAGCATTATACCGAAATGTTTTATATCCCCGACTCTTTCTGGCACTTTTGGGCTCGTATTTAAATTAAAGGTTGGGTTTAAGCCTTGTTATATTAAATGGAAAACTTAGAATTATCTTTAAGCTGACATGATGTGAGCGCTACTATTTCGTTTCAATAGATCGATGTGCGGTAATCATTTATCATTTTCAAATATCCCAATACTATCAATCGATCAAATATAGGGAAAGTACCCTCGAATTCCCCCCCCCCCCGGATGATGAATTTCATAAATCTTACCAGTTTACTCTTGTCAACGTTGATGTAACTAACTTCTAGAGGCATTTTCAAATACATCATGGCTTCGAACGCGTCCTCGCCCTTGTTTTTGATTACAACGTTCAGTTCCAATCTTTGGTTCGTTCCGATCAAGTATTGATCCATATTTCTGTAACCAAAATAACATTGTGTTATAGCCTTGGAATCTAGACACTTGAAATACAATCCCTGGCCTGATGAGGTACTAAAACAATTTGAGCCATTAGTGGCGCCTCTATTTTGTCCTACGTAGGCTTATACATGTTTATTAGAGGCCACTATTTGGGTCGAAGCTGTCAAGCTGACCTTTTTAGTTACGCAAAACTAATTTTGAGTCATTGCTAAGGTCCGCCATTGTCCTCTACCATCAAATTCAGGGGTATACACGAAAAAATTGTCTACTACCATAGGCAGGGTCCTACGCGAAAACATATATACTATCAAAGGCCTACGTGAAACAATTGTCTACTATGAAAGGCAGGGATCTTCGCGAAAAAATCTCTAATATCAAAGGCAAGGACCCACGCAGTTTTTTTCGGGCCCACTTGAAATTTACATTTATGATAGCCTACTCAGCCTACCCCTGGCGTAGCCACTTAATTTTGAGCTAAATGAGCTATAGCAGCCAAAAGGCCTCAAATCGAGTTGTACAACTTACGGAGTAACTTCCAAAATTAAATTAGGAATGCATATATTATCTTGTCCGCAGTTTTTCTGTATCGTTATTTGTTTGTGCAATGAATTTGGTTCGTCCAAGTTGATAATCGGTTCTAGGTAATTGTAATTGTCCTTTGATTTGGGCCTGGGTATTAGGTCGTAAGTGATTTCCACGGAAATTGGGCTCAATTTATCCCTGAAATCGTTCTAAGATGGCGAAAAAACAAACTGATTGTTAATATCTTCGTTATTATGATTGTGTTGTTTTGTTAAGCAAGAACTCATTCGAGTTAACTGAGATCATATGGGAAAGGCATTTTAGGTTAGAAGTTCCCAAAGTTAAACCATTTCTCAATTAGAAGGTAATTATATAAAAAATAAAATTGGCTTAGTCATCTTGTTAAATCGCCACTGTATAGTAAATGAAGGGTGACGTAAGTTTAGTTTCCACTGGCGCGTGTAGCGGTTCATTTCCGGTATAACACCCTGAACTATTAGGAATAATACTAAGGCAGAACTGAAAAGCTTTCGCGATAAGCTGAACAGTGATTGGGGAGGATTTTTGATGGTAAATTTTCTTGAAATCACGGAAGCAAGGGCCAAGTCAGGTTCTCAGTTAACTGGAAGAGTTCTTACCAGCATATGGCTCTACTTTTAAATAGGCGAAAACGCTGTTGCAGTGCTTTGATTCTTTTCTCAATGTTATCGTCGTGTTAGCCACGCTCAAAGATTCGCGACGCAGAAAATACAAGCGAGGTTTGTCCTTTTTCGAGTCCAGTTTAGTTTGATAGGTGAACTGTAATTCGGTCCCTACTCCAACGCCCGAGTACTCTAAGCAGAAAGATACGACGACGCTGAAACAATAACAAATTGAATCAAGTTTTCGCGTCCCATTGTAGTGACTTTAATCTCAACTAGGACTAAAAACTAATGGACACCTATCTTAAAGGGACTATCTTCGATTTTTAAAGCCCCCTTTAAAGTCTCCTTCTTTTAAAGCTTAGCAGACGACGTAAACCATAACATATTGTACAGTCAAAGCTAAGCTGTGTGCATAAGGGAAAAGTATTATATAGGAGCAAATTTCATAGCAGATGTGTCCTTTAAAGGGAAACATTATAGGGCAATTATTTCTAACGGCAAACGGTGCAAACAAAAGTAAGCCACTGTTTGCCGTTAAATGGCGCTTATGAACGCCAGGATTTGTTGCTCCTCTATCTATTAAGATAGGTATCTAGTAGTTACTAGTTCATGGTCTCAGTGTCCAATTAAAGCTTACCATGCCACTAAAGTACCATCCTCCAAACTGCACCCTTTATTATTATCCAAACTTATCTTCTCTGGGTCAAGTTTCAAAGTGGAAGTCATTTTGACCACGGCACGTGACCTTTAAAACATAAGAAAGGTAAAATAAGTTACAATTTGTGGGCTTGCAGTTTAAATCTTTTCGAGTCTAAACCTTACTTTAAAAACACCACTCTATCCGAGGAATACGCTCCAATGAGCAGATCTATAAGGAAAAGAAGTTAAAGGTCAAATACCCTAGTATACTTGTTAAAGATTGTAGTTGGAATAATTATATTTCCAATTGGAACTATCAAGCAAGTGGAGAAATCGTTGAAGGAAGAATGCAACCTAACAGCAAGTGATTTTTTTATCGATTTCCAATCGTTTGAATAGACCTATTCCACCAGTAAAAAAACTAATATTAATCTAAAAATCAATTTAAAACTTACCATCAAAACTGGCTTAGCTGGATTCATGGAGATAAGGGCTAGCGACCAATGAAATTGATCGATGGACCCTATATGGGGAATGCATGATCTCCATGAAGCCAGATAAGTCTATTTTCCGGGTAAGTTTTAAATTTATTTCTAGTTTAATATTTGTTCTTAAAATTTTTTCACTGATGGATTAATCATATTTAAACGATTAGGAATCGATAAAAAAATCACTTCTTGTTAGGTTGCATTCTCCCTTTAAACCAAAGTTCCCCTAGATTTCCATATACCACCTTCTTTCATTGGTCTATTGATGTAAAACACTATAGATGACCTCGTACTGGAGAAACAGATCAAGTCATCCACATAACCTTTGTAATCAAAGGACCAATGTAAGGTGTACAAATTATAAGTAGCTTTGACTGTAACTGAGTACCTATTTTGCATTATCAAACTCTGTAAACAATTGCGCAATCGTGTAATTGGCGTACAGTTTTTAAAGTGGATTACTGGGCGGTCCCGTAACAAAGAGCGGAATTTAGTCTAATTCACCAATGAAAAACGTTTTCAAGTCTCTTTTATCCCTTTTAATGTTGTTGATTCCATTTGGAAAATATTCTGTTTTGAAATAGCGAATTCTACTGGGTACTCTCCGAGCTCTAGAGAGCAAGAGAGACCGCTCTCCGAGCTCTAGAGAGCAAGAGAGACCGCTCTCCGAGCTCTAGAGAGCAAGAGAGATCGCTCTCCGAGCTCTAGAGAGCAAGAGAGATCGCTCTCCGAGCTCTATAAAGAGCAAGAGAGATTTTCCTTTTCTAAGGGATAAGTTGATCTCACACCGGACAACTTTATTTTTTTGAGACAGTAGTACGTTTTACACTGATCTGATCGTTGATACAATATTTTCGGTGCTCGAAATTGAACAAGGACGAGATCAGTTACGTTGTCACCTTCCTAGATTCGTTAAGTACTCCGCGCAGTGTCAGTGTCACTCGCTATAATAGGTGTCTTATTCCTTTAAAATGTCAGCGTCGTATGTCAGTTATATGACGTTAGATCAGATTGACCAGCTTGCCCTCTTTAGAAGCGTTTGAGTGACGGATTACGGACAAGTTTATAGTGGGAAGTGGGAAATATTCATTTTTGTCTACCGTACCTGGATATTCGTTGTTGTCAGCGTCAATGCCGCCTGATAAGGAAAACCCGAACGTTCGCAAATTCTTATCAAAAACGCTGGCCGGAATAACTTGGGAGGGTTTCGTTCGAATTCCTTTCTTGCTTCCGTGGTAAACATAAACGACGCCGGCATCATTTTCTCCGGCATAAGGCGCTCCTACAGCGAAATCTGTCAAAAGATATCAAGTTTACTTGGGTCACTAAACAGCGATGTTCGTACTAAGAATCATCGACCCCATTTTCAAACCGTTTCCAAAAATTACTCAGTTTTTTGAGATATCAAGTGTTTCGAGTCCTATCTGAAAATTGTGTTTCGAGTACTTTGCGAACCTGAAAATTATATTTCGAGACCCATTCGAGTCCTATGGAAACCTGAAAATTATATTTCGAGACCCTTTCGAGTCCTATGGAAACCTGAAAATTGTATTTCGAGTCTCTTTCGAGTCCTATGGGAACCTGAAAGTGGTATTTCGAGTAGTATTCGAGTCCAATCAAATTCTCAATGCTCTGATAGTGCTTATCATTACTAACTTGGGCGTTTAAACGATTCAAGTAAAATAAATATTTAAATATAGGAACTAAAAAATTTTCTTTCCAAGATCTTTGTTTACGAAAGTCTCGACTTGCAACTTCAAAAATATTTTCTTATCGAAATGAAATCCAAGACTGAGAAGTACAACAGACAAAGCCTTAGGCGTTCTTTTCTGTATCTATAAGTACACGCACGCGTTCTTGATCATTGAATTTACTAAACCTTTTCGTACGGTTTCTGAACTCGAATTTGAATATTCGAAAAAACCTGTGTTTTTGGAAACAAGTTCGAAGTTGGGTATACAATGTGAACGTGTCTAACAAAATAGTGTTATGAATAAAATAAGGGGTCAATGGCGTAGTACCTTCGAATCCGTCCCTATTAACGTCTCTCAGTGAAGCCAGAGCTAATCCGAATCGACCTTTAGTCATGGTACCGTCCAGCACCGTCTTCGTTTTGAATTCGTGCTATGACAAGTATATAAAAACATATTAAAAGAAACTTCACGAACTTTCATCCAACGTTTTAGCTCGAGTTTCTTGGTCCCAACTGTTAATGGTCCCAACTGTTAATATTCAGTAAAATAATAGCTCTAAATGAATTAGCTATTAAAGGGAGACTGAAGGAAAAATCGAATGCAATATTTTGTTGATAAAACAGTAATATAAAGACCCTTCCTCCACTCCGTTTAATTACTTCAAAATTAAGGTTTAAAGTAAGCGTTTTACACCCTCCCCCCTCCCGCAACTTTTTAAATTGGAGGCCAGCCAATAAATTTTTTCTTTGGGAAAGTCTTAAATCTAAATATTAAGTTATCGCCTATTACACACGGTTTCCTTCAGTCTCCCTTTAATATGTTTCGCCTGAAACATTAGTACTCTCTTTGTGAAGATAAAATCTCAATTAATAATAATTAAATTCGCGCCTGATACTTAGAAACCAAATGCAATTTGAGTAGAATTGTCCCCACTTTCTACGTCATAAGTCATTACTACTGGCTTTAATAGAACCAACAGATAATTGCTTTCATGTTAAGTACTTGAACCAGAATGTCTCATCTTTCATTTCAAATTATCTTTATTCATGTTTTTCCCCATTTTGGTTAATTTTCATCAAACAATTTTTGCAACAAAAAATATATTTTTTTTCATAGATTAGAGATCGGGGTTTGGACAAAATAATCCACAACTATCAGTTAATCAGTTAATCATAAAAAAATAATCGTAAAATTATTCGCGATTACATTGGATTTATCATAGACTTTCCTCGAAAAATTTTAAGTTATGAATAAAGATAAAATAATCAGAAATTTCTTGTCCAAACCCCGATCTCTATCATAGATCTTCGAAAAAAAAGGGTGACAGTATCACTTTAAAGAGATACTGTCACACTCACGGATTTTTCATGAGCTCCAAATAGAATTTGAGTATCATTTTCGGAAAGATCGTTAAAAAACGATTCAAAATATATATTCATGTGTCATAGAAAAAATTACCGAAACTGTAAAAATTATTATTTTAAAATCACCAATTTCGAAATTTTTAAAATAATTCGAATTAGGTATATGTCATCGCTATAGTCGTGTGGCTATCGTTGATTCTCACGCGTTCTGACACGTGATAAAGCGACCTTCTCGCGAAGTACGTCATTTTTTCCAAAAACTATATATTTTGTCTATTAATTTTGAAGTTCTTAAAAAACCCGTCCACCCATAAGTTTAAAATTTTAAATATGACTTTTTAATAGTATGAAAAACCGAAAATTATAATTCATAGGTCTTCGGGGGGGGGGGGGGGATAACATGATGCCAGCCTAACTTTAAATTTAATATTATTTTGAAAATCATTCTAAAACTATGATTTTCTTCCGTTTTTCTATAATCTTTCACAGGATTTAAAACTGACCCTAGACTAAAAATGCATGCCCTTATAGATGGCAACAGCAGTTAATTAAATAAAAGTTAAAGATCCAGAATCTAATCGCGTTTAAAACTTAGACATGTTATTTATGATTAATAAATTCCCCACGCAAATCTTACTTGTTTATTTTGGTAAATGACGTTAACTCTGCCAACTTCGTAACTACCATCCTTAAGTTTAGGATCCGTGTAGAGAGGGGCACCCACGATGATATCGTCCAACCTTGAGAAGAAATCGGGAAAAGAAAGAAGGAAAAAAACACGTCGTTTCATATAAATCTTAATTATTCTCGCTAATTAACCCCCCGGCTCTTTTAATTACCCGTCTCCATTAACGTCCGCGACAGTTACGGCGTATCCAAAATATGACCCGATTAACTCGCCCGTGATGTTGTGTAGATTAGTTATATTTGCCGTGTATATAACTACCTGAAAAGATAAGGTTTTAGTGTCAAAACGAGTGAGAGGGTCAAGAGGTCGCGACTATAGTGCTCGGAGTTTAATATAACTTGAAGCTAAAAATGGAACAGCTTTTGAATTTATTTTCGGAATCACTGTGCTCCAAGTTTCCCTTTAACTTATCCGAAGGTAAAATTAAAAATTATTCGTTTTTATCCGAAAATGACACTTATCCTAGAAAATTATCCGAGTTATATTATTCGGATAAGATCATTTGAAATTTTATTTTCGTCAAAAATAATACGTAAAATTTAAACCTAAAAGCTTGGTTTTATTGTTTTATTTACTTTCTTCGAATTGTAATTATTAATTTGAATTATAATTCTTTTATTTTCCACGAATTGTAATAAATGTGAACTTTCTTTCCGAGCACTAGTCGTGACCGTTTGTTAAAATATCACAATATCATTAATTAGCTCAATATCTAGAACTCCTAAAAATAATTTCAAAATTTCTTCTCCTAAATATGCTTTAAAATCTCAAAATTCCTTCTCTGAAATATGCTTTAAAATCTCAAGATTTCTTCTCTTAAATATGCTTTAAAATCTCCAAAATGTCTTCTCTTAAATATGCTTTAAAATCTTCAAAATTCCTTCCCTGAAATATGCTTTAAAATCTCCAAAATTCCTTCTCTTAAATATGCTTTAAAATCTCAAAATTCCTTCTCTTAAATATGCTTTCAAATCTCAAGATTTCTTCTCATAAATATGCTTTAAAATCTCCAAAATTCCTTCTCATAAACATGCTTTAAAATCTCCAAAATTCCTTATCATAAATATGCTTTAAAATCCCCAAAATTCCTTCTCATAAATATGCTTTAAAATCTCCAAAATTCCTTCTCTTAAATATGCTTTAAAATCTCAAAATTTCTTCTCATAAATATGCTTTAAAATCACAAAATATTTTCTCCTATAAATATGCTTTAAAACAAAGGCGAAATACAATTATTGTTATTGGATCATACAACCACAATCTAGCCCTCGAAACCTAGAGTAAGGAAAATCCGGATAATTAAATACCTGGCCAGTTAAATTGTTGCCTTTGGGATGTCCTACAACCACATCCGGTTCGTTGTCACCAGTAAACTCGCCGGAAGCGACGGAATAACCTGACGTAATTAATTATTGGCAATTACTACGTGTCGTTCGTTATTTGAATGATCTGCCTTGGTTTTCGCGGAACTATACCTAGATAGGTGTCATCGTTGGTAGTTGGGGACTCTTTGGTACTCGTTATGGACGGCCTGGATAGAAGATCTTGCGAGAATAATTGACCTGTTGAAGGGTTTCCAAGAAATTTCGGGACATTCTATTAGAAACGATATGGTAGCCTATCAGAAATTTACGATATCGGCCGAATAAAATCCCCTAACTCGCTCGCTTAGATTTGAGCTTATTCATTTAAATATAAATGTTTAAAATAGGGTTCGAATTAATTATTGATGATACATAAAGCTAGGATAAAACTATTCGTATTCTCAGAAATGAGTATTTAGTACTACTTCTATTTACAGGGCGACCATATTTCCTGTATTTTAATAATAATTCCTATAATCTCCTATATTTTCTTAATAATTCCTCTAATCTCCTATATTTTCTTTATAATTCCTCTAATCTCCTATATTTTCTTAATAATTCCTCTAATCTCCTATATTTTCTTTATAATTCCTCTAATCTCCTATATTTTCTTAATAATTTCTAAAATAATCTCATATAATTCATTAATAATTTCTAAAATAATCTCATATAATTCATTAATAATTCCTATAACCTCCTATATTTTAATAATAATTCTCCTAAATCAGGTACTATGAGGTGTTACATTATTAAGTGACATAGATTTGACAGTTCTAGCAGCGTGCACTCGGTTTACTCAATAGTTCGTATTTAAGCTGTAAACAGAGTACATTTGAAATATTTCACTATATCAATAAGGAATAGAGATCGGGGTTTGGACAAGAAATTTTCTGATTATTTTATCTTTATTCATAACTTAAAATTTTTCGAGGAAAGTCTATTATAAATCCAATGTAATCGCGAATAGTTTTCCGAATATTTTTTCTGATTAACTGATAGTTGTGGATTATTTTGTCCAAACCCCGATCTCTAATAAGGAACTAAGTATATGCCAAGATAATAATAAATTCTTTGGTAGTTTGGTACTACTTGTAATTAAAATAATAATAATTATTACCTTGCCAATAGTAACTTCCTACAGCTCCTATGAATAACCTTCTTCTGTCCTATAAATATTAATGATGTTATTTCGGATTTATTTAAACGTATTATTCATATTGGGAGCTATTGAATGAATATGAAAAGCGGAAAGGAGATTTAAACAATAAGTCTTATTATAAAATGTACCTTTCAAGCCTGATAATCCATTCATTGCCTTATTAAATGGAGATTGCAACCTAACAACAAGTGATTTTTTTATCGATTCCTTATCGTTTAAATATGCCTAGTCCACCAGTAAAACAATTTACAAACAGATATTAAACTAGAAATAAATTTAAAACCTACCCGGAAAATAGGCTTAGCGGGATTCATGGAGATCCTGCATTCCCCATATCAATGTAATTGGTCGCTAATGTTTATATGGGGAGTTCAGGTGATCTGCATGAATCCAACTAAGCCTATTTTGATGGTTGGATTTAAATTTATTTCTAGTTTAATATTTCTTTGATTAGGCCTATTTAAACGATAAGGAATCGATAAAAAATCACTTGTTGTTAGGTTGCATTCTCCCTTTAAGGACACTCTTTCAAACAGAAGGACATCTTTCAAAAAAACATTTCGCGTGGTGTGTTCGTGCATTCCATAATATTAGAATTTTTTGTCCCAAATTTTTGAATGATGGCCAAAGTGTCTAGCCATCAAGTACATAATGAATTCTTATCGTTTTCGCTTTTGAGAAACAAATTTGTCACTCACGCTTCCCTTAATTTTCCAAAAAGAAAAAGGGAAAACCTTTTAAACGTACTTTTGTTATAGCAGCTGAAAATCCAGCTTGGCAAAAACCTTGGCGATGAAATCCCCAGAGAGCTGTGAATATATTTTAAAATTAGTCTTAATTTCACGTGTTAGGGTAATTAAAATACAATTATAGCGTAATTAAGACTGCAGCTATCTTTTAAAGTAGACACAAAACCTGACACGATTCGGGTCTTGTCAAATTGATCTCGCGAGGTGTACTACGCGTGACGTCTGTTTTACTTTTCATAGAATATGAATATGAATAACGAAAGAAATTGGCTTTCCAAATGAAGAAAAATCTTACTTGGTCGAAAATGGTACAAATGGTAAACTTACTTCGCAGTTCCAGACTTCCTATATTTCCTATATTTTCAGTGACTTCCTATATTTCCTATATTTTCAGTGACTTCCTATATTTCCTATATTTTCAGTGACTTCCTATATTTCCTATATTTTCAGTGACTTCCTATATTTCCTATATTTTCAGTGACTTCCTATATTTCCTATATTTTCAGTGACTTCCTATATTTCCTATATTTTCAGTGATTTCCTATATTATCAGTGACTTCCTATATTTCCTATATTATCAGTGACTTCCTATATTTCCTATATTATCAGTGACTTCCTATATTTCCTATATTATCAGTGACTTCCTATATTTCCTATATTATCAGTGACTTCCTATATTTGCTATATTATCAGTGACTTCCTATATTTCCTATATTATCAGTGACTTCTTATATTTCCTATATTTTCAATGACTTCCTATAAATTCCTATAATTGAAGGTTTTCTCCTATATTTTCCAATTTTTTCGGTTATCAGGTTATTCATTTTCAAATAAAAGTATAATTTAAAATTTCACAAAAATGAAACATTCCCACCAAAGGCATCGAGTCAAAAACAGGAAAGATTAAGATTTTAAAGAAAATCAAAAAGCGGTAAATATGTGGTAAAAATGTCAAATCAACGGCGTATTATATCAAATTTTTTCCTATAAATTCACTGTTATATATCCTATATTTTCCTATATTTTCGTTATTATTTATGCTATATTTCCTAATATTTTTAATTTTCAATCCTATTTTCTCCTATAATTCGCCTTTAAATTTCTTATTTTCCCATAAAATTTCAAGTTTTTGCCCTGGTCACCTTGCAATTCGAATTCAACAAAAGTGGAACAAAATTTAAAATGCTTTTGGTTGAATTTAAATTTTTTAATTTGGTATATTTGTTCGAATTTGAATTTTCCATTCTTGACCAAATTGGGCGATTTTTCCTCTTTGGTTAAGTCGATTTCTTTGGTTATTCTATGGAAGCACATTGAAATGAAAAGTAAAACTGACGTCACGCGTATGGAAAAATCAACCTGGCGAATTTTTTCAAATTTCTTGCGATTAAATTCGCGAGCTTGGCAATTTGACAAGCTGCCCGAATCAAGTGAGGTTGCGTGTGTACTTTAAGAAATATAAAACTG
Source organism: Odiellus spinosus (assembly GCA_963920705.1). Taxonomy (NCBI): domain Eukaryota; kingdom Metazoa; phylum Arthropoda; class Arachnida; order Opiliones; family Phalangiidae; genus Odiellus; species Odiellus spinosus. Next base: position 7,307,564 of record OY987230.1, read on the forward strand.
TGCTTCTTGAGAAATAGCTACAAATATGACAGACATTTAAAACTTGGGCGTAAGATGAAACTCATTTGACTTTGATTATGATCAAATTAGGGTAAGGTTAAGATTAGCTATCTCCCCTCTCGGCACTAATTCAGTGATTCACCCATTACAAGCCTCTTTCGCGAAAGATGGCCTCTTAAAAGAATGTTAAGCCTATTTTTAAATCGGTATAAATAAAGAAAATTTAAATTATAAACATTGTGTAAGTTTTGTGACGGAATAAATCTGTTTGCCTCGAAAGTTTCAAACCAAGATGGCCTAGTAAAATACCCCTAAGTTATCAGACATGTAGCGATTTTTTTTTTATTAGGATAGTATTGATAGGAACTCAAGTTTATCTAGAGAGTAAAATATAGGACCATCGTTTTTGGGAACCCCTATTTATTTTTCTGTTCTAGCTTTTTTTTTTATTTTTCTGTGGGGAAGTTGTTGGGGCTGTATCTCTTTTTAGGTATGAGAGGAACATCTCTTGAGTCATCCTCGGAGAACGGAAGATTTTTCTCCTTGGAAGAGGCACTAGAGAGACTTTTCTAAAAGTAGCGTTGACAGATGAACCCCCCATGCACTCGTCTAATAACTGGCCTACTCCACTCCGCCGTGAAAATGTTTGCTTAAAATCTGAAGAAATTTTATGGACTCTTACAATCTTTTTCATCTTTTTCTTGCGATTTTGACGTTTTTAACCGCCTTTCTTTAACTTATTCGTGGTGGGGGAGTTGTATTTATAACTTTTGATTACATTTTTTGATAAATTTACATTTATTTTGATGCTTATAAATGATTTTAAGAGTTGTTTGTTTCATTAAAATTGAACCAATTTAGTTTTTAGTAATTTTTCCCGCTTTTAATTTTAAATTCAAGGGCTACAAGTTACGTATTTGGCGACTCTATTTTGTAGACACCTATCGATGAACTTTAGCAACTTAATACCAAAATAGGCTCTTGTTTGGAAGCTGACGAGCTGCGTATAATTAGGGTCGGTTAAAGATCCTATCAGTCCGGAATTTTACCCCTTTTAAAATGCTCTTCCCTTATGCACACAGCCTAGCTTTGACTGTACAATTTGTTATGATTAACGTCATCTGCTAAGCTAGAAAACAAGGCGACTTTAAACAGGATTTAAAAATCGCAGATAATCCCTTTCATTAGAGTTTAATTTTACAGTTTTAACGTGAAAATGAAGATATACGGATTGGTAATTGCTATATTTTTTTGTGCGTGGGAATTGTTGTCGTTTTAGCTAAATATTTTCAAAATGAATTATTTTGATATACAGGAGGATAGAAAATACTGAGTTACAAGTAAGGCTTAGAGATTACCCTAAAGTTAACGGGAAATCTGGTATGTGAAAAACGTTTTCTAATTATTGATTAATTGTCCTTCGGTTTTTTTAATGGGTACAATTGGTCCAAAATACATAAAATGGCTTGAATTTAGATCTATAGCAGACGATGTGTAAAATTTTGACAAATATAATGACCACCGGGAAAAGGGCATTATTAATTATTTTAGACGTTTTTTGATACCTTATGCTAATGATAGGTAACATTACTATATATTTTCAGTTACCAAGTCTATACGTCCTGGATTTCGAATGAAAAAGGACCACTTTCAATCAACAATTCGTGATAGTGTGAACCGCCTTACTACGAACAGCGTCAACCGGTAGGTTTACTTAAAAACTTTAAATTTGAGCAGCTACGCGGTTAAGATTTACATAATCGAGCGTTTCTGTCTGTCGACCCAATTATTTGAGAGCGTAATTAGCCCCAAATTAACCCCTATACGTGAAAATTCTTGTTACAAACTCCGTTTCAAGAAGCTTTTTGCCCCTCCTCCAAAAAAACACTTAGCCTCCGGCTGGCCCAATATTCGGACGCGTTTGCTGCGCCCAAGTAGCGACGAAGCTAAACGTGGGTAGCCACCTACACCGACTTTGTCGTGGGTAGAGTGATAAGAATGATAGCCGAACAATTTCAGAATGACATTTTATATTGTTTTTAATGCGAGAGAGAAACTCCTCTGAGTGAAACGTCTTTTTATACCAAAAAGCACCATGATTTACTCATAGTGCCACGCCCACCCACGCAAGCGAAACGGAAAACCTATCATTATAAAAAGATCAACCCTCTGAAAATAATTTTAAAGGGAGACACACGACTAAATTATCCCCAAAATTTGATTTTTCTGCTCAAAAGATAGAGCTAAAATTTTCACGCTCCACAAAGGGCGCGTGACCCTTTACAGTAAAAGGCAAAGGCGAACATTAGCGCGTGAAAATATTTTCTATTCCTGACATTTTTGGTGCGTAACTTAGGTAGGGTTGTGGATCTAGTTCATTTTACAAATCTATGAGATAGGCGCCATTTTCGCGCGCTTTTCTCGAAAGATCTAACTACAATTCTGGCAGGAAGTATCAATCGCGTGAAAATTGGCTACTCCCTTTTCTCATAATTCTAATTTCTCTCGAGAGAAAAAGTGGGTAAAAACGCTAATATCATTTTTACGAGAAAACGGTTAATTATTTTAGACCATTCTAACCCCCGTAATTTACGGAATTAAGTTTTCTGCGTGTTACCCTTTAAGAGAAACTATTTTGTAATAACGACTCGCGAGTAGGATTAATAATCAAGGAACACCAGACTTGTAAATTTGTAAATGTTTATGAAAGTAGTGGGATCGAATTTCATAACTAATATTTTTGGTAAACAAGCTTTGCTCTATATGTTTATCCTAATAAATTCCTAAGTTATCGAAAGACATAACAACGGGGATTGACATTATCTATTTATTTAGGCAAGATTGAGTGGACATGTAATACTCTTTCCAGACGAGGCGTAACTAGCCGGTTTAATCTGATTTAACCCAAATTAACCGTGGTGTAATCACAATTAACCTAGGTTTATGTTTATAGAACTGAGAATGCTGTGTAAACCTCGGTTAAATCTGATTTAACCACGGCTAATTACGCCTCGTCTGAAGAGGGTATTAGGCAAAAGCAGTTTCAATTCAGAGTTGAATATTAGTTCTGACCATTTATGTTTGTCATTCCTAAAGTTATTTATTTAAACTGTTCTTCCGTAATTAATGGGTTCATTTGCTTACATATGTTGGGCCTTTTGAAACTGGAGCGAGTTATTTGAAACTTGAAAGTAATTTACTTTACCCAGTAATTGTAATAAGTAGTCGAACCTTTCCAATTCAATGGAAATTCGGAGCTATAAATGAAACAGCTTTTGAATTTATTTTCGGAATCGCCATGTCAATAAAACGTATTCTAGAATTTTCTAAACAATTTTTATACGCGTTTTTGGTGTTTAAATTAATTTCTTAAGTTTAATTAAATGTCTATTACAGTAAATATAAATTCGGGCCAATCATATTATTTCAGCCTTCAACAGTGCTTGCACCATGGATTAATCAACCTCACAGGGATAATTCACTCTGGTACGATTTGCTATACTAGTAGTTGAAGATGTTTGTTTCAAACATGGCTGCCAGACATTTTATCCGGACCCCCAATTTTACCCCCTTACCGATACAAATCCGGAAGTAATCCATGAGAGCATCGTCTGCTTTAGAGTTTTTTCCCCTTCAATATTTCACCCCGTGTATCGGTAGCTAGAAACATCCGGTGTAGAAAATTTTTGACACCAGGGTGCGATTCGAACAATCATTTTACCAGAGTGAATTATAACTGTGAGGTTGATTAATCCATGCTTGTAATGTCTTAAAATTTAAAGAGTCTCTTTATATTAGGCCATTTAATTTAAACACCAAAAACTTATCTAAAAAATTCTCGAGTACGTTTTTTTGGCACGGTGATTCCGAAAATAATTTCAAAAGCTGTTCCATTTTTAGCTCCAAGTTTCCCACCAATACAATTCGAAAACCTTAGAATTTTCAAAATTTACGGGAATCGAGTGATTTTAAAATTGTCCTATCTTTGTTTACCAAATATAAAATCTTTGGGACATTAACCCCTGATAACTTGGTGGGAAAAAGAGTTGGAATTTTTCAATTAACAAACTTATAGTATATATTCAAGTGATAAAACGTGAATTTAGCTGAGAAGAAATTGTAAGATAAACGTCTGCTTTTGGACGCGAAAAGAAAATGATGACGTTTTCTTCACGCTGCATGCGGGGGTAAAAATCGTTTAGCAATAGCCGGGTGTAGAGAAAGTTTCTGCGCTCTGGACAATCTCCGTCCTAGCTGTCAAGAGGGAAGATGCTACCATATATTTTAGAATTCTTTCTCAACCAGGCTTACCCAAATCTTAGACGCATCCCTTTCTCGATTTTCAATGTTAGATAACTGTTTTTCATTGCCCTCGTATTATATAACACTATCTCAGACGCATTTTCCTCAAAGGACAATGGTAATAAATTAGTAAATGGTATCTTTGTCCGCTAGAAAACTTGGAAAGTCTGGGAATTTTGAAATAGCCCTAAAATAATTGGATCTAGTATTTATTGGAATGACTTTCTCAAAGTCTAACCAAAATAACTAGCTTAATATTTCGATTTTAATACTATAGGGAGCTATCAGGTCTTTCTTTTTCGGGAGAGCAACCGTAAAATATCACCTTTATTAATGATTTGATTGGGGAGATACACTCTTTCTAATTTTACGTTCCCAATTCTCTTTGCGAGTCAGGACATGGATGTATAAAGAACTAACGTTCATGGATATTGCACTAGTACCTTCTGTAAGGCATTTTCAGTAGATCGCGAGTTCGGGTAATTTCGTCCGCTAGCGACGGCGGAAGTGGGGCTCTTTTTGGGAAAATTTTTGCGAAACGGATTTCCTGTTTACAAATTGTCGTCTGCACGTTCTGCAGTTTTTCAATTTCAAATGTGACGTAATGGTACACTTCCTGTCTAACGACAAACATCGTTACTAGATGGCGCCAGTGAACATGGCGCATTCTGTTCACGCGTTTTTCTCGGAGTGCAATATCCATGAACGTTAGTTCTTTATACATCCATGGTCAGGACAAGAGCAATTAGGTTTTCAGCGAGAGTGGTCCAGTTGAATTCTCTATAGGATGGTAACTGTCCTGATCGTACAACGTCACACCCTTCAATCTCTTACCCTCGGTGCCATCCCCCCGCAGGGAATACCTGATATAGGTTTACAGGTTTATTTTGCAGCCGTACAAAGTACACCCCTTTGAAACGGGGCGGCTCCCCTAGATAGGGGGAGCTCAGCTTAAAGGCCTAGGATTACTTCTGCCTGTCACCCTGGAAACAAACTCACCCTCCAGGCTTTCTCTTGCCTTGCTACCCACTGCACTGAAATATGATAGGAAAGATGTTTATTTTAATGCAAGCAATATACTGAAAAATAGGAATTTAAGATAAATATCGTCATTATTCCTCTTTCTCCTTCCCTTTGACTGTATTGTTTATAAGTCGGTGGATAATATAGGTTTATCGAAATTTTTCTTGGTACGCGACAGATGTTTTGTTTTCCTACCCATGATAGATAAGTTTGGTGGGAAATTTTATTGGCTTTTAACTCGTCTGGTAGATTGTGTTGTCAAGCCTGGCTAGCTCAGTCGGTAGAGCACGAGACTCTTAAGAAACAAAAGGAGAATGATGTGACAGAGAGTGATCTCGGGGTCGTGGGTTCGAGCCCCACGTCGGGCGCTAGTGTTTTGCTTCGTTTTTGGGATATAATTTAATTGGTCTGATTTCCATCGTTTGAATTTTAATTAATTGCGACGCGATGAAGTATGTAATGAATGTTTATTAAAGGTGACGTATTAGTTCAGGAGTTTTCTAGAATTTTTCTGAATTTTATAGAATTTTTCTGAATTTTATAGAATTTTTCTGAATTTTATAGAATTTTTCTGAATTTTATAGAATTTTTCTGAATTTTATAGAATTTTTCTGAATTTTATAGAATTTTTCTGAATTTTATAGAATTTTTCTGAATTTTATAGAATTTTTCTGAATTTTATAGAATTTTTCTGAATTTTATAGAATTTTTCTGAATTTTATAGAATTTTTCTGAATTTTATAGAATTTTTCTGAATTTTATAGAATTTTTCTGAATTTTATAGAATTTTTCTGAATTTTATAGAATTTTTCTGAATTTTATAGAATTTTTCTGAATTTTATAGAATTTTTCTGAATTTTATAGAATTTTTCTGAATTTTATAGAATTTTTCTGAATTTTATAGAATTTTTCTGAATTTTATAGAATTTTTCTGAATTTTATAGAATTTTTCTGAATTTTATAGAATTTTTCTGAATTTTATAGAATTTTTTTCTAGTGGCGCGCGTAGTATCCCGCGTATTACCCCATGCAGTTTTTTTTCCCTGCCATTTTCAAAAAGTGAAAGTTCGCCCTATGCCGCTATGACGCCCCAAGTAATGGCTAAATGGTGTATTAGGCTGTATTTAGGCGTCATCTCGCTTTTTTTTTACTCCATATCTTTCCCTTTCTATTTGTTTAGCGAATAAAAATTTTAATTAAAATATTTTTAAAGAGACTAGTTTTTCGTCTGAACAAGGCTTTAGTCCAGAAAGTTCTTTGAACGATGATGAACTTTTGAACCTTCCTAGTTTTACCCTCTTTTAAACCCCCTGATTGGGGACAATATTTATTTAATAATGTCAATATTAACTTGTATATTATTATTTATGTATTGGCCAATATTTAGAGGAAACTCTTTTACGTTCATCCCAATGGGGGTCCCTGGCTTTTTCAATCAACGCTTTTTACTTTCATTTATCGAGGGTGGTTTCGCTATTTAGAGAACATCAATTTTATATTTAATATAATATACTCTATATTGTATACGTTGGGATCTATTTAAAGTGGCAGTGTCAGCAATTTTTTCAAAATAGAATTTGAGTTTCTTCGTCAACGTTCTGGATTGAGTACTTTTACGAAAATGACCGCGGGAAAGCGATCTTATCACTGATGCCAGAACGCGCGAGAATCAACTATAGGCTCTACAATAACGAAATCACGCGACCATCGTGATGACGTAGTATTGCGGGGAATTTTTATTTTAAAATTTTCAAAAATAGCGATTATAAAACATTAATTTTTAGTTTTAAGGTAATTTTTTCTATGACATGTGTATATATATTTTGAGTCGTTTTTTAACGATCTTTCCGAAAATGCTACTTAATTTCCATTTGGTTTTATATTATTTTCAAGCAGAATTGAAAAATAAAAATTTTGACTGATTTTAATTTTTCACAAGGAGACCTTGCACTTCTTTAACCTATAATATCTTTATTAATTTGACAACGATAAGGCATGATGATGAAGTAATCACTTCGAAACGTTGTCAAATTATTAATAAAGATATAAGCTATAAGTGTAGTGTCTCCTTATGAATAAATTAAAATTAGTTAAAATTTGTTTTACCTGCATTAATAATGGAAAATTCAAAATAATAAAATGAATTTATTTCTTTTAAAAGGAGAATGCAACCTAATAACAAGTGATTTTTTTTATCGATTCCTTATTGTTTAAATAGACCTAATCCACTAATGAAATAATTTACGAATAAATATTATCTAGAAATAAATTTAAAACTTAACCCTTAAAATAGGCTTAGCGGAATTCATAGAGATCCTGTCTAGCGACCAATCGAACGCGATTAGTAAGTCTCGTGAACGACGGGCCTTTGCTCATTGGTCGCTAGACCTTACACGGAGGCAATTCAAAGATCTCCATGAATCCCGCTAAGCCTCTTTTCCGGGTAAGTTTTAAATTTAGTTTAATACTTGTTTTACAAACGTTTTTTTACTGGTGGATTATGATTATTTAAACGATAAGGAATAGATAATAAAAATCACTTGTTATTAGGTTGCATTCTCCCTTTAAATGTTAAAGATAAAATTGATCGACCTTCGTCAAAAAATGGTGACTGGGTTACTTTAAAATCGAAAAACAATGCCTTCCTCTATAAACGACATACGCCAAGATCTAAACTTAGGAGGGAGAGAACACTTTTTTTTGGCATCGCAGTCTAAAACTCCCCATTCATTCGGTTCCGCGTCATTCGCATGACGAAAGGATATGACGATGATGTATTAGTTTGCCCGGTTTTGAACCCTTGACCTCTTCCTCCTCTCATCTCAAAAAGTTTAAATTTTTTAGTGATTTCAGTGACTGCAAAGCTAGGTTCTCATGCCTTTAAAACAACGAATATATAGAGATATTGGTGTCTTTAACGTTTCGCGTGATGGAAATAGAAATGGTTTTACGGTTTTAATTCTGTACAAGGAACAAGCTTGAATGAAACACGGGGATTCGTTAGTAACTAGCATGAATTCATTTAGGCCCTGTCCCACACTAATATTAAAGGATAAGCTACCGGCAACTAATTTGAATATAAAGGCCCAAATATACGTATAACCAGTGCCATATGATATTTTTCCAACTAAACAATTGACGAAAAAATCATCTTGAAACATTTAAGAAGGACGAAGCGCTTCTGCAGGTATCTTATACGAATGCCACTAAGATTGGACGTTTCTTTATCTAGAGCTCGGAATCGCATAATGAATAACTTAGTTTTAATCTCGGATAAATTGCTTTTTAATATAAAACCACAAATTATAGAAACACACAAGTATCAAATGGATACGAATTATGTGGAGATAAAATTTGAAGCGCGATTAATAAACATATTACGCGTTTATTCAAACGAATAATGCCAAGATAGAAATACGATGTATCTCGAAATCCGTGTAGAATGAAATATAATAATTATATTTGAATCTAAATTGAAAGAAATTGGATAAATGACTACATTCTGTAGCTGCGAGATCTCAATTTGAGTTAAAATCCGCGAATCGTGCTCAGTCAGAATAGACCCTGTTTTTGTATCTATATAAGCACTATACAGGCCCATTAAATGATGGTATAAGTCAAGGGATAATGAAAATGTGTGATATATGTTATTTTTAATATCATATCATCTTAAAAATATTCATCAAAATATTATAAAACTTGGATATAAAGAAAGCCTGTGAGTAATCAATGAGCGTTTTAATCGTTCATTAATCACTGTCAATCAATGGAAATCACTCGCGATTACAAGAAACCATAGAAATCAGTGCAAATATTTCAAAAACTATCAGTCGGTATTCATTGGTAATCACTTAAACATTTCACGTAGAATTGTTTCATAGTCAGTACAACTAATATTTTTTATCGAAAACCTCCCATTAGTTGTTCACGTTAAAAATCGCACCATCGTGTTTAGCGTGTTTAGTTATAATATCAAATTTATTTTCACGCTATTGTAATATTTCCTAAAATAACCAAATATTTGTTAACTATAGGATTAGAGATCGGGGTTTGGACATAAAAAAAGAATCGGAAAATTATTCGCGATTACATTGGATTTAACAGACTTTCCTCGAAAAATTTTAAGTTATGAATAAAGATAAAATAATCAGAAATTTTCTTGTCCAAACCCCGATCTCTATTTAGGATTAGCTAGCATCCCGTGTGCAACAGGTTTTATCATTTTAATTTAAACTCGACCATAGACGCGGCTTTCCGAAATATTCTGAACCGCTCGATGGACGGATTATGATTTAGTTACGTTATATCTAGGGCCTTTAACTGTAGATTTAAAACAACTTTGCCCATCTGTTGTCGATGTAAGCCAATAAACAAACATTAGATCTAATTTTTTTTGTTTACTAAATCCAAGTTTGGTAAGCTTAGTCAGGTTTAGTTCGATGACAAACTTACAATTTTTGCAAGGAGAGTACTCTTGAAATCCGGTGAAAGACGCTCGTGATGTCCAACACGTTCCCACTGGTTCACGACGTTTTTTGTTCGTGGAAAAATACACGTAACGTGGTGCGCATGCCTGAAAATAAATACATTTATTTATTAGATTAATATAATTTGCAATTCGGAGAAAATGGCAAAGAAATATTGGGGGAAAGGGAAGGAGAAGTTCACGATTTGGTGTACTACTATTCGACTAAATCCCAATCGATCGAAAATAGAATCGCAATCGATCGAAAATAGAATCGCAGTCGATCGAAAAGGGAAATTTAATCCATCGAAATGGAAATTCAATCGATCGAAAAGGGATTCCAAATCGATCGAAGAGGGATTCCAAATCGATCGAAGAGGGATTTCCAATCAATCGATAAAGGGATTTCTTATCGATCGATAAAGGGATTTCTTATCGATCGAAGAGGGATTTCTTATCGATCGAAGAGGGATTTCTTATCGATCGAAGAGGGATTTCTTATCGATCGAAGAGGGATTTCTTATCGATCGAAGAGGGATTTCTTATCGATCGAAGAGGGATTTCTTGTCGATCGAAAAGGGATTCCGAATCAATCGAAAAGGGATTCCGAATCAATCGAAAAGGGATTCCGAATCAATCGAAGAGGGATTCCGAATCAATCGAAGAGGGATTCCGAATCAATCGAAGAGGGATTCCGAATCAATCGAAGAGGGATTCCGAATCAATCGAAGAGGGATTCCGAATCAATCGAAGAGGGATTCCGAATCAATCGAAGAGGGATTCCGAATCAATCGAAGAGGGATTCCGAATCAATCGAAGAGGGATTCCGAATCAATCGAAGAGGGATTCCGAATCAATCGAAGAGGGATTCCGAATCAATCGAAGAGGGATTCCGAATCAATCGAAGAGGGATTCCGAATCAATCGAAGAGGGATTCCGAATCAATCGAAGAGGGATTCCGAATCAATCGAAGAGGGATTCCGAATCAATCGAAGAGGGATTCCGAATCAATCGAAGAGGGATTCCGAATCAATCGAAGAGGGATTCCGAATCAATCGAAGAGGGATTCCGAATCAATCGAAGAGGGATTCCGAATCAATCGAAGAGGGATTCCGAATCAATCGAAGAGGGATTCCGAATCAATCGAAGAGGGATTCCGAATCAATCGAAGAGGGATTCCGAATCAATCGAAGAGGGATTCCGAATCAATCGAAGAGGGATTCCGAATCAATCGAAGAGGGATTCCGAATCAATCGAAGAGGGATTCCGAATCAATCGAAGAGGGATTCCGAATCAATCGAAGAGGGATTCCGAATCAATCGAAGAGGGATTCCGAATCAATCGAAGAGGGATTCCGAATCAATCGAAGAGGGATTCCGAATCAATCGAAGAGGGATTCCGAATCAATCGAAGAGGGATTCCGAATCAATCGAAGAGGGATTCCGAATCAATCGAAGAGGGATTCCGAATCAATCGAAGAGGGATTCCGAATTAATCGAAGAGGGATTCCGAATTAATCGAAGAGGGATTCCGAATCAATCGAAGAGGGATGGATTTCCGATCGATTGAAGACGAAAAGTGTTCTCATTTGATCGATAAGCTTAATGTTTCTGTCTTGTTTGATTACAAATTCACATTTGATAGACTAAAATTTAATTTTTTTAATGTTAATAAAAAAAATCTCAGTTTAAAACTTTAAAATCTCCATATCTTAAAATTGCATCTATCAAATCTTTAAATCTCTATTAAAATTCAAAAACATTTAGTTGAAATTTCGAAACAATATCCCATAATCCCGCAATTCCTAGATCTTAAAAAATGTGTGGAACCATTAGGGATTTTAAAATTAAATAATTTTTAAACTAGTTATTTACTAGATATTTAGTTATCACTATAAAAATCTCAGTTGAAATTTCAAAATATTGTAGATTTTTAGATTATTGAAATCTCAGTCAAAATTAGAAGTAAAATATATGAAATCTCAAATCCCGTACCCTTAAACTGCCAAGTCTTTCAATATGCGAGATAAACTATAGATCAGTAATAGCTAGAGTTTAGTCGAATTGAATCCTTCACCGACACAAGGACAGTAATCCTCTATAAAAAGTTTCCATCGGCGACAATGATCCGACTCATATACTCGACTCTTTTTGAAACTTATAAATTTAATACCACCCACCCGTAATCGCGTTTAAATGTCGCTCTCGATCGTTTTGTTTATTTTGGCTCCCATGTTCGACTCGAGACGACTCAAGGAGAAGTAAGAACGTCGTGGTTTGATATTTCCTATTTTTAAAATCAGGGGGAATTTTCAATGAGACATAAACTTTGGTTTCGATAGTTAACGCTTAGGAGATTTTAGTTAAGAATGAAATCTTTGCGTGATTCTAGTTTAAAGTTAAAAAAATATATTCTTTTACTTTTAAACTAAACAATCTTCGACTTCTCACACTTTCCTCAATATCGTGTCAAGATCCCTCTTAGATATACACAGTGTTTCGAAAATGATGGTAGGACCGAGCTACAGTGGGTTCTATGGGTCATTTTAAGACGAAAATGTTCTATGACGTTTTGTCGTACCAAGAATCCATTCAGGTTCCATAAGAATATGGGAGGGCCGCGATTCAATAACCATCCTCCCAAACTTTGTAGCAAAAGTTCGTCCTCTTCGAATCGATTTTTCAAGTAAATCGCTCCTGACATCTGTTATTAACCCGCGCCACTAACGACCTTGACATAATATTTTGGGTAATAAAAATGGAGCCGACCGAAAAAAGATCTAAGCGTACAAATGTTGCGAAAATTGCGGACGAACTTTTGCTACAAAGTTTGGGTGGATGGTACCAGAGGCTAAAGCTATGCTCCCATATTCTTATGGAACCTGAATGGATTCTTGGTCGTACGGGGTGCCGTTTAAGAGTTACGAAATGAATCGATACCACCATTTTCGAAACACCCTGTATATAGTTAATTCTATCTCGAACTGGTAGTAAACGCAAAGGTAGCTTCACTCTATCTCTAAGCTGAAAAATATTAGCAGGGATAGTCCTATAATTCCTACAAAATCCTATATTTTTGAAAGTGTCCTATTTCCTATAAAATCATATTTTATTGGACTTTATCTGTAAATTTCCAGGACCATGAGGCCACATGAGGCCAACAAATCTGAGTGATTCTATTCCCTTTAAATAAGTAACTATTTTTAGGCTAGCCCATTAATGTTGTAGTAAGTCTTAAAGTGAAAATGCAACCGAACAACAAGTGCTATGACAATTTACTAGTATTTAACCAAAAATTTAATCCATAGGCATTCGAAAAAATAAATAAATAAATTGTAAAATTGCGCCAATGGTTGATGGTTAGTAAAAATCCGAAGAAAATTTTATAGGTGCCAAAAAGAACAGGACATATAATAATTCCGCCAAAAGAACAGGAAATAAATAGAGCAATAAATTATTGTAAATTAGCGCTAATAGGTTAAAGTCTAGTGAAATTGCACCAATAGGTGAAGACATTTTTGTAAAGTTGCTCCATTTGAAGGAACCGTGAATTCTAATTTGCGTGAAATCAATAGGGAATTAGTATCATATTCTATTGTTAAAATGAATCAACACGTATTAGGCGCGGCGGAGGGATCGCAGCAAGCCTTAGGGGATTTTTGACGGCTGTTAATTTAAACTGAATTCTATTTTAGTTCATCTCCTTCTTCTTCTACTAAAAAATGGACGAATGACTCAAAAGTTTTACAAGAATAATAGTTGAAATCATCCCTAACGGTTCCTCTTTCTTCTCTCTGACTAAGAAAGAGACGGAGATGGAGGATGTTTCCCGTCTCTTACAATCCCACCACCGTTGGTACCACCTGTTAAAGTTTTCTACGCAAAAACAAAAATGATTTTTTTTTTCTTTGCCTTTCGAGTTTCCCGAGGTTACTTGTAGAGTATACGTTCTCTGCTGGGAGACGGAAGATTGGAAGATAAATAGAAATACAAGGGAGGTTTTTTGTCATGTTCTTAAAGTGGTAGTGAAAAGTGAAACAAGTTCAATTTAAATCGATTAATGGGGTTTTGTTTTGTGAAAATAAATGCTAGATAGCATTGAAACTCGCCTCTTAAAAAAAATTTTAATTTTTATTCGCTAAACAAATAGAAAGTGAAAGATAAGGAGGAAAAAAAAATCGAGATGGCGTCAATAATAATAAATACGGCCTTTCTTTTTATCGTTGTCCTTGTCACAATTGGGACGTTGATTTCCCGAAACTGCGATTTTCTAGCGGTAGTGACATCTCTGACCTGCCTTAAACTACCGAAAATACTAATTATTTTAATTGTAAAATAGTTCCACTAGTACGTCATTCATTATATACTTCATTCACGTGACTATTAACTAAAATTTAAACGATAGAAATCGGAGCAGGATTATTCGAGTAACAATGACAGCAAGAGTCTTACCAAGAATCCATTCAGGTTCCATAAGAATATGGGAGCATAGCTTTAGCGTCTGGTACCATCCTCCCAAACTTTGTAACAAAAGTTCGTCCGCAATTTTCGCAACATTTGTACGCTTAGATCTTTTTTCGGTCGGCTCCATTTTTATTATCCTAAATATTATGTCAAGGTCGTTAGTGGCGCGGGTTAATAATATAATGTCAGGAGCGATTTACTTGAAAAATCGATTCAAAGCGGACGAACTTTTGCTACAAAGTTTGGGAGGATGGTTATTGAGTCGCGGCCCTCCCATATTCTTATGGAACCTGAATGAATTCTTGGTCTTACGTTTAACCTTGAGTATTTTAATTTACGTTTAGATTCTTTTGGTTAAACAACTAATTTATGACATACTTCAATTATTCTAGTTTATTTTGGTTGGTTTTAGTTTTTTCCGTACGTAACAAGTTCACAAAACACCATGACTTATGAATTAACTTTTGAATTTGCGGCGGAGGGATCGCAGCAAGCCTTAGGGGATTTTTGACGGCTGTTAATTTAAACTGAATTCTATTTTAATAATAATGGAACAGCTTTTGAAATTATTTTCGGAATCACCATGCCATAAAACGTACTCGAGAATTTTCAAAACAATTTTTAGACACAGTTTTTGGTGTTTAAATTAATTTCCACAGTTCGATAAAGTTTGAATAAAAGTTAATCATATTATTTTAGCCTTAAACAGCGCTTGTAATGTCTAGCTAACAAGAATAAGCCGGCGTTTGACGGCCAAGGTTGAAGGCTGAATTTATTCAGACTTTACCAAACTTTAGAAATTAATTTAAACATTAATTGAATATTCTAGAATACGTTTTAAGGCGCGGTGATTCCGAAAATAAGTACAAAACTGTTCCATGCATTTTAGCTGCAAGTTTCTCTTTAAGAGTTTCCTTTAAAATTAAAGTAAAACTTGCTTAAGATCACACTAATGAAAAATATTCTTTCACCTTTCCTTTAAAATGATATTTTTAAACCGTTTCTTTGGAGGTGGCAAAAAACCGGAAGCCCTTCCGTGCATGAACCAAAATAAGTAGTTGGCACTGCGTGGGATTTATCTCTCTAGGGATGTAAGGCATAAACCGCGCCAGACCTTCTTAATTCCTTCCCGCGTTACGAGAGTAGAGTATTCTATCTTTCTCTCCGCTCCAATGGTCTTAATAGAGTTAAATCGTCCGCAGTAAGATATAAATCCTTCCTGGGATGACGATAAGCTATTTGAGAGAGACTTCGCGAAGGAAGACGGAACCTATATAACCTTTTAAGATTTACTGGGCCTTTAGGGACCCCAAGATCGGGTCAAAACGTCTCGCAGGAAATGGGGAGAATGTTTTCTTATTTTTCCAGATTTTTCGCGCGTTTCCGCTAGATTTAAGAGGACCCTAAGGACCATTCCGCATTCCTTACTTATAAGTTCTTAATTCCACGTAGGTTTTAGGTTATGAATAAATATATGGCTACATGTATGCTTCTGTTCAAGAAAAGATGTCAATTTTGTAAAACATGAAGCCACATTGACACACACAATAGCTGTGTTCATACTAGGCCTTGGAATCGATTTAAAACGTTTCAAAAGATAGAACTGCAATAGAGTGATATCAAAGCCCAATAGAAGGAGAGGGATTAAAACTTTCCATCTTAATTGCGGATAAAATTTAATACTGGCTGAAGATAAACGCAGCGGGAGTGTGGAAGCAAAATGAGCCCCGTTCATTGGCTAGATCACCTGTGACGTATATTCTACCTTAAATGATACTACTAGCTCTATTAGCGGGAGATATAAATCGCTCGTAAATTGACCACTAACCTTTTCTGGAAATTTCAATTTCTCTGAAAAAGCTAATTTTGCTTGGCGTTTTTTTAACCACGCACATCCTCACTTTAAAATAATTTTAACAGTCATCATATTGAGAGTAGGGCGGTCACGATAGTTTCAAAGTAAACTTGGCAATGACTACTTTTATTCCCCACTAGTTTAACATTGCGTATCGGTCCGCCTCAGTTGTGGCTTCCTTGTCAACTTTTGTACAGGAGTAAAGTAACTGGTATTCTCACGAAGCTATGGGTTGTCAACGTGAAAAATAGTATGTTAACGCAAAAACTCGAGTAATCCCATTTAAAACTCGTATTTTACTTCGGATTCTTTTGAGTTAAACATAACGAATTCTTTATAAGAAAGAAAAGAAAAAACTTTGTAGGGAACAGTGGCCGCTATTAAACATCCTAGTCACCGGCTTTATTTTGTCAGACAATGAAACTTGTTGATAAGTTGGTTTCTATTTTCCAAAAAATTGGGAGATAGTTTTTATATTTTTTGGGGCGGCCTCTTTGATGAACGAAGATGAGATGAATAGCTTTCTTCACTTCCAATTTTTTTTTACCGAATTTTTATTCCCTAATAACATTTTATATATTAAAGGGATACTGAAAGTTCCCTTAGAATTGCACACAAAAATTGGTACACGAAAGTTTCCGGTTCGCTTATTACAATCAGAACCGGACGTTTTTCCTAGAGGTCGGGGTTTGGACAAGATAATCCACAAATGTTTGGTTAACCAGTTAGTTATTAATAATAATCTGTCCAATATTCGCAATTACATGGGATTTATCATAGACTTCCCGCGGATAATTTCAGATTATGAATAAAGATAAAATAATCAGAAATATCTTGTCCAAACCCTGACCTCTAGTTTCTCCGTATTAGGCATAGACCTAAACTTAACTAGGTGGGGCATCAAGTTTGGCCCCACTTTCAACTCCTCCCCCTTTATTCTCGATGGTGACATCTAACAAAAACTGACGTTCAAAGCGTTGTTCCATAAATAACAAAACCACGTATCTGTACTCTGCCGTGTCTTATAAAGTAGCCAAGGCTTAGGTTCTTATGTAGTATTAAAATGGACACGCAACTTGACTCGATTCGGGTCTTGCCAAATTGATCTCGCGCCAAGTTCGCGAATTTAATTGAAAATAAAAACAAAAAACAAACATTCGCGTGACGTCGATTTTACTTTTCATTTCAATAT
Source organism: Odiellus spinosus (assembly GCA_963920705.1). Taxonomy (NCBI): domain Eukaryota; kingdom Metazoa; phylum Arthropoda; class Arachnida; order Opiliones; family Phalangiidae; genus Odiellus; species Odiellus spinosus. The sequence goes on from OY987230.1 coordinate 7,324,864, forward strand.
GCTCCCACTGAATACCGATAGAAATCGTCTTTCCCAATGCGGAAAATTCTGCTTATTTGGTCAAAAATGGTCCAAATTCCAACTGAATTCGAACAAATAGACCAAATGAAACAAGCTCAATTCAACCTAGTGACTAAAGGCATTTTATATTTTGGTCCTTTTTTATTGAATTCAGGTTTGACGAAATTAGCAAATTTTTCCTCATTAGGAAATCCGATTTCTTTCATTATTATATGGGATCATATTGAAATGAAAATTAAAAACCGACATCAGGCGTATTTCTCGTGATTAAATTAGTGAGCTTGGCGCGATCAATTTGACAAGTCTGGTTGCGTGTCTACTTTAAAGACCTTATTTCCTCAGAAATTTGCCCCTTTAAAATGCTCTTCCCTTACGCACACAGCCTATCTTTGACTGTACAATTTGTTATAGTCAACGTCGTCTGCTAAGCTAGAAAAGAATGCGACTTAAATGGGGATTTAAAAATCGTAGGCAGTCCCTCGGTTCAAAATTATTTAGTTTATAGCCGGAACTCCGTAAGGTGATGTGGCACTGGAGGCTGGAGCACTTGAGCCTTTTGTATTCTGCAGGTTTGTTTCAGGTCTGCCTTAACCCTTTAAAGGGAGAATGCAAGTAATTTTTTTATCGATTCCTTATCGTTTAATTAGGCCTAATCCAACAGTTAAAAGAAATTACAAACAAATATTAAACTAGAAATAAATTTAAAACTTAAACGAAGAAGAGGCTTAGCTGGATTCATAGTGATATCCTTAACTCCCCGTATAAGGACTAGCGACCAATGATATTGATCATGGCGATCCCGTATTCCCCATATAAGAGCCATCGATCAATATCATTGGTCGCTACTCCTTATATGGGGAGTATTTTCAGGATAAGTTTTAAATTTATTTCTAGTTTAATATTCGTTTGTAATTTTTTTTACTATTGATTTAGGCCTATTTAAACGATAGGGAATCGATAAAAAATCACTGGTTTTCAGGTCTGCCTAAAACTCTTTAAGTTAACAGCTCCCGATATAGTCCTTATTAGACGCGCACGTTTCACTATTCCTTTATTTAACCAAATCCAAGAACGTTATTTCCTTAAATGGATATACGTTGTTTGTATTATTATGTATCTGAATTCTGTTGATGCCTTCGGGTAATCTTGTTTTAATCCCGTGTACATCATTTATCACTCGCGAAATTGAGACATTAAAACCGTAAACTACGTTTATTATAAATGGGGTTATTGTTGTCGTTACGCCCTTGTTTTTTAAAATTACCGCCTTTTCTTGCGTGGCGTCCACGCCTTCTTGACAATTACGACTTAATGTCTTAATCTACACTCTAGTTTAATCGTTAACAATGAAACTTATTGTTTTCTCGTTTTAATACCCAACAATTTATAACTGTATTTTTTTGGCAATTACCGAAAAAAATTACTACCATTTTTTTTTTAGTAGTACAAAGATACCTTATTTAATATTTTGAACTACTTGACGAATTAAAATAACCAAATATGGATATTTTAAAACGACTTCACAATTTTTAGACACGTTTTTGGTAAAATTTGAAAAAAATGTGAATATAAATATTATTTCAGCCTTCAACAGCTTTAAGCCAAGATTTAAACTTAATTTTAATCTGAATTGACTCATAATATTTTGTTAATATAATTATATAACTAAACATTATGACATTTTTATTAGAGGCTTTCATATCTTTATAAAAATATGAATTATTATTACAAAAGTAACCAAATTTGGATATTTCGGAACTGTCTTTACTCTTTTAAGTCTTTTTCTAGGGACGTTTTATTATCAGATTACTTTCTAATCCATGAGATTTAATATTGGGTAAAAAATCTCAGCCTAAGCTTTTTCCTTTTGAACATCCATTTTCGAAAAGCCAAAAAAAAAAAAATTTAAGTTTAGGCCGAGGTTTAAGTTTAATTTTAATCTTGATTCTTAAAACTATAAGATGTTAGTGAGGTTCAAAATTTCAAAAACGTGTTCATTTTTATCTTAATGCGAAAATCTGAAAGTAATGTTATTTCGCGATGTTTTAAACTTGTATCTTTCAAGGAAACGTCAATTTTGACCAAAAACGGAATTTATTAACGTTGAATTTTCTATAATTAGAATGCATGTTAGAGAATATTGCACAGTAGGCATTTGCGCGGTTTCCCATTTGCGCATTTCCATTTCCGCGGTTCCTATTTGCGCAGTTTTCCATTTGCGCAGTTTGCCATTCGACCTGTCCACAAGAGGGACAGGCTAGTTCAAAGGATTAACTAACCTAACCTAACTTATAATATAACAAGAGGGACAGGCTAGTTCGAGTGATTAACTAACCTAACTTAACGTAACCTAACATAACCTGCAAATGAACACTGCACAAATGAAAAAAAGTGCAAATGGAAACTGCGGAAATGGAAAACTAAGCAAATGAAAACCTGCGCAAAAGGAAATGCGCTTGTGGAAACTGCGCAATTGGAACCTTACTTATATAAAAGGAAGAAACGGACATGGAGTAGAATAAGTTATGTTTCTATTGTTATTTGGAAGGATACGCGATATATATTTTTACTTTTTGGTTATGGTGATATCTAAACCATATTCAAACTTGTCAGTTGAATTCACGATACCTTCAAAAAAGATCATTTTGTTTCAAACGCGTTTTTATTTTATTTTTTTTAAATTCGGGAAGAAATGTTTATGTACATTATACTTCTATAGGAATATACTTATCTTTGATATATATATAATAAATATTAGACTTGATGGGGTTTTATCTCTAGTGAAACTGGCATGATAAATTGCCACTCGTTTTAAAGTTATTTAAACTGAAGTATTACTCGTTCCATTAGTGTTTTTGGGGACGGTTACACCAACAAAAGTAACTGAGAATAACTTAATAATAACAAATCTTGGTGTCTGAAAGCTAGCTGCTGAGATAAAGCGAAAGATTGCCTTATTTAACAAGGCTTTTTGGTCCACGAACTACTTTAGTAAATTTGTACTAAATAGTGTTTTTAGCCAACTTTTTTTTTTTTTTTTTTTTTTTTTTTTTTTTTTTTAAATTAGGAGTATAGGCTGTCAAGAACTTCTCAAATTAGAGTGATGAATCGGATTTGAATAACTTCGGATATCCATTGATAACTAGACTTTTTTCAGATATTTTAAGCTCGGATAAATTAGTTGTTAATATAAATCTAAAATTATATAAACAGACGCATATCAAATGGATACGAATTATCCGGAGACAAATTTTAAATAAATAAACAAATTACGCGTTTATTGTAACGGATAATGCCAAGATAAAAATATGACGTTTCTCGAAATTCGTGTAGAATGAAATATAATAATTAGATTTGAATCTTAATTGAAAGGAAGAGCGACTAAATGACTACATTCTAGCTTTAAGATCTCAATTTGGGTTAAAATCAGGGAAGAAACTCGAGTTTCAAATGTTTCTTATCGGCGAATGAATAACTCGTATAACGTATCAATTTCCTATAACAATGAGTACGAATAAAAAGTTACGTTAACTCGAATAAGAAATGGATATTTTTTCGCAATCGGATAATATCTGATTGACATTCACGATGGTCTTATTCAATTAACAAAAGTTATACGAATTCCGAGCTATACCTCGAAGGAACTTTTAAAAGTCTTCTGACGGATGATAATTTTCACCATAGATATTTTTAAATTTCATTTTTTTTTTTTTTACTCTCATTAGGCGGTAGTTCCAAAACAATCCACCCTCTATTGTTCTAATGGAACTCATCGTCAGTTAACCAATATTGAGGCGTAACATGGTTGAACTCTTGGCGTTAAAACAAATAAATGTCAATATTTTTTGTATTTTTTGAGATTTTGGCACATCAAACTTTGAAGAACATTAGAAATGTTTCTCTCGAAGAGTTGCTCGAACTTCTTTTCTTTGTTATACAGTATAAGCAAAGTTATAAGAAGTTTTGAGATTTCCCAGATCCTTAAATCTGCGATGAAGTCACCGTGACACTCCATTTTATTCTCACCATGGGTCGTTGTATTGTCAAAGTCTGTTAACTGCTCATACTGTAGTTTAAAGTTTACACCCTTTTCAATTGGAGATTATAAAAGAAGTACGGTACTTCCTTTATTTATACGAAATAATTTGAAAAGGGGGATTAAGTGTTTTTGAAACAAATTAAAGTTTGATAGATTGAAGTGTATTAAGGTGCGACCGGAATAATTATACGGTTTACACCAGTCGCGTTCAAACTGGGCCTTGGAATCGATTTAAACCGTTTCAAAACGATTCGCTGGAGTCGTATGAAAAGGAAACCGTCTTTTCTCGAATCGATTTGATTCGATTTCTTGAAACCGCTTTTCTTGAAACCAGTTTCGTACCGATTCGGTTTCAACAACCGATAAATGAAGAGCTACGATAAATCGATTTATAAAGATAATGCATGAACACGTGAGGCTTAAAACGATTCCTGGCGATTTGAATATCGTTTTGATTTTACCGTTTCAAATCGAAAATGCGTTCACACTTCAGACTTCGAAACCGTTTTTAACCGTTTTGGAAAGGTCAAAGTATAAAATTTTGGGGTTACCCGTGTAGATCTTTGATCAGAAACCAAATTAATATCTTGAAAAGTCGATTTGAACATTTGAAACCGTTTGAAAACGGTTCCAAAGTGCCAAGTGTGAACCATAATTATAATTTATTTAACATTAAAATAACATCCTGTTGTGTTCAAGGTTTATATTTTGCACGTACAGAAACCATTGTAGTACATTTTCTGGAGCCAAAAAAAAAAAAAAAAAAAAAAAAAATTGCGTCCTAATCCACCAGTAAAAATATTACTCCTACAAACAAATATTAAACTAGAAATGCATTTATAACTTACCCGGAAAGTAGGCTTAGCTGGATTCATGGAGATCAGCTGAATTTCTTCGCATTGATGGATCAACGACCAATCGAGTGTTATTGAAAGTCTCATTGAAATCTCACCTTAACGACGGGAATTGGCTCATTGGTCGCTGACCGGTCACTTTAACGCGAAGAAATTCAGGATCTCCACGAATCCAGCTAAGCCTATTTTTGGGTTAAGTTTTTAATTTATTTTTAATTTAATATTTGTTTGTAAACTTTTTACTGGTGGACTAGGCCGATTTAAACGATTTTAAATTGACAAAAAAACACTTAAGCTCTAAAATTACCCTAAAACAAACTTTAGAATTACCCTAAAACAAACTCTAGAATTACACTAAAACAAACTCTAGAATTAGCCTAAAACAAACTCTAGAATTAGCCTAAAACCAACTCTAGAATTAGCCTAAAACCAACTCTAGAATTAGCCTAAAACAAACTCTAGAATTAGCCTAAAACAAACTCTAGAATTAGCCTAAAACCAACTCTAGAATTAGCCTAAAACCAACTCTAGAATTAGCCTAAAACCAACTCTAGAATTAGCCTAAAACCAACTCTAAAATTACCCTAAAACCAACTCTAAAATTACCCTAAAACAAACTCTAGAATTACCCTAAAACTAACTCTAGAATTACACTAAAACAAACTCTCGAATTACGTCCAAAACAAGTCTCAGAATTAGCCAAACACAAACTCTAAAATTACACCAAAACAAACCCTAGGATCAAACATTAGAATTACCCCCAAACCAACTTTAGAATTACTCAAATATAACCCCTTGAATTACCCCAAATCAATCCATTGAATTACTCCAAACAAAACCTGAAAAGAAACTCCAGATTCACCCATTGAATTACCCAAAAACCAAATCGAGATTCACCCCTAAAGAAACTCTAATTACTCCCAAACCAACTCTAGAAATACCCTCAAACCAACTGTAGAATTACTCAAAAATAAACTCTTGATTTTCCCAAATCAACCCCTACAATTACTCAAAAATAAACTCTTGAATTTTCCCAAATCAACCCCTACAATTACTCCAAAAACAACCCTATAGACAGAAATTATAGATTCAACCCTTGAATTAAACCCAAAAAACTCTAGAACTACCCCAAAGTCAACTCTCGAATTACCCCAAAGTCAGCTCTAGAATTACCCCAAAACCAACACTATAATTACTCAAAAATAGCCCCTTGCATTACCCCAAATCAACCCTTAAAATTACACCAAACCAAGCTTGAGAAACAAATTCTAGATTCACCCCTTGAATTACTCCAAAACAAACTCTAAAATTACTCTCAAATAACCCATTGAATTAGACCGAAACAAAGCTTAGAAACAAACCCTAGAAACAATCTCTAGATTCACCCCTTGAATAAACCAGAAAAAAACTCTAAAATTACTCAAAAATAGCCCCTTGAATTACCCCAAATCAACGCCTAAGAATACCTCAAAAAACCCTCGGCATAAAGAACCCCTTAAATTACCCGTACCTAACGCTATGAAACCGTAACAATAACTCTTCCTAATTTCTATATTTATTATAGTAATAATTATTTTATACTTTATCTATGCAGTCTACAGAAAAAAAAATAGTTTTAAAAAGTCCGCGTTATATTATTGGCCATCCCCATGATCCTCCTAAAACCACCGAAATTGTATTTAAATATTCTATTTACACCAAAATCCAATCGTAGCATTAAAAATTTGGCGCAAAATCCCATAACCGTACTGGGTACCCCCTAACGAGTCGCTATTTCCTACTGTCTTTCACCACCCCCCCCCCCCCCGAACGCGAGAGCCTAGGGCGAAAATTCGACGTCGCGTTGACGAGCCTTATCCCGCATTTCCGTTAACCACTGAATGAAATCTTAAATAAATCGCGTTTAAACTATTGTTTATGTGAGGATTTTATAACAAAAAGAACCCTAATCTATCCTAGATTATGTATACTTCAAAATTAGTGCCTCGCATTTCCGTAAAATTACGACAAGATGACTGTTTTGACTAGTAGTGTATTGTGTTAGGCTTAGTGATATAGCCGCTACAATGATTGTATTCCGCCGCCTCTAGCTGTACCGTACGTTGCTACAATTGGGCCATCAGTAAACACCTATAAATCGGATTTAAATGGAGCGATCACGTTCGGATTGTATTGACAAAATGTGCATTAACTATCCCGCTAAAGGATACGGAAACATTTGGCTCCTAGTTTTGGGAGAGTTTTATTTCAACTTGTTTTTCGTTGGAACGTTGCGTTAGCTTGGGTCGCGGTTAGGCTTAGCGTTTCATCATTGAGCCTGTTACACCGGGCATTGTTTTGACGGACATTTTTTTTACCTAACGAGGGTGGGATGGAGAGACGAGGGGGATTACGGCTCAGCTAGGATTTAAAGATGACGGCTATTTAGAACAATAGCTCCTGGGCGCCAATTTTTTTTATTTAATTTTTTTTGCAATCCTTAAGTATTAAGAAACAATTTGCCGTAAATTTTTTACGCGCAAATGGTTAGGTTAGGTTGGGTTAGGTTAAGTTAGTTAGGTTGAGTTAGTTGTGGGTTAAATTCATTTGTGACTTAGCCCAGATATCAAGGTGTAATGAACAAAATGAAACAATAAAATTATTATTATTATTATTAGCCGAAAAGTTTTTATTAAAAAATTTTAAATAAAAAAAGGCTACAAAAATTTTAATTTTAACAATTTCCAATATTGTTTTTAACAAAACTAACCATTTGCGCATAAAAGTTTTTACGGCAAATTGTTTCTTATCACGTAAGGATTGCAAAAAAAATTAAATAAAAAAAAAATTGGCGCCCCGGGGCTATTGCTCAAAATTGCCAAGATGACTTTTCGGAAGGGGTCATTTTTAGGATCGGAAATACTGACAATATTGCGCGGGATTTTGAGAACATTTTTAAATTTAAGAATTAAAAGTAATATATTTATGTCTTTTAAATTCAACTTTTAATTTATGTTTGGGGAAATTGGGGGCTACCAAATTGGTCATGTTCGCTTGATATGATAAGTTTAGGGAGTTTTAATGAAACTAGTTTTATTTGATTTTCGTTAAATGAGTATGAATCTATTGACTTTTGTTAAAAACCGTATTAAAATACACAATAGTTTTAGCCAAATACGTTTCCAAGATATTTTAGACTGTAAAAATTCTCGAGAAATCATTTTAACTCGCGATATTTATAGCAAATGTGACCTCTTTTGGTTCAAATGCGAAGTTTCATTGACGTCAGCAAGTCAGTCCTTATATTTCAATCTGATATTTCTTCGAGACTTAATTTCGCAATTATCAAAACTAACAGATACTGATCTGGACTATAAGTTATAAACTTATCTTGTAATTAAATCTTCGCTCGTATACAAGAACAGTTTACAATTTTCAGAACCTTGTATTTCCAACTCCTTGGCATCGTTTTTACATTTCAAAATTAAAATTTCTGTATTTCATACGCGCTGGCTCATAATGAATGAATAAGAGGCGCTCTGGGACAAGGCACCTTCCTAGGTGGTCCAACAGTAGTTATAATTAGAATAACGCCTCTACTCCACCCATTAAATGATTAAACCTACGGGAACTGTTTTTATATAAAGAATAGTACAAAAACACTATCAATTATATTAATATTGTACTTATACTGGACCGTCTACGTGCAAGTCGCAATGCTTCCTCTCGAGCACGTAAGGTTTAGAAGGCAGCATGCACCAATGAGCTTTGCCTATATTAGTTAGTCTGTTTTTCCGAAATATATAACGGCACATTTCGCGATCAAATATTGCCATGATCCAATCATATTATTTCAGCCTTCAACAGCGCTTGTAAAATCAAATATTTTTTTCACTATGCGTATTAACTAGGATTAGCGTGGTGTCCCGACGTGTGAAATGTTTCTGGTGGGTTATAGGCCTCTTAAACCGATAAGAAGTCGATAAAAATAAATTGTTTTTTAGGTTGCATTTTCCCTTTAATAGTTAATTAACGATTCCAATGTAATTAGCGGGCTGGTAGTCAAGAAAATTACTATTTCTATATCACGTTGCAAACCTGTTTAATTAATTATTTATAAGATAGCGTGATAGATGTTTAATTTAAAAAGATTAATATAAGAATAACAGTAGATTCTGAATTCGTCTCTGGGTCGTCCGCTAGTATACTTCGAGTGAAAGTTCTTCCCTGGGTCATATATAGGTTCAATAGGGTTAAACGTGACATCAGTTAAGACAATGCAGGGTTGCCACACGTCAGGGAAAAGTCAGGGAATTTGAAAATGAACCAAAAAGGTCAGGGAATTTGAAAATGAACCAAAAAGGTCAGGGAATTTAAAGATCTTTCAAGAACCAAAAAGGTCAGGGAATTTAAAGATCTTTCAAGAAGCCTGGAAATTACAGTCATTATCAGCAGAAAATATTTGAAGCTGACCGTGTCAGTTGTATAGATTATAACAAAGATATGCGTGCAAAAAGTTTGGCAAACGCAATTGCAAAATAATATAAATAATTAAAGGTTAAAAATTGGGTAGTATTAGCGGAAACGGTAAGGGAAAATTGTTGGAAAAGGGGTCCCCATTACACAAATAACAAAACAAATTGAGATCGGGGTTTGGACAAGAACTTTCTGATTATTTTATCTTTATTCATAACTTAAAATTTTTCGAGGAAAGCCTATGATAAATCCAATGTAATCACGAATAATTTTCCGATTATTTTTTTATGATTAACTGATTAACTGATAGTTGTGGATTATTTTGTCCAAACCCCGATCTCTAAATTCAACTTTGTTTGTTAAAAAATAAAATTTAAATTTTTTTAGAAAGGTAGTTTTGCTAAAAGTTGCCCTATAATATCCTGCATTTGAGATAAATTTATCATCCTATAATAAAACCAAATCCGGGCTTCTTCTGCTTTCGAAATAAATGGTAACAGCCTCTCTTTAAACTTTTATCATTTGTATTGTACGTGCTCGTTGAAAGTCGAACCCGCCAGGTACGCGTATATTATATACTATTTTAGGAAAACATCACGATGTCTAATAAATGGGAAATACAATACGACGTGGGTGTTAATGTGTTGGACATTCTCTGAATAAATTAAACTCGTAGTTATTTTAGGTATGTCTTTATATTCTCGTTATATAACGATGTTTTAAATATTTAAATTAATTTAGTGATTAGTCGAATTAAAACGTATAACAATGGATAAGAAAATTCACATTCTCTGAATTCGTGGTAAATAAAAGAAATATATTTCAAATTTACTTTCAATTCGAAGAAAATAAATAAAACAATAAAACCAAGCTTTTATTGGTTTAAAGGGAAACTTGGAGCTAAAAATGGAACAGCTTTTGAATTTTTAAACACGTTTTTGGTGTTTAGATTAATTTCTAAAGTTTGGTTGAAATTGAAAAAAAGGAAATATAAATTCGGGCCAATCGTATTGGCTTACAACAGCTTTTGTAATGTCTATGATAAATCTAATTTAATCGAAATATTTAACAGATTATTATCAAGAATCCATTCAGGTTCCATAAGAATATGGGAGCATAGCTTTAGCCTCTGGTACCATCCTCCCAAACTTTGTAACAAAAGTTCGTCCGCAATTTTCGCAACATTTGTACGCTTAGATCCTTTTTCGGTCGGCTCCATTTTTATTATCCAAAATATTATGTCAAGGTCGTTAGTGGCGCGGGTTAAAAATATAATGTCAGGAGCGATTTACTTGAAAAATCGATTCGAAGCGGACGAACTTTTGCTACAAAGTTTGGGATGATGGTTATTGAATCGCGGCCCTCCCATATTCTTATGGAACCTGAATGGATTCAGTGTTATTATTAATAATTAACTGAATAATTAACTCAATATTTGTGGATTATCTTGTCCAAACCCCGATCTCTATATTTAACAGATTATTATTAATAATTAACTGATTAATTAACCCAATATTTGTGGATTATCTTGTCCAAACCCCGACCTCTATGAAAATGCCGGATAATAATAAAAAAAAAACATTCCTCAGCTTAATTTAAATTATTAGGTCAAACCATCAAATTTAATTAAATATTTAAGGCGAAATAGTCGAATTTATTCATTGAATTAAGTCGTGATTCTTTTGCGCTAAGGTGAACAGGTGTATTGTCCTCTCGATAAACCAATCATACCTAAAACCATGCCGAAATTTCATCACAAATAAAACTAGTTTCCCCGTTATCTCTAAAGTCTTTGGTTGTATTAAAGATTAATGCTTTTAAGGTTGAAGTAACTGATTTTTGTCTTAGCTCCGCGTTTGCCATAAGGAAACGAGAATAAATCGAAACAACACCTTTTGGTAGTTTCCTAAACTTTTAACTTACCGTCTTTCTTAAAAGGTATATTATAATAAAGACCCTTGGATGTTATAAGTAGAAAGCGTGCTAGTTTGGCTAAGAAACGTTCAAAGGAAAAGTCTTACATAAAAAGTTAAACCCACTTTTTATGGTAATTTATAATTTAAGAATTTTTCAATTAAAAGTAAAGAGGTTAAAGTTTTAGTCTTTTAACTCGTCTATAAGTTTTACTTTTCCATTGACGTCGTTAAATATTTAAATAGGCCTAATCCACCAGTAAAAAAATTTACTAACAAATATTAAACTAGAAATAAATTTAAAACTTTAATTGACCAATTCGAATTATTCATACTCATAAACCAACTTCCAGGGGCTGCAGCCATTGGGGTACAAATATAATGATGAATTATCACGATAGATGACTCGTCTGCCCCTCATTCTATCTCTCGCTCTCTCACCTATCCACGTATTACACCCGTTGCTATGGGAAACGCGTCGAGTCTCGAAGCGCGAGGGGAGGGGTTAGCCAATCAGAATAGGATCAGAATGGGTACTACGATAGCGACATCTCTTAACAGATCGGCGCGTAAAGAGTGTCCCCAATGGCGCGCTGCCCCTGCAAGTTCCTCTTCAATTTCGAATTCGTATATTCACGGTAATCCTAAACTCCCCATATAAAGACCATCGGTCGATAGTTCTTATATGGGGAGTTCATGACCTCCGTGAATCCAGCTAAGCCTATTTCGATGTTAAGTTTTAAATTGATTTCTAGTTTAATATATGCTTGTAAATATTCTTACTTTTGGATTAGGCCTATTTAAACGAAAAGGAATCGATAAAAAATGACTTATTATTAGGTTTCATCCTCCCTTTAAACATTGCGAATCAATCGGGCTGATAAAATGGAGAATATTTTCGTGACAGTTGCTCTTTACGTTTAATACAAGGGGGTCGTTTAAAAGTCCACGAAGTTCGAACTCTTCTTGAGTGTATTCTTTTTAATTCTCGCCGCTCGCTAAGGCACGAATTTCGCGTTTGTTACGCGAATTATTTTATTAGGAAAAGGCGTGGAACTCGGTTTTAAATTATTCTTCCAAATTGACGCAGATGTTAGCTATAGGGAAACTCGCCGAGAATATATTATAAACAATAATCTCCTATGCCCTCATGGTCCACTCGCGAGAAATAGGAACCGTTTCATATCTATACGCTAAGTTTAAGGCGAGTTTTTTTTTTTTTTTTTTTTTCTTTCTCCTCCGTAATAAAGAAAGAAAGATGAAAAAAACAACCAAATATGGTTAGCAATAAGCGTTGATATCTCATTTTTTATTCGAGATTTATGGATTTAATAATAACACCCCCCTAGGAGGTGTTCATTCTTTAAAACGCGTGAATTTATTTGGCTGTGAATTTATGCTCCTTCTTTGAATGTTATGGTTATTACAAAATAACATATTTTTGACCCATATTAGAATGTAATTTATTATTTATTATTTGCTGCCCATATTTTAACATTTCTGTATTTTAAACTAAATGAAGGGACGCTATTCGAAGCAAATAATTGTACAGCTCAGAATCGGATATCCATTGATAATTAGTTTGTTTCTTAATATAAAACCACAAATTATATCAACAGACACGTATCAAATGGATACGAATTACCCGGAGATAAAATTTTAAGCTCGATTCAAACGGATAACGGGAAGATAAAAATACGACGTTTCTCGAAATCCGTGAAGAATGAAATATAATAATTATATTTTTATCTAAATTGAAAGGAACAGCGACTAAATGACTACATTCTAACTTCGAGATCTCAATTTGGGTTAAAATCCGCGAAGAAACTCGAGTTTCAAATTGTTCTTATCGGCGAATGAATAACTTGTATAGCGTATCAATTTCCTACAACAATGAGTACGAATAAAAGATTGCTTTAACATTGGAATACGTTAACTCGAATAAGAAATGGATATTTTTTCGCGAACGGATAATATCTGATTGACATTCACGATGATCTTATTCATTTAACAAAAGTTATACGAATTCCGAGCTCTAAATTATAGAATCAAAAGTGGGCGTGGTGTATGTATACTACTAAATTCCCTTAAAAATCCAAATACCGATAAAAAATAAAAAGCAAATAAATGAACTTTGCACTCACCACAATGATGCCATTATCTCCTGAACTGTGAACAGTGGCACCGAACCATTGTTCCGTCTTATTGTCAATCTGTTCTATCTCATCCAGACTCCTTATTGTATTAGAACCTGTCAAAAACATAACGTTAAATTTAAACAAATGATGTTTTTGACATAATTTGTCAAAATTTTAAAACGCCGTGAAAATAATGTACCTGTAGGGTCAAATGGTATTTGTTGGCACTGATGTAAAGATTCGGCGTAACATCTATATACGGCTCCACCTCGGATGACGCCGGGTTGCCCCGTTTCCGCTCTCGGTGCTCCGACAAGCAACCTAAATACGAATTAACCCGTGATTATTATGAATTATTGAAATTAGGAGCTAAATGATGGGTTCAAAATATCGGATTTCTTTACCAAACTATTCTATTGGCACGGGATTTTAAAGTTTTTTATTTTGGTTTTAATTTTTTTCGCCTGGTTTAGCACCCTTTTTCACGTAGTGTCTTTATTTTGGCACTTCGCCCTTAACTGATCTTGAAAGATTCTAAATTAAGACGCTACTATAGCTATAGTTCACTCTTCTGACACTCGCTACTTCATTCACGAAAATAAGTTTAAGCCCACTTTTTGCAAAAACTAATTTCCCAGCATAAAGAGACGGCGAAAGACTTAATAGGGTTCCTGTGAATATCTTTTTTAAAAATGTATGCATGTATTTATTATTTCTTAAAATGGGTATCCCGCGTAGAAGCGCTTCCTAAAACCGCAACCTCTGTTTTCGACAAAGTTGACCTATATGCCCTTTCCCATATCACAAACTCAACATATCGTCATTACGACGCGTCTTCTCTGCGACGCGTCTTCGTTAGGACGATTGCGAAGCGTTTTCATTGTGATGCGTCCTCATTGCGACGCATCCTCATTGCGACGCGTCTTAATTGCGACGCGTCTTAATTGCGACGCGTCTTCATTGCGACGCGTCTTCATTGCGACGCGTCTTCATTGCGACGCGTCTTCATTGCGACGCGTCTTCATTGCGACGCGTCTTCATTGCGACGCGTCTTCATTGCGACGCGTCTTCATTAGGACGCGTCTTCATTAGGACGCGTCTTCAATAGGACGCGTCTTCATTAGGACGCGTCTTCATTGCGACGCGTCTTCATTGAGACATATCATCATTCCGATTAAAAGAATATCCTCAAGTTTAAAAGTAATTGTGTTTGTCGAAAAAGGGTTATAATATTCGAGGGACTACAATACAATATAGAGATTGTAAAGTTTAATATGGTTTATCAATTCTCCTCTGCTTTGCCCATTTACAATATGCAAACCCGAGTTTACAAACACAATAATTGGAAGCTTATACCTAATTTAGCAGTTTTTATTAGTTTTGAGTACAAATTAATTATTATCTAAAGTTATTTGCAACTCATTGGAAGCTTTATGTAAACGTTTTACGTTTTGTTAGTTAAAAGTAATTAATCGACAATCTAACCCAAGCTAACCAGAAAAATAGTCAACTCTTCTATTAGAGATTTACCGCAGTTTTAAAACCAGGAAATTGTACACTTTCACTTTTTGACTTCCGATTTGGAAGGCAACTCCTTAGCGATTACTCACGCACGTTTAATTTTACACCCCATTAAATCATTTTATGAATCATTTAAGGTTTAATTCGAAAGCAGCTTATGACATCATCATCATCGCCTTGTCGCCATCATACCTTATTCAAATTAATGTTTCTTAAAAATATTTTATATGGGTGTTTAAAACTTTGTAATAATTTCATTCTAATTATAAGCCATTAAGGAAACTTTAATTTGCTCTTTCAGCCAAAATAAATAAGAAAATGTATATAGAAAGTCGGTTATAGAGTATATATATTCGAGATTCTTCTTTTACACCTCTGAGATGGCCTCATGGCCTCATCCCCAACCCTCACTCGGCAGACTCGTGTAGTCTCTTTTGGAGATTATCCAAAAGATGTTGCTTCTCGATTTGGGGGTATTTCCTCGCGTCCTTCCTCAACTGTACGTAGCGAGTTTTACAAGGACAAGCCTCGCGAATGTTTATTGGTTAATTACGATTCAATTATAGCTTCGAAACGAGACCAATATTGGTTAACATTTAGACCAATATTGAACTTCAAAATAGAATGTTTTGGAGGTCTCAAATATACCTGATTCTATATAGAATAAGTCTATATCGCTGTCTGTCTAGAGGTTAGGGTTTGGACAAGATAATCCTGCAGACATATTTGGATAATTAGTTAATTAGCTCCAAGTTTAAATAAATTATATAAACAGATGCGTATCAAATGGATACGAATTATACAGAGATAAAAATTTAAATTAATAAACAAATTACGTGTTTATTCAAACGGATAACGCCAAGATAAAAATACAACGTTTCTCGAAATCCGTGTAAAATGAAATATAATAATTATATTTTAATCTAAATTGAAAGGAAACGTCTAAATCAGTTCATTCTAGCTTCGAAATCTCAATTTGGGTTAAAATCCGCGAAGAAACTCGAGTTTCAAATTGTTTTTATCGGCGAATGAATAACTCGTATATCGTATCAATTTCCTATAACAATGAGTAGGAATAAAAGGTTACACTCGGGTATACGTTTAACTCGAATAAGAAATGAATATTTTTTCGCGAACGGATAATATCAGATTGACATTCACGATGATCTTATTCAATTAACAAAATTTATACGAATTTTGATTCTTTGCCAAAATAATCTTGATTGAAAACGCGCCTTAATAACTAGTAATAATTAATATAATTCTGTTATGAGACTTATCCTTCTTAACGTCGTATACCTCCCTCTCCGTTCACCCTTGGTTTTATAAATAAATGCACGTGATCTTAGAGATTCTCTGGTCTACAAATTTCGGCTCTCTAGTTGTAGCCAAATCTCTCACGCTTGCTTTTTGGTATCCCCCGTGCATCAAATCTAGAAGAAAACACACCGGTCTCGCTTGACATTGCTAGTTTAATTTGGAATCCATTTTAGCTAGAGATGGGGAGGTATATACCTAACACGAGGAAACGGGGACTTATGGGAACGAACATGGGATATCACTGCCAACCCACGTAGGGACGCTTTGATTTTTATATATGATAAAATATTACATCTCCTCCCACGAGAATGTTTTATACGGATGAAGTGCGGGTACCTCGTCGTAAGAACTATAAGTTAGACACCAGTGTATAACTAGGACAAGATTAGTTTTAGATAGTATATAAGGTAAACTATTTATAAATACCTACAACCAACGGAAGTTATGTTCGCACTTATCAAGCTATAATCTCACTCTAATCTAACACCAATTTTTTTCATCAAAACCAAATTTTTATCAGCCGGATTGATTCGCAATGTTTAAAGGGAGAATGCAACGTAATAACAAGTGATTTTTTATCGATTCCTTATCGTTTAAATAGGCCTAATCCAACAATAAAAAGTTTACAAATATTAAACTAGAAATAAAGCCTTAAACAGCTCATTTTTAGTTATTATATTGGTTGTTACTTTTTTCAAAGTATATGGCTACTGTTTTTCACTAAAACTTAAGTCAACCTTTGAGTAACATCCCTGAAATAGCCAATAGAAATTGTCTGACACCTTTGGATTACACGAGACATTGGAAACCTTGAACTCATCGTGAAGAGTGATAAAAAACACTTGATTTTCCTCTTCACCCTATAATCACAGAGATAAGGAGTACGTGCGGCCAATTCAGCGCGAAATTAAATGGAGGGTGAAAAGAAAAATAAAGTTATTTTTATATTAATTCTTCTAAATATTGCGTAGTAAAACATTCAGGAAGTGTCTCTTAATTGTAGATCGGAAGCCTTTTGATTTTGGAATTCAATAAAAATGAGAACATCCGACTAATGAAAGGACGCCCCGCCTTTGGCTTAATAAAATCCCCTTGACTCGTAACTCTGCCCATGGCCTGCCACTCTCACAATAGCGCGTACGACAGCGCGTGTCGAGCATATTTAACGAAGCCAAAGGTTCAGGAGAGTCTTTAGATTAGTCGGAGGTTCTCCTTTTAATTGAATGCCAAACTCTGAATCTGATTTTCCACAAATCAGATATAGTGTTCCTAAATTTTTTAAGACGTCAAGTAGAAGTGATAAAAAAAATCATTCGATGTTCCTCTTCACCCTCCCTTTAAGTTTAGTACAAAATCACGATGGAAATATTAAAAGCCAACGTCAAAATCAAATTAAAAGAATCTTAAAAGCGAAAGACCGCCGCCAGTTGAAATTCTTTTTGTTCTGGTAAAGCCCAAGATTACGTCGTTAAGACGTTAACAATTAACATGGTATACAATTACGAGGAGAGACTGGGGCTACGCCACCCACACGCCATTAGCCAAGAAAAAATGTCGGGAAAATCTTTTGAGCAATATTACGAAGTAGCTGTAATATGCCATAAGGCGCGGGTTTAGTTTCAAACAAATTTTTTCTACTTAAAAGTGAACCTTTCACTAATTTCCTTATTTTATATTATCAGGAATTCAAATATAAAATTATGGGTCTATAAGTAATATTTGTCTGGCTTTAGTGAATGCCCGTCATAGTTAGAGGTCGGATAGTATTTGAATATAATTCCGAAGATATATCCAATTAATAAAAAATTACACAAACTCCAAGAGGTCGGGGAAATTTGGACGAGATAATCCAAAATGTTTGGTTAATCAGTTAATTACTTATAATAATCGGTTAAATATTCGGGATTACATTTGATTTATCATAAACTTCCCGTGGATAATTTCAAATTATGAATAAAGATTAAATAATCAGAAATATCTTACAAGTCCAAACCACGACATCTACACTACTCGGAGATTGTATAACTTTTTATTAATTGGATATATCTACCGAATTATATTCAAATATTATCCGTAGGTAGGGGCTTTTTTTTTTCAAAAACTAGGCGTTTACCTATATTTCAAATTTTTAGCGATATTTCCAAAAATGCTACTCAAAATTATTTGGTTTTCATGAAAAATCCGTGATAGGTTCACTTTAAAGCAGTTTTTTTAATGTCGAGGGGGTTCCCTGAAGTCATCGCGATAGGGCTGGTTGCGATTTTTATTAAGAACTTAGCGAGCAAAGAATCGTCTCCATCTTATCATCAAGAACTGATTCGAATATAAAAATTAAAGGGATATTTTCCTTTATTTGAATTTTTGCAAATGTTTTGTTTTAAAAAGAATTATTTTCAAATATCAATAAGGAGTTAGAATGGAAATTTCTTTATTATTCATAATTATCCTTCGTAATTAATGAAATCTCGCGCCAAGCTCATGATTTAGAAATTAAAAAAAAAAAAAAAAAAAAAAAAAAAAAAAACGTGGCTGTTTTGACATTTGCATGACGTCGGTTTTACTTTTCATTTCAATATGCTCCCATAGAATAACGGAAGAAATCGACTTTCCCGGTGAGGAAACATCTTCTAATTTGTTCAAAAATTTATATTTCTATTTCTATATTGCTTCTAAATTCAAACAAAAATAGACCAAATGAAAAATATCTGAATTAATCTAAAGTGAGCCAAAATTTCAAATGTCTTTGGTCCTCTTTGGTTGGATTTAGGTTATTTAATTAGGTCTATTTGGTCGAATTCTGATGGAATTTTCCATTTTTATTTTTCTACATTGGGAGCACATTGCAATGAAAAGATAAACCGACGTCACGCGTATGTAAAAACCGTTTTTACGTCATCAGATGGTCAAAAATTAAAAAAGCGTAATTTATGTACAAGACCGGAAGAAAAGCTAAACACTATGAATCTGATTTTAATCAAAATTAAGGTTAAACAACTCCTTTAAATTGTTTAGACGCGCTGCGGGATTAAGTCTACGATGCTAAAGATTTAATACCCTATAAGATTGGTGGCCACGTGTCCGCCATATTACCGAGCTTATCAGTTTCAGAGTAAAACTGTTTCCAATACGTCTTGTATTTAAAGTTAGGGTTAACAACGGTGCACGCTCAATTTGTCCCGAAACAATAATACTAGAATTCTCTGCCAATTCTCCGTCTTCGACCTCACAAGAGTTAACGGGAAGGGGGACCCTACGCGAGGTTACCATGTGGCCATCGTTAGACCGTTTCACCCTTACTGTACAATGAATGCTAATCTCTACCCCGCAATAATTCAAACGACATAGTAATTAAACTATATCCAACGTTTTACATATATGAAATGGTGTAGATCTTGAAATTCCCATTCAGATTGAGCGATAAACGCAATATGTTATGTCATACGGTATTAGTAACTGCGGGGTTACTTAGCCTTTTACTATGTCGTACTTTCAGCGTGAAACCTGGGTTGACCCGAGAAAAAAATCAGCTAGGGGTCAGGTTGTTTCCGTAAAGCTTTCTTAACGAACTATAGGGTCCGTAAAAGATTCGCGTCACCCTAACGTCAACTTAACTTGACGCTTGAAAGTGTTATTTATTTATTACTGTTATGTAATGCTGCGTAACGTTCTTGTTACGGTGTCGTTCTGGTGAATTACTATAGTCTCAAAGTGATCCTGTCATCGTTTTTGTTGAAGGTGTATATGGATTACTTACATAGAGCTTTTTGAAGTAAACAGTACTTTTACAAGAGCGACCACGCGAAATCAACCATATTACGTGCATGATATAATATTGGAATACAAATTTGATGACGTAGTCAGTACAACGTGATTTAACAGTACTTAATTTTAAGAAAAGATAGGGCTCTCTGGAGTAATTAGTACTTTTACTAGAGCGACCACGCGAAATCAACCATATTACTTACCAGAACCCCCCAGTGGCGCCGCCACTTGAAAGAATTCGGAACTATCACTAGGTTTGGCGCTCGCTTTAAAATATTTCCGAGAAACGTTTGAATTCTTTTTATTGATCTAAAAAGAGGGATAGTTGGTTTTGTTACTCCTTTAGGTTATATTGCCGAACTTGAGTGGGACAAAATTTATTTTCAAAGATTCTATACTGAAGCCAAAGCTGGAAAGCCCCTAATGATTCGTACTTTTAATGAAATTCAAATACACGATATCCCTTTTCTTATCTTCAGTACCATCTCGCTCTTAAAAATGTCAGCGTATTTTCGTATAAATCAGAAATAGGACCCCAGTATAGGTTTCGTTTTCCCTAGAAGCCCCGTCTCTTCTAGTGGCATTAAGACGATAAAGAAATAGTGTCACGATGTCCAAATTTTGATTGCCTCTATTGCGCGGAGAATATCACTTTTACGTGACGAAAAAAATAAAGTTTTTCATCTAATTTTCCCCACTTTTCATAGAAATCTTCCAAAACATCTCGAGAAATTATTATGTCGTTAAAACTGAAGGTTGCTGCTTTCCAATCAAGCGCCGAATAACGTCACAGCGTAGGCTTAATCATTCAGGGTGAAAAGACTTTCTTTATTTCATTAACTATCCTACACTGTAAAAAATGAAGGTATTTTTGGGGTCGTTTTAAACGCCTTAAAAGGTACTTTTAATGGAAAAACACCTTAAGGTATTTATTAGTACTACCGATGGCGCTTAAACACACCCTAAGAATTTTTAAGGGTTCTTTTCAATACCATTAGGGTATTTTCGACTTCCGAAGGGTATTTAATGAGTAAAGAAGGTCTTTTTTAGAACCCCAAAAGGTATTATCGAACCAAGCTCGTGAAATTTTTTTCCTAAGCCTACTTTTGTCAAATTAGGCTTAACAATCGGAAACCCCGCGAAATGAAAACTACGCTGGAAATTTTATTCCAAAATCATTGTAAGTCTTATTATACATATTGTTGATATTAATGTTTTATTGGGATCTTAATTGGAGAAAAGTAAAATATCTAATGTCATTAATAGAAGGTAAACTAAAACAAGCGCCCCAAGGTTTAAATTGTATTTTGTGGATTCAAATGTTAACGCTCGGGAGACTAGAACCCAGCGAAATATCTCTAGCAACCTTGACGAGAGAATAACGCTTGGTGCCGCGTCACTTTTTGGCGGAGGTGATATCTATCTCTGAGTGAGTAACAAACGAGTGGAAGCTTGTACCTAGCGCACAATAAGCGGTAAGCGCGTTAGAACGGGAAAACGGGCAGTCTCTTTCACCTCTTTCGTTTAAGTATTCTCTCTGTTTTCTTCGTAGTAGAGACGCGACCGAGCCATCAATTTAGGCGCAAGCTTAACTTGTATTTAACTCTTTGAAATCGAAGGTTGCTGAAACGCAGATTGAAAGGTAGGCATATCTATTAATTTATATATGTTATAAATCTTCATGATTTTCCAAATTTCAAGTTTCGAACATATGCAATAATTCCTTCACGAGTATGTTAGCTGCTTAGCATAATCCTATCAAGCTTAAGCCTTTGCTAGTTATTTCAACTTGAAGAAGGAGTGAAGGACTCTTATTTTTTCAGGAACAAACTGAATGTGATTCTGATATAACAGAAAAGGGAAAGTTTATTCTGCCGATCACTGTCCTAAAAGATAGAATAACATGGTATGGAGAAGGTTTTTAACAACCATTAGGTACGGTTTAAACATGATTTAAGTGGATAAACAGGAATCCTGATATGACAACATAAGACACACCTCAGGGTCGTTCAGTAACTGTCCCACACTCTAACCAACTGAGCTACCAAGGCCTACACATGAGACTATTAACGGCAGAACAGAAGTGTTGGTCTAATCCAACTACAGGGCAAGAACCGACCTGTGGTTCCGACACGTAAAAGCAAGGATCGAATGGAGGAGGCTTTTAACAACCGTTGTTGTATTATACAGAGCAGTGGAGTGAAGAATTTTTCTTTATCAGGCTTACCGCAAAGGGAGGATGGGGTAGAAAGTGTTGACTGAAAATCACCATGAAAAAATAACGCCACTGGTTTGAAATTTTAACTGACACTGGCTGCCAGCGGTAGAAAATGCTTTGGCGAACAGAATTTTAGACAGAATATTTTGATTCACGTGACAATCGAACAATGATGAAGAAGATTAATTTAATTATGATAAAATCGATTAACACAGTTTAAACGCTTAATTCCATTTTAATAATTATAATTTAAATATAATCAAAAATAAATCTAATCGATGAAGCTAATCCTAATCTAAATTAAAATTAATCACAATTTTACCAATAAAAGTGATTAAATTTATTTAAAGCTTTATGACTGATTGAAATTTATTGATGATAGAATCAAATTAACTATGATTAGACCAATTATAATTAAAATGGATTTTTCATGGATTATTAATACTAGATCAGAATTTAATAATTACTGGATTAATTTCTCTTATTAATAATTCGTATTAAATAATTAATAATTCGTATTAAATAATTAATAATTCGTATTAAATAATTAATAATTCGTATTAAATAATTAATAATTCGTATTAAATAATTAATAATTCGTATTAAATAATTAATAATTCGTATTAAATAATTAATAATTCGTATTAAATAATTAATATTTAATTCATAATTAGTAATATTTAATTCATAATTAGTAATATTTAATTCATAATTAGTAATATTTAATTCATAATTAGTAATATTTAATTCATAATTAGTAATATTTAATTCATAATTAGTAATATTTAATTCATAATTAGTAATATTTAATTCATAATTAGTAATATTTAATTCATAATTAGTAATATTTAATTCATAATTAGTAATATTTAATTCATAATTAGTAATATTTAATTCATAATTAGTAATATTTAATTCATAATTAGTAATATTTAATTCATAATTAGTAATATTTAATTCATAATTAGTAATATTTAATTCATAATTAGTAATATTTAATTCATAATTAGTAATATTTAATTCATAATTAGTAATATTTAATTCATAATTAGTAATATTTAATTCATAATTAGTAATATTTAATTCATAATTAGTAATATTTAATTCATAATTAGTAATATTTAATTCATATTTAGTAATATTTAATTCATATTTAGTAATATTTAATTCATATTTAGTAATATTTAATTCATATTTAGTAATAAATAATTCATAGTAATTTTATATAAATCATTATTCACAATTAGTATTTAATGGTTTATTATTAGTAATTAAAGACTCATTATTAGTATTTAATGACTCATTATTAGTATTTAAAAATAAGTTTGTTGTAAAAGGCCTTTTTGAAACCCATCTTTGTGGTAAATACTAAACCCATAAATTTGTGATTAAAACTAACGTATACATAGTTTTCAGTAAAGGGGCAAAAGATAATTCCACCCCTCTTACCCAGCTTTGCTTTCATTCCCAGGTTGCCAGGAGCTTGTGAGTGCAGTTCAGAACAGATCAGTTTCAAAACTGAACTCTAGCCTTTCCCTCTGCACTCACAAGTGGTTGGCAACATGGGGGGAACGGCACTTACCCCCTTTAGTGAAAACTATGTATTCATATATTTGTGATAAAATTCCATTTCTCAAAATCCATAAAACCCATCTTTCTCAAAATGCATAAACGTCTTATAAAAAGCTTTCTTTTCCAAATTAATGAACTTCTTTTAAAAACCAAAATCATAAACTTGTTAAAAACCTCTTTTCAAACCCATAACTTTGTACTAAAATTAAAGTTAACAAA
Source organism: Odiellus spinosus (assembly GCA_963920705.1). NCBI lineage: Eukaryota > Metazoa > Arthropoda > Arachnida > Opiliones > Phalangiidae > Odiellus > Odiellus spinosus. Next base: position 7,348,896 of record OY987230.1, read on the forward strand.
CTTGTAACCTCGTGAAAAACCAATTTCTCAAAGTGCATCAACTCGTGTTAAAACCTCTTTTTCAAATGCATGAAACCATAATACAAATCTGGATTTATTTTGATTTTTAAATCATTGTGATGTATGATAACCCATTATTTTGTACAAATAAATCTTCCAGGTTTGCTACTATTTAAATAATGAAAGAAGTATCTTTTATTTTCCCGAAAAATACCTTATATGGTGCCAATTAGTACCTCTAATGGCCGAAAAGGTATTTCTTCACACCCCCAAAGCGAAATTTTGAAGTATGAAAAATACCTTATATGGTGCCAATTAGTACCTCTAATGGCCGAAGAGGTATTATTTCGTACCCCTAAAGTGAAGTTTTGAAGTCTGGATAAATACCTTATATGGTGCCAATTATTACCTCTAATGACCGAAAAGGTATTATTTCGTACCCCTAAAGCGAAGTTTTGAAGTCTGGATAAATACCATATATGGTACCAATTAGTACCCCTAATGACCCAAAAGGTCTTTTTTCGAACCCCAATAGTATTTTTTTGAAGTCTGAATAAATACCATATATGGTGCTAAATAGTACCCCAAAGGTCTTCATTAATACCCTTAATAGAAGGTATTTTATAATACCCCTAAAGTAGGGTATTAATAAGTACCTAAAAGGGTGCGCCTGGGGTGGCAAGCAGAAATACCTTTAAAGGTATTTATCCGACCCTTTATTTTTTACAGTGTAGTTTTTCGATACTTTCATATTAATTCCTTTTTTCACCTATTTTCCTATATTTTCATCTTCTATTCACCACCACAGACTAGCGCACAGAATGAACCCTCTTCCCTGCAAAGCAGAAACTCTTTTCCCATATCATCCCGCCCCAAATTTCCTTTTAAAATTGTTTGGAGTATATTCTATTCGGGTGCTAGTTAAGAGCTGTGTTTCCATTATTTCTCCTATATTTTCCTATAATTTTAGTTTTATTTCAGATTTTTCTACTATATTTCCTATTATTATTTTGGTGTAATTTCTCCTATATTTCCTTTGATGTTGGTGTTATTTCTCCTATCATTTTTGTATTTCTCCTATATTTTGCTATCATTTAGTGTTATTTTCCTATCATTTTAGTGTTATTTTCCTATCATTTTAGTGTTATTTTCCTATCATTTTAGTGTTATTTTCCTATCATTTTAGTGTTATTTTCCTATCATTTTAGTGTTATTTTCCTATCATTTTAGTGTTATTTTCCTATCATTTTAGTGTTATTTTCCTATCATTTTAGTGTTATTTTCCTATCATTTTAGTGTTATTTCTCCTATATTTCCCTATCATTTTAGTGTTATTTCTCCTATATTTCCCTATCATTTTAGTGTTATTATACTTTCCTATAAGTGGAGCGTTTATTTCTCCCATATTTTCCTATAATTCGCCTATTATTTCTGCTTAATTCGCCTATGCATTTAGTATTATTTCTCCTTAATTCGCCCATACATTTAGTATTATTTCTGCTTAATTCGCCCATACATTTAGTATTATTTCTGCTTAATTCGCCCATACATTTAGTATTATTTCTCCTTAATTCTCCCATTTTTCACGTAAAAAGTACCGGACCTAACTGTACATTTTCTTGATCTTCGGAATGTCCCCCAAAATCATATGGCACTATCCCTTTAAAGGACACTTATTTTACTGGGAAATTTTACAGTTAGGGACCATTGTTGAAAACAAACTTTAGTCTTTGATTCCCCTCCTCCAAATGTCGTAAAAAATCTCGGGTTTAACATGGTTGAGTTGGGGTCCCTGGATATACCCGAATATTTGGCACTACTTTTACAAAATCTCGAAATAAAATTTTATAGGCGTTGACTCCAAAGCTGTTACTGATACAATCAATATAAGACACATTTTTTTTTAAAGTGAGGCTGTCACGACATTTTCATGAACTCCAAATGGAAACTGAGTAGCATTTTCGAAAAGGTCGTTTAAAAACGATTCAAATTATTTAAACATATATCATAGGAAAAATTACCGCGACAGTAAAATGAAATATTTTATAATCACCATTTTCGAAATTTTTAAAACAATTTCCCCGCTATATGCTACGTCATCACTATAGTCGCGTGATTTCGATATAGTATAGAGTCTACAGTTGATTCTCCCCCGTTCTGACACCAGTGATAAGGTCACTTTCACGCCGTCTTTTTCGTAAAAGTACTGAATCCAGAAATTCAACTATCTTTCGTCGAAAATTATCATTAATTATGTTACAGAAATAAACTACGTCATATCGGAAACAAAATTTACCTATGTATTTTTGACCTTTTTATTTTGAAGTCTCAACCTGGAGGTGTACAATTTTGAATTTGCCGTTTAAAAATAGTGAGAGCTTCACTTTAAAGTTTAAGGGCCCCCTTGTAAACTTCTCGAAAATCTATTTTCTCCATTTTTATCGGATAATAAATTCGAAAGGGATGTTAGCAACGAAGCGAGCCTAAAAAATAAATTGCACCAATCAGGATCATTGTACAGAACTACTTTTACACCCCCATCAAGTTTCAAATCGCGTATTAATCCGCGTGTAGGCTTTCCATATAGTTTGAAAACACTCTTGAACAAAACCCAGGGGGCATATTAACGTGGAATATGATTGAAACGGTTCAAACGGAAGTTATTTCGGTTTAAAAACCAAAACAGAAAAATATAATAAAGATTTTAGAGAGGGAGTAAGTATATACGTGGGTGTTCGATTTCGACGGTGCCAAGATGGCAACTATGAAACTAAGAGACCTTGGGAAATAATGCGCCTTTCTGTATTCATTGGCTTCAAGTACCTACTTTGGATTGCAAATTTTTTAAGGGCACTACAGCCTAGCACTAGGTCTATAGGAGGTTAAAAGAAAGGCGCGAAAAATACACTACCGAAATACGATACCAAAATAATTTCTAAGAAAAGACGGAAAAAAACGTGGGAAAAAAATACAACGTCAAATTTGACATCCTCCGCGTGATATAGTTAGTCTTAACTTTACTTAAACGCCAGTTAACAATATAGAGGCAGCTATAGCTGTATACAGCGGATAATTACGTTAAATCTTAACAGGATTATAGACATATCAAAAATGACCTTTTTTATATTAGTTATATAAAATACAATTACCCTCGTAAATTACAATTTCCCTCGTAAATTACACAGGGTGACCACTTTTCCTATATTTCCTATTTTATTTCCTATATTTTCACCTCCTGCCTATTTTCTCCTATAATTTAATGTAGAGATCGGGGTTTGGACAAGAAAATTTCTGATTATTTTATCTTTATTCATAACTTAAAATTTTTCGAGGAAAGTCTATGATAAAGCCAATGTAATCGCGAATAATTTTCCGATTATTTTTTTATGATTAACTAATTAACTGATAGTTGTGGATTATTTTGTCCAAACCCCGATCTCTAATTTAATGGCAATTCCTATAATCTCCTATATTTCTACTCAAAATCTCTAATTAAGGGTAAAGTTTTAAATCATACTGTCAGCTGTGGCTGTATAAGATTATTTTAGCTTAACTGTACATTTTCCAGTTAAAATAGTCTGTAAAATTCCGTACTATTTAAGCAATTGGATCATATTAATACCGGTGGCGAGAGTTGTGACGCAATAATAAACATGGTTCCTACTTTTAATTAATTATTTTCCTATTTTATCATATATTTTCCACTTATTTCTTCCTATTTTATCCTATATTTTACATAAAATTCTTCCCATATTTTCCTATATTTCGCGAAGAAATTTCCTATATTTCCTATATAGGATTTTTAAATTTTCAGTGGTCACCCTGATTACAATTACCCTCGTAAATTACAATTACCCTCGTAAATTAAAATTACTCTCGTAAATTACAATTACCCTCCTAAATTACCGATTTAAAACTCTAGTTACCGGACGCTTTGGTAACTATTAGTCGCTAAACGCGGCCAATATCCAATATGTGTAAACGTATATGCATACTTTCTCAGTTTTTTATTAATTTTTGATCCCACCTCTGATTTTTTGGCATCATCCGTAGTATGTTAGTTCTTGGCCTTGATTTTAATATTTCCTTGATATTAAAAGGCTCGTAAAAATAGCCTAATGAATGAGATAGGGTGTCGGCTCTTCATCTCTCGATCTTACTTCGTATTCAAGAAGCTGTTCATTTTCCGGAGCCGCGTTCGAGGGTGTTAGAGATCCCCCCACGCGTGTTCTCACGTCACGTACTCCCGTAATATGCAAAACCTTAGGTATATCGCGGTATCGTGATAGTAGACCGTAAGAACTAGTGGCTTTCCCATAGCCTTTGACTTTAGGAACGAGTTTGTCTGATACCAAATGAATATGCCTAAAATATTCTCAGGCAGGGGTCCGAATTTTGAGTACGTCCATTGAACGAAGTTGAATAAAGGTGAAACGTACCAAACTTTTGAAGGTGAGGTAGTTTTATAGCGTTTTACACGACTTCCTTTTTATTGGTTAATTCGGTTTTATGAGAAGTAGAACTTATTATATTTGTAGATTTACATCCAGGTGTGTATAAGTAACTTTACGCGCGTGTGCACCCCTGAAACAAAAGCCCCGTTCATACTATAGGCCTTGGAATCGATTTAAACCGTTTCAAAACGTTTTGCTAGAGTCGTGTGAACGGAAAACCGTCTTTTCTCGAATCGATTTGATTCGATTTCTCGAAACTGCTTCAGGAAGCAGTTTCGTACCAATTCGGTTCCAACAACCGATAGATGAAGCTACAATAAATAGATTTATAAAGATAATGCGTGAACACGTTACGCTTAAAACGATTTCAATATCGGTTTGATTTGACCGTAGCTCAAATATATCATCTATTATAAGTCTGGAAAATTTTCCAGAAAGGTATGACTTCCAAGTTCTTTCACTTACTCAGCATTCTCAAACAGAAAAAAAAAAAAATCAATCAAACACTTTTAATTAATTTAAAATGTCCGTACGTGTGTGCGTCCGTAAATTTTCCTAGACTATTTTAGAAGGTTCCAGAAAAGTCTGGAGAGGTCTAGAAAATTTTGGAAAATTCTAGATAATGTCTAGAACATTCTTGAAAATTCTGGAAAGTTCTGGAAAATTATCTCCTGATTTTTCACGGGTTTTTGCTACTTTATATTAATTTAATTTAAAAACAGGGTTGCCACAGTTTTTTCTGATACAAATTCCCTGACTTTTCTAGGTTTTTCCCTGACCTTTTCCAACGATTTTCCCTGACCGTTTCAGCTAATACTACCCAATTTTTAACCTTTTGGTTTTTATATAATTGTGTTTGCCAAACTTTTTGCACGCGTATCTTTGTTCTAATCTATACAACTGACACGGTCAGCTTCGAATCTTTTCTGCAGATAATGATTGTAATTTCCTGGCTTCTTGTAAGATCTTCCCCTGACGTTTCACTGACTTTTTTGGTTCATTTTCAAATTCCCTGACTTTTCCCTGACTTTTTTGGTTCATTTTCAAATTCCTTGACTTTTCCCTGTTTTCCCTGACCTGAAAAACTAAATCCGGCCAAATTAAATGATTTTCACTTTTTAAAAAGTCTAGTTTGTTTAACCTGAAATTCTAAACGTAAATTAAAATACTAATTAATAATCGATGATTTACTCGTGGTAACTGGCTGTTTCTAGCTCTCTTTCAAACTTTTATTGAACGGAAGTAAAGTTTCTAACGGTTTTAGTAATCTCCTAAAGAGCAGTCATCATCCCTTCTAACGGGGTGGGGTCTTGTTGCTTCACCCGAATCTTAGGAGAGCATCTTCGAATCTTTTTTTTTCTTTTAGTGCGGTAAAGTTTAAATATATCTTGTGGCGTATACGGTATGGGGTGAATAATCATTTCTAGGCAATATCCGGTTGCCCTCTCGAAACTTCATTCCCTTGATTTTCATTTTTAGACGGAAAATTAGTTCTAGATAGATAAATTTCGAAGGGAGGGCGATAAAAGGAAAGTCATCTTTCTTTCATTATTTTACTCGTTGATTATAGATTAAACCGATTGCGCCGTAAGTAAACCCGATTTATTCGTGATTAAGCTTAATTTCTTCGTGATTAAACCTAATTTCTTCGTGATTAAACTAAATTTCGTCGGTATTAAACCTAATTTCGTTGTGATTAAGCCTAATTGCGTCGTGATTAAATCGAATTGCGTCGTGATCAAACCTAATTCATCGCAAATAGACATGATTAAACCTATTTCATCGCTAATAGATCTTGATTAAACCTATTTCGTCGCGAATAGACCTTGATTAAACCTATTTCGTCGCGAATAGACCTTGATTAAACCTATTTTATAGCGAATAGACCTTGATTAAAGCTATTTCATCTCGAATAGACCATGATTAAACCTATTTCATAGCTATTAAACTCATTAAATCAATCTTGAAAAGACCAGGATTCAACCAATTTCTGTGAGATTAAACTACGATTAAACGTATGTATACGTAATTACACCTATTAAATCGTAATTAAACTATGATCAAACCAACTGCATCGCGAATAGAACTGCGAGATTAAACTGACTTCATCGCCATTTAATTAGAATTACTTTCATTTCTTATTAATTGCGTTTCTTACGAGCGTAATCTATCTAATAGTTAATATCTTAACTAAGAAGATTTTGCATTTCATCCAGCCTCCAAACATTTCCTTATTGAGAGAAAAACTCGCGATGAGCTTAGTATATTTAATGTGAAAAGTATGGTCTGCGCGTGTGACGGAAATTATTAGAACTGATGATGCTTAACAGCTTGAGTTTTCTTTCATTGAAGGAAGATGTCTTAGTTATAAATACCATCTGGGATTCGTTTTCGGTTCTGGATTGACGCCCTCGAGAGTCCAAAATAATAAAGGATGCTAGACCTTTCGCCCGTGCATGGGTCATAAACGAGATGGGCCCTGTATTAATTAGCACCATTTGGTGTTTCAATTCCGAACGATTTAACACGTTTATCTTATCTCAATCGGCCCTGTCAAAATTGAACGTAGGTCATAACCTTGTTTGTTAATATAAAACCACAAATTATATAAAAAGACGCGGATAAGACGAAGATAAAAATATGACGTTTCTCGAAATCCGTGTAGAATAATTATATTTTAATCTAAATTGAAAGGAACCGACTAAATGAGTAGCTTCGAGATCTCAATTTGGGTTGAAATCCGCGAAGAAATTCAAGTTTCAAATTGTTTTTATCGGCGAATGAATAACTCGTATCAATTTCCTATAACAATGAGTACGAATAAAAAGTTTGCCTTACATTCGGGTATACGTTAACTCGAATAAGAAATGGATATTTTTCGCAAATGGATAATATCCGATTGACATTCACGATGCTCTTATTCAATTAACAAAAGTTATACGAATTCCCAGCTCTACCCGTTACTGAGCTCAATTGTTAGAGTGGTCGCCCTATATAGAGATCGGGGTTTGGACAAAATAATCCACAACTATCAGTTAATCGGTTAATCATAAAAAAAATAATCGGAAAATTATTCGCGATTACATTGGATTTATCATAGACTTTCCTCGAAATTTTTTTAGTTATGAATAAAAATAAAATAATCAGAAATTTCTTGTCCAAATTGACAGAAAGTATAAATTGTCGAAAGTATAAATAATTAGCAAAACGTTGCTGGTATCCTTCTCTTATTATCCCCTTTTGTTTAAATTCAGAAAACGTACTTAAGAAATTTGCATATGGTTTGTTTTCTGTAAAGACTTTATTATAGCTTTGGCCCAAAATGCAACCGGGAAGTTATAATTCCGCTTGACGTTTTAATTTTAACCCGAAATCTTAGTCCTCGAAAATTGCTACTAATCTAAACATAGCCGCCTTTAGCTCGATTGACTGCGCGTGTCCTCGAAAAAGGTGTTATCCGAATCAGTTTTCTTTGGTTTTGTGCCAAAATAATAGACTTAATTTTTCTAAATGGAGCTCAAAAACCCCATTAATATTAAATACGCGAAATATTCTCGTGTTCGAGTTTAAGAGTTGACAAAAATATTATACATTTTCCTTGTCCCGATTAATGTGACATTGTCAATCAATTCGCCTTAAGTTTAACCCCCCTCCTTTAAAGGGAGAATGCAACCCTACAACAAGTGATTTTTTATCGATTCCTTATCGTTTAAATACGCCTGATCCAACAATAAAAGAATTTACAAACAAATATTAAAATTGAAATTTACCCGGAAAATATGCTTAGCTATTTTATCTGATAGAAGTTTTATATTTAACTTAAGATCGCGAGCTTAAAAATTATCTTAACATACGAGATAAAATTAAATCAATATTGTTTCAGTATTTCATGCTCCCTTTAATTGAGGTGATGAACAAATTGTGAAACTTTTTGAAATATCAATTTGACAACTGGGTGTTACGATTTTAAATCGCTCTTAATAGTATCTTTAAAAGGATTTAAAAAGACATGAACTTTTTAAATATTTGAAGGGACACTTGGAGCTATAAATGGAACAGCTTTTGAATTTATTTTTAATATATTTAAATTAATTTCTAAAGTTTGGTAAAGTTTGAATATAAATTGGGGACCTGTCATTTTATTTCAGCCTTCAACAGCGCTTGTAATATCTTAACATTGAAAGGTTAGGCCGACATTTGATGCCCAAGAACTTTAATATAATAATTTATGATATTTAAAAACCTTACCAACTATTTCCGTTATCTTTATGTTGAGATACCGCGAAACCGAACATGCTTCCATCGGGTCCTCTGTGAACTAACGCGCTATCGATGTCCATATTAAAACCACGACTGCCACCGTAATATTGGAAAATGACCAATAAAATCGCGATAATCCTGGTCAATAATGTCCTGGTATTAAACGATGGTAAACACCGTAACGCACTTTCCATGATGAACGATATATATATTTTCTAATCGTCTTTAATCACTTAATAATGATAATTATGATGATTTAATAAATAAAAATAGACATTCGGAGTTTTGAGATCCACGAACTTTTTTTCGAGTCTTTTGAGATCTTTCTCGCGCTAGAGATACGCTTTAGTTTCGGAATCGCGAGTTCGCGACACTGGCGATGCGCCCGACAAATCCAAGTTAGGCGAATGAAGAACCGAGAGATTGGAGAGCTTGCCGAGAAAGATCCAATTTGGCTCTGTGCCTCTATCCAAAAAAACTTTTTTTCTCTCTCTCTCTCTCTGTTTCTCTCTCTTTCTGCCTACTCCTCTTTGCTCGTACATTATTCCAGTATTGAAATATCGTAACTCCGTTTATGCTTAAAGGAACCGGTAAATTTGGGAGAATTTCGAGTTATATTATGTTTTTGTTTTTTATTTTTTTTAATTTTTTTGGGATATAAAATACACTTAACAGCGGATGGATCATCATCTATAAACGGATATTAGAATAAAAGGTATTTTTAATCTTTAGTAGCGTTCATACTAGGCCTTGGAATCGATTTAAATAGTTTAAAAACGTTTTGCTAGAGTCGTGTGAACGGGAAACCGTCTTTTCTCGAATCAATTTGATTCGATTTCTGGAAACTGCTTCGGGAACCAGTTTCGTACCGATTCGTTTTCAACAACCGATAGATGAAGCTACAATAAATCGATTTATAAAAATAATGCGTAATCGCTTGACGCTTGAAACGATGTCTGGCGATTTGAATATCGGTTTGTTTTGATCGGTTCAAATCGGTTAAGAAATGGTATTGTGACCGTAGCTTAACTATTAAAATATGTGTAAAACTAAAGGTTTCGATGTAATTTACAGTTAATTATCAAAAGCTACGGTCACACTAGCATTTCTTAATCGATTTAAAACGATAAAATGAAACCGATATTCAAATCGCCAGAAATTGCTTAAGCGTCACGTGTTCACGCACTATATTTATAAATCGATTTATTGTATCTTCATCTATCGGTTGTTGAAACCGAATCGGTATGAAACTGGTTCCCGAAGCAGTTTCAAGAAATCGAATCAAATCGATTCGAGAAAAGACGGTTTCCCGTTCACACTACTCTAGCGAAACGTTTTGAAATGGTTTAAATCGATTCCAATGCCTAATATGAACGCAGCTAAAGTCGCCTAGAATATATTTGTTTAGTTTTTGATTGTAAAAATTCTTGAGAAAAGTTTGTTGCTGATGCTATTGAAATTTAACTCTTCCGCGCAATGCCCTTTCAAAGACCAACTCTCATTGGTATCACCAATTGAGATATTGAAATAAATCTGAATTTTCTTCTGGCTTAATTTCGCAACTTTAATAATTAACAGCGAATTACAACGAAGGCTTTTAAACGAGTTTTGATTAAGTTTTTAGGCGTATTTTAACTGTCTAAATCGATTAAAAATAACTTTGTTTCCAGCGTCTTGTATCCCTTTAAAATTAAAAACGCCATATTGAAAATGTTATACCTTCGGGTTGAGGCGTTCTTAAGAAACCTCAAAATGAAAATGTCTAAACTTTATAGGTAATTTTTTATGATTTAGTTTATTTCTTGAACGTAATTAACAATAATTTTGATAGTTGGCTCTCTGGATTATGTACTTTTACGAAAAGAGCGCGCTAAAGCGATTTTATCACGTGCCAAAACGTGCGAGAATCAATTGGAGACTCTAAAATAGCCACGCAACCATAGTGCATGATGACGTAGTATTGGGGGGACTTTTAATTTTAAAAATTTAGAAAAAGCGATTGTAAAATATGTATTTTTACTTTTGTGGTAAATTTTTCGGTGACACGTATATTCCTATATATATTTTGAATCGTTTTTTTAATGATGATTCCTAAGAAGCTTCTCAATTTCCCCTTGGAGTTTCAGGAAATATTCGTGACAACTTCACTTTAAGTGGAGATGGAGCCAGGGGATTTTTGGTTTTGTGGCCTTCCCCGGGTCCCCCTGAAGTTAAATTTAACAGGGTACGAAAAGTTAGCTCCATTTCACTCAAAACTTTCCACCCTATTACCATTTATCTTAATCATGTTTTGCCCCATTTCTATTTACCCTAATTAACATTAACCCCAATCCTTTTTAAATTGAAAAACTTAAATTTCTAACTTCAACTTTCCCTTTGACGGGAGAATGCAACTTAGCAACAAGTGATTTTTTTTATCAATTCTTTATCGTTTTAATAGGCCTATTCCAACAATAAAAAAATTGCAAACGAATATTAAACTAGAAATAAATTTAAAACTCTACATCAAAATAGGCTTAGCTGGATTCATGAAGATATCCTTAACTCCCCGTATAAGGACTAGCGACCAATGACATTGATCATGGAGATCCTGCATTCCCCATATATTGAGCCATCGATCAGTGTCATTGATCGGTAGTCCTTGCACGGGGAGTTCAGATGATCTCCATGAATCCAGCTAAGCCTATTTTCTTGGTAGGTTTTAAATTTATTTCCAGTTTATTTGTTCGTATTTTTTTACATTCAATGGGAAATGAGATATCATGATGTTTGATTAGACTCTCCTAAAAACCTGACGTTTTATTATTAAATTAGTTTAGGAACCATGATATTATCTGAAAACAGTTTATTCACTGTTACTACGTTTTGAATTGGCGAGTAAAGACCTCTCTATAGTTGTTGGTCTCCCTGTCGCGACTGCAAACAGAAGGATACAATTATAGGAGAAATAGTCTTATTTCCTAGACTCTTTCAGGCCGCGACGATGAGAAATGTTTAGAGTTTCGTTTTTGACTCTTTTCAAAATTTTCGGAAGAAAAGAAAAACGACTCAGTTTCCTTTTTTTTTTTTTTCTTCTAAACCCCACATGTCATTTCCTCCTCATTTTACTGCCAGTTAGAGACTATACGACATTCGTACCACCCCCAAGACTCCTTGCCGTCTTTGGTGCAAGCTCGTTTCCGTTTAAGGTCTCTTTTAATTATATTTCTTACGTACTTTTAATTGTTTCTTACTTTGTGAGGCAGAGTGTGCGCGTCTCGCGTTTTCACGCTGATTACGTAAATAAAGGACCCCATCAGATTTTGTTATATAGTATTATATTAGTATAATATAAATATAGCAAAGCTAAAAGTAATTTCTGAAGAGTTGGTGACATTGAAATAAGATATCCCAGGGAATGATGACCGCATTTCCTATATTTTATAGTTTTTCCTTTATTTTCAATGTGTTCCTAAAGTTCCTAAATTATTTTTCAAAAATTAAGAGTAAACTTTGTTTTAGAATCATAAATAAGGCGGTTTTCACACTGATTTAGTTATTAAGCCTAATTTGAAATCTATTCTAAAATAATCTGAAATCTATTCTAAAATAATTTGAAATCTATTCTAAATTAATTTGAAATCTATTCTAACTTAATTTGAAATCTAACTAAATTTGAAATCTATTACAACTAAATTTGAAATCTATTATAACTAAATTTGAAATCTATTCTAACTTAATTTGAAATCTAACTAAATTTGAAATCTATTATAACTAAATTTGAAATCTATTATTACTAAATTTGAAATCTATTATTACTAAATTTGAAATCTATTATAACTAAATTTGAAATCTATTATTACTAAATTTGAAATCTATTATAACTAAATTTGAAATCTATTATAACTAAATTTGAAATCTATTATAACTAAATTTGAAATCTATTATAACTAAATTTGAAATCTATTATAACTTAATTTGAAATCTATTATAACTTAATTTGAAATCTATTATAACTTAATTTGAAATCTATGATAACTTAATTTGAAATATATTATAACTAAATTTGAAATCTATTATAACTTAATTTGAAATCTATTATAACTTAATTTGAAATCTATTATAACTTAATTTGAAATCTATTATAACTTAATTTGAAATATATTATAACTAAATTTGAAATCTATTATAACTAAATTTGAAATCTATTATAACTAAATTTGAAATCTATTATAACTAAATTTGAAATCTATTATAACTTAATTTGAAATCTATTATCACTTAATTTGAAATCTATTATCACTTAATATGAAATCTATTATCACTTAATTTGAAATCTATTATCACTTAATTTTAAATCTATTATCACTTAATTTAAAATCTATTATCACTTAATTTGAAATCTATTTTAAATTAATTTGAAATCTATTATCACTTAATTTGAAATCTATTATCACTTAATTTGAAATCTATTATCACTTAATTTGAAATCTATTATAACTTAATTTGAAATCTATATTTTCATATAATTTCATTAGTAATTCTAATATATTTTCCTCAATTTTTAAAAAAATATTCCTATGAATTGATGGAAAATTTCCTATGTTGATATATTTCTTTTGGGTTTTTTCTTGTGGTCTACCAGCCAGGGTTCTATCAACTGTCCAAGGGAAAGGATACACTCCTCAATTAGGATAAAGGGTTTATTTTAAGCCTAACCACGATTTAAACTTTTCATTTACTAATTAATACTACTTAATTACCATTAAGAGCTCTTTAATCTATGGTTAATAATCGTTTTCTTGGTAATTAGTGATTAATTATCAGAATTGTGTATCGCTACATTTAATAATGAACTAAAATGTTTATCACGAACTTAATTTAATTAAACTATCAAGATAGGAATAATTTTATTACCGTTTAATTTATCTTGAATGATATAAACTAAATAAGAACAATAAATTCGTGGCAGATTATTAATAATACAATTACAATTAAAAAGTATGGGAACATCGTCTCCTATTTTCATTGCTCCATGGATGTAAAACATTATAATCGTTTTATGATATACACCAATTAAAAGCGTGAAAATCAAATTATTAACTTTAATGAAATAATTTGTAGCACCGTTCCAGAACTCTCATTAACATTCGTTTAAAATTCCCGCGTTATCTCTAGCCAACCAATAGTATAGATTATTCTGGGAAGTAAACCAATCTAACCGGTAGCAAGGTCTAATCCCTTTCATAAGCGCTTCCTAGACATGCCCGGCTAGCTCAGTCGGTAGAGCACGAGACTCTTAATCTCGGGGTCGTGGGTTCGAGCCCCACGTTGGGCGTTACGATTTTTTTTAAATTTATTTCTTAATTGATCATTATTAAAATTATAACTTTTGCTAAAATTTAGACCGAGTTCAAAGCATTTGTCATTTAAAATAAATTGTTATTTTTTACGAAATTAGGTTCATTTGTTAAAAATTTACGATAGATATAGGCTTCACAGTAAATATTTCATTTTAAAGAGCACGAAACCTATATTATTATTATATATTATTATACTTTGATTATTATACTTTGGGGCGGAGTAAGTTGGCATGACGTTTTTTTGTGCAAAGACTGCTGAAAATGACCAAATAACACTACATCGACTGGTAGTTCCCTTTAGAGCCTCTAACACTAAATTATTTTAAATATTTAAAGTATAAAATTTTCTTATTCAATTAATTATATTTGATATACAGTGTGATACCATTAAATTTAACATGAAAATTGAATTACTTAGATCTTTTTCACGCTAGCATAACTTAGCCTTTTTTAGGCTTTGTTTAAAATTCCCGCCTTTTTTTGGTCCAAAGGTTTTATCTTACTAGTATTTTAGAATTAGACCGTTAAATAAGAGGTTTGGAGACATGCCCGGCTAGCTCAGTCGGTAGAGCACGAGACTCTTAATCTCGGGGTCGTGGGTTCGAGCCCCACGTTGGGCGCGATTATTTTTTCTCCCCTTTAAATTATTATATGCCTACACTGTATTTAAACTATTTCACTAAAATAAGTCGTAGATATAATTCCTTATTTTAAATTTAATTTATTTTCTACTTATAATACAAAAACCGTTGTTAATTAAAAGAATAATTTATAAAAAATGATTATGATTTTAATCATATTTCAATAAATATTAAGTTCTAATGATCAATAAATTAAATGAAGTTTAAAGGGAGAATGAAAGTTCGCGGCTAATGCTAATACTGATAAAAATGTATATTAATTAGAAATATAACATTAATATAAATTAAACTAGTTGATTTTAAATTTTCAATACAGTTATCAAGATTATAATTTGTTGGTAATTTTAAAGTAGTATTTTGCGTTTTCGTTCTCCCTTTAATTAAATTAAAAGATGATTGCAATATTTATTAAATAACTTAAATGAAGTTTAATGTATGTATGCAAAATGCGTCTTTTTTATTAATTTTGGCTCCGTTATTTGGCTTCCGAGAGCAAGTTTTTCCGTTCATGGTCTTCTTCATCGTCGCCCCATTGATTAGTTGCTCTGTTTGTGGCGTTGACTCTGCCGGCTCCATCTATGGAGGCGCAATGATATAGACTGGAACAAGAATTTCCTGATTGTCTGCCAAATCGGGCTGCGTTTTTCAAGCGCCTTTTAAATGAACGAGGTATAAACTCGTTATGTAAAATGTGTCCCAAAAATCTATAAAATTATAAATGAAATATTAAAATTAGGCTTAGCGAAAGGTGGCGACACTTTTCCAGACAAGTGACGCGCGATATTTAGGCGGGAAACATCCAACCGTTGGAGATAAATTCGAGCTAGCTACGATGTGAGGGGCTATATACTATTGAGAGCGCGGGTGTTTGCGTTTGACCAAGAACTCATTCACGTACGTAAGAACCGGGGAATACAGCATTAACCTCTGGTACAGCGTGGGAAATTAGGCGATGATAAAGGGTAAATGACCACTTTAAAAATTGCTTGGTCCAATTTAAAAATTAAATTTATTAGTCTTAGTGAAATTGTGACTCTGTCCTTTATTTTAAAAAAGCACTTCTTTAGCCCTGGTCATGCACCAGTTTAATTATTCCATGCCAAAAGGGGTCATAGGTTCACTTGACTCCATCTCACAGAAAGTAGCATTCTAGTATTTTTAAAATCGTTCTTGGATGGGTTTGTAAGACGGTAACTAAGATTTGCAGCAAAACAGCGCTATAAAGCGAGCTAGAAGTTATCTAAGCAGACGATGCGGATTAAGTACAATGTGTATGGTCATCTTAAAAGCTTTTAGATCATTTCTAAATCAATAATATTATAAATAAACATACATTGACGTGACAGTTTTCTCTAAATCTTCGCTCTTTTTATTTCGCCCAGGTTTTCGCCTCCTGAACTCGCAGGCCATTCTTTCGAGGCAGTGTTCCTCGTTGGACAACATTCCCTGGCACTGCAAGTAATTGGACAAAAGTCGATGTTGTTGGGAAGCGTCGTAGTTCTGTTGTCTTAAGTAATCGCCAACCAATTGCATCTCTCTGATCTTCAAAGTTCTCTGGATGTCCGGTTGCCCGTTAGGAACGCCTCGTCGTCTGCATAGTGGAGTGAGTACACTTTTTAGTTTGGTTTTTTTTTTTTAATATGAAATTAAATAAGTTAAGAAATGGTAAAATTCACAAAGAACCTAAATTTGGTGATATTGTGGGAAAGCTAAATGAGTAACAGCTGAATGAGGAACAGCTAAATGAGGAACAGCTAAAAGAAGAACAGCTAAATGAGGAAAAGCTAAATACGTAACAGCTAAATACGTAGCAGCTAAATGAGTAACAGCTAAATGAGTAACAGCTAAATGAGTAACATCTAAATGAGGTTAACATCTAAATGAGTAACAACTAAATGATTAACAGCTAACCAAATATACAAAAAAAAAAGGTATTGATCAAAAGTGGACCATAATTTAAAATGCTGGTTGAATTCTGGTTATTTCATTTGGTTTAACTCTGTTGGAATTTTCCAATTGATCTTTTTTAACCAAATTAGAATGGGAAGGCCCTTTCTTTCGTTATTCTATGGGAGCACATTGAAATGAAAAGTAAAACCGGCGTCACGCCTATGTAAAAAAAAACCTCGTCCATTTTTCATAAATTTCTCGTGATTAAATTCGCGAGCTTGGCGCGAAATCAATTTGACAAGCTGCCCGAATCGAGTCAGGTTGCGAATCTAGAGCAGGAATACTTACTTTCTACCATTGGTGATGAATCCCCCATTATTAAGACCATTGGTAAGTCCCGCGTTAGTGATAAAACTACTCCCGCCACTGTTGACGTTGCTAATGAATCCGGTTCCGTCATCTATGGTGGTGCCTCCTCCGTTGACGGGAACCAAGACGGGTATGGTCATTAACATACTTATCAAAGGCATCATGATTAAGGGTAGTCCAGCCGCTACCATCGCTGCTGGCAAGAAAGAGGGAGGCGGGGGAGGGTGCCAGTGCTTCTTCTTTTTCTTCTTGTAGTGATAGGTGCCCTTGTATTCCCATACTTCCGGTTTCTTTCTACTCCATTCGTCATATCCTGCGTGTACATTGTAAAGAGAAGTTTATAAGTAAAAGTAAATCGAACTTGGCACGCGAGTTAAGTGGTCATTATCCTCTCTACAAGACTTCCAAAGCACCTTTTTCAGAAAGTTACAGATTTTTTTTTTTTTTTTTTTTTTTTTTTACAAAAAAGAGGTAGTTTAAATTAGTCGATATCGGTGCTATAAACGTTGATGGTTTCACATCGCGAAGTAAAATTGGTAAAATACAATAATTTTGTATTATTGTCGTCTGGCAAATGTAAAAAACAAACAATATAGCCCTTTTTTGGAACAAATATTCGTGGGCTTCCGATTGGTGCTAATAAAGTCGAATATTTGACTTTGTTACGCTACCATTAGTACTCCGAATGCGCAATCTTCTACATGACACCCTAGGTGGCTTCCCCCAACTGGGGAGCCTCCCTGTTTCAAAAATAAAGCTTTAAACCTGTAAAACTATTCCACCAAACGCATTATAGTTAGCCCTTTCTTTCAATTATTTACGCGAACATTTGGAAATTCGTGAGCATCACACCTGGATTCTACACCCTAATTTACATAAGAAAACCAAATTTTTACCTAGAAATATTGATTAGATAGAAAGTTATTCGGCTTTATGTGAAATGAGCCAAAATTGGTATAACGCTGTATCTAAAAAACCTGCTAAAGTTAGAGAACCTGAATCTGAAAAACTGTTTCCAATTCTCTAGTGTGAATGCGACTTTATATATAGTCCAGGTGTATATAGTATAATATTTAGCGTATTCTTACCTGGTTTATGATGTTTGACGTAATACTCGGAAACGGGTTCGTAGTGTCCCTTCTTGTACTTGGGGTAAGGAGGGTGTATGGGATAGTAGTAGTCTTCGTAGTATCCTCTCGTTTTCCGAGAAAGCGTCTCAACGTCGTCGAAGTCGTTGAAGTAGGGATCAACCCCGATATCTTTTCCATCAGTTGAAGGGTCTTTGTCCTCCACACCGTTAATTAATCTAGCTAGTAATTTAGTGTCATTGGACGCCTGTTCGGTCGTATACGATAGACTAGTCAACGCGATCAATATGACCCACCACAATACGAAGTGACATAAGCTGAAAAAAAAAAAAATTCATTCACGGTTTAATAATTACTACTCGTCCAAATCTTGCTACTTGGGAAATTTAATTCTGTGACCTTTAGCATTGCGTATGGGGGTCATCTCTAAAATTAATGGGATGGCCCCCTAATTTTTGCGTTTTTTTTTTATTTATTGATTTTTCTTGTCCGTATAACTTGTAAAATCTCCTGTTCTGATCAGACTGAAGAAGACCATAAGAGGTCGAAAGCTTCCTCGACTAGAAATAAATTTAAAATTTACCTGGAAAATAGGCTTAGCTGGATTCATAGAGATAACCTGAACTCCCCATATCAGGAGAAGCGAACAAATGCGTTGGTCGCTAATCCATGCGTATCTCCATGAATCCAGCTAAGCCTATTTTGCTGGTAAGTTTTAAATTTATTTCTAGTAGTGGAATAGGTCTATTTAAACGATAAGGAGTCGATAAAGGAACCACTTGTTGTTATGTTGCATTCTTCCTTTAAACCAAAGTAGCCCCTAGATTTCCATAATGTGTATACCACCTTCTTTCATTGGTCTATTGATGTAAAAACCGAGGGGTCAGACTCTCTGAGTTAGCTTTGACATGCATTGAGCTCGAACTCTTATGAACTCTGAGTTCCGCTTTGATAGGGCTTTTCTCCCGTTAAAGGCGCGTTTTCAACCAAGATTTTTAATGCAAAAAGTACCTTTTTTTTCATAACTGAGGTAAATTTCTATAGTTACGACGAAAAAGTTAGTTTTTGGAGGCTTTACGCTCATTTTAAAGGAATATAAAGCTTTTTCCCAAGGTGGGTTATAAAATTTCACATTACTGTTTTAAAATATCCTATTACTTTGGGAAACAAGACGTCGCGCGCTTTAGCAGACGATTTTTCGTTTTTGGTATACCCTCTTTAATTAACAGTCGAATTCGATTAAAAATAACATATTTTCAGAGTCTAGACTCTAGATAATTTGAATATAAAACAATTAACTTACTCGTTAAGACGTTTAACGCTAGTCTCCATAATCAAACTTGTTGAACTTTGATATTTAGTAATCCCATGTCGTTTCGTAGTTAAACATTTGACGTCCCGCGTAAACAACACCCGTTCCCGTAGCGAGTTTACTTCGAAATGACTTTAATAAATGGGTCTTTAGTTTGCTGCTAAACTTCCATATCTTTCCTTTTGATCGCGAAGGAGATTGAACCGATGAAGGTCGACTTGAATTACTGACCAAATACGAGCGATTTACAAGAAATGGCATCCGTATACCGGCATTAATAGTAACGATTATCTAAGGTTTAGATAATGCGCCTACTCCCCGTTTTTATCGTTGGCGGAAAGAGGGGGTGTACTTATGTTTTGTAAAGGTTCCGGTCTAACGCCGTTAATGGCTACTGGGTCACTCGTGTCCAGTTAAAGTGAGGCTGGCACCATATTTGTTTTCGAAAGCTTATGTATTTTATTAGTAAAACGCCATGTTCAAAGTTTTATACCTCTGGGTTGACGCTTACATAATGGGAAACTTGAATCTAAAAATGGAAAAGCTTTTGAATTTATTTTCGGAATTATTGGATGCCAAGAAACGTCTTTGATAATTTTTAAAAACAGTTTTTAGACACTTAATTAATTTCTAAACTTTGGTTAAGTTTGTATGTATAAATTCGGGCCAATCATATTATTTCAACTGTGCTTGTATTATCCTAACATTATAAGAAGTCCAGCATTTGATTACCAAGGTCTTAGGCATCAAACGCCGGCCTATTCTTAAATAATATGATTGGCCCTAATTTATATTTACTTTTATTCTAACTTTACCCAACTTTGTAATTAATTTAAACACCAAAAACGTGTCCAATTGTTTTGAAAATTCGTTTTTTGGTATGGTGATTCCGAAAATAAATTCCAAAGCTGTTCCATTTTTGGCTCCAAGTTTCAGTTTAAGAAACTTCAAAACGAAAATGTGGAAAATATATTGGTAATTTTTTTCATATATTTGATATAGTTTATTTATGGAATTTAAGTAACGATAATTTCCGTACGAAAGGTAGTTGCCTTTCTGGATTAAGTACTTTTACGAAAGAGACAGCGTGAAAGCAACCATATCAATAGCCAGATGATGACGCAGTATTGCGGGAAATACTAGGCCTTGAAATCGGAAAACGTCTTTTCTCGAATCGATTTGATTTCTCGAAACTGCTTCGGGAACCAATTTCGTACCGGTTCGTTTTCAACAACCGATAGATGAAGCTACAATAAATCGATTTATAAACATAATGCGTGAACACGTGACGCTTTGAATATCGATTTGCTTTTACCATTGCGAACCGATTAAGAAATGATAGTGTGACGGTAGCTAATATTTTGACTCGTTTTGCAACGATCTTACCGAAATTTTCCATTTTGTAGTTCATTCAAAATCTAGAACAGTCTCACTTTAACTCGTGTGGGAGTGTGTTTATCCGCGGAACTAGTCGTAATGAGTGGTTTTAGTTAATCCGTTAGATAACTCGCGATAAGAAAAGAGGGTTATCGTGGCTTTCAATTTATTACAACATTCTGAGTGAAAAAATCTGGTGGTGTCAAAAATTTTGTATACAATATTTTTGGGGCGATTTCGAGATTTTTCTGGTCGTTTCGCATGGCGGTTTTTTTATTACTTGTAAAATTTCTAGTTCTATTACTTGTCTAGTACATCCAACATAATTTTAAAAATGACCGTTCAGAAGTTAACCATGCGTTAGAGCTTTGGTTAGAGTCTTGCGGCTTATTTCTGTATAACATCTTTAAGACTCTTTTTGTGTAAGATTTATGGCCATTTTTACGACGAACATTTTTTTTTTTGTATTGTATGGGTCGTTGAGTTTTATTTGAACGTTAGTCTTTAAATTAAACATCATCAACTATAATTTCTATTTTCTTTTTATTTAGGCCTAGTCGGAAGTAAATCGCTCTTAATCTTAAAGATGTTTATGTTAGTTTTAAATCGAGATTTACAAGTGATCGACAAGCCTTGTTTAATGTTTTGTTTATTTAAGCTATTAGCGCGTCAATAAGGTATATTGAACCACGTCGGGTTAACCTTATTTGATTACAGGTCACTGCACATGCTAAATCCCCACTCATTTACTTAATACATTTAGTCAAAAGACTATAACTTCCTTCAATAAAAGTAAACAACGCCCCGAAGCTTTATACTATCTACAATGGTCCAGATCAGGCTGGGAAATAAGGATTATTTTTGAACTGGACTTGTGGCCAGTAGAGCCCAAGCAGTTTTATTAAAAAACTAGACATGGGCCAGTTACAATTTTCATGAGCTTGACAAACTGTCATTATGACGTAGGACTATGACGTAGGCTTAGAAACAAAACAAAATTTTGGAATTAATTAACTGGCCTTGTGCCCAGTAGACCCCCAACATTTAATTTTTTAACTGGCCCAGCTAGTTTTTAAACTGGACTTTTGTCCAGTGAAACCGCCTTATTTTCCAGCCTGGTCCAGATAAACTTAAAACTAGACAAAAAAGTCATCACCCCTATCTGGTTCGAGTGATTTGGACTCTTCCTCGAAAGAGGGACTGAATTTAGGCGGGCCGTGCTTGGCTATATTGTCTTTCGCCCCAACTTCGGAATTTCTCCAAAGAGTGGCGCTTCCTCCGTTCACTAGTTACACCGACTGCGGCCTTTAGAGTGTCACGAATCAGAATCTACCGGTACATTTACCTCGACCTTTGCTGATAGTGCTAAGCTACGTTGCAGTCTGGGAAATAAGGTCAAAAAACAGTTTTTTAATTGCATGGACCAGTTTATTAATTCAAAATATGGGGCTCAGTGATCCGTGGGACCAGTTAATTCAATATTTTCATAAAAATTGATGGTGTGACCACATTATTAAGTCAAACTTTCCAAATTCCATAACAAAAATACCAAAAAAACTATTTTCGACTCCAGAGCTTAATCCTAGCTTTTAGGTAGTTAGGGGGAGGGGGACTCTGCCAACGTTACCTAAGGCCTTGAGCAGAGAATTATATGAGAATCCTAGCCTTAGTTAGTGGTGTTAGGTTAGATATCAATTCATCATTGTGGAAGGAATGCTGAGCTGATTCTGTTCCTGTAACCGAACATTTATTATTGATATTTAATTGTCTCAAAACAAAATTCTGACTTACAACCAGAACAACCCCTAGAATTACCCAAAGAAAAACTTTATAATTATCCGAACCAAACTTCTAGAGTTACGTCACCATAAACTCTAGAATTATCTCAACATAGCTCTAGAATT
Source organism: Odiellus spinosus (assembly GCA_963920705.1). NCBI lineage: Eukaryota > Metazoa > Arthropoda > Arachnida > Opiliones > Phalangiidae > Odiellus > Odiellus spinosus. The sequence goes on from OY987230.1 coordinate 7,371,533, forward strand.
ACCTCAACATAAACTCCAAAATTATCTCAACATAAACTCTAGAATTATCCTCAAAACAAACCCTAGAATTACCCTCAAAACAAACCCTAGAATTACCCTCAAAACAAACCCTAGAATTACCCTCAAAACAAGCCCTAGAATTACCCAAACCCCTTTCTAGGATTACCTCAACATTAACTCTAGAATTACCCCAACAGAAACTCTAGAATTACCACAAAACCAAATCGAGAATCACCAGTAAAGAAACTATATCATTACCCCAAAACAAAACCTAGAAACAACCTCTAGATTCACCCCTTGAATTACCCCAAAACAAACTCTAGAAATACCCCAAAATCAACTATAGAGTTACTCAAAAATAACCCCTCGAATTACCCTAAATCAACCCCTAAAATGACACCAAACCAAGTTCGAGAAACAAATTCTAGATTCACCCTTGAATTACTCCAAAACAAGCTGTAGAATAACCCTTGAATTACCCCAAATCAGTCCCTAGAACTAGCCCAAAACAAACTCAAGATTCACCCTTTAAATTACCCCAAAAAAACCCTAGAAACAAAATCTTGATTCACCCCTTCAATAACCCCAAAACCAGCTGTAGAATTACTCACAAATAACCCTTTGAATTACCCCAAAACCAAGTCTAGAATCACCTCAAAACAAACTCTAGAATTACTCAAAAATAACCCCTTGACTTACCCCAATACAAATCCTAGAAACAAACTCTATAGCTTTACCCCTTGGATTACTCCAAAACAAACGCTGCAACATAAAACAACCCTTGAATTACACGAAATAACGAAATGAAATCGTTGGTAATGTTATTATGCTGTTTTCGCAAATTTACCCAATAACAATAATTTTTACTAGTTTTTACATTTATTCTATTAACAATTATTTATCTATGTAGTCTACAGAGAAAATATCGCTTTAAAATTCTACGTTATATATATTAATTCTATTATTAACCATTCAATTCAAATATTCAATTTACACCAAAATTCAACCCTAGTATTAAAAATTCTAAATAAATTTGGCGCAAAATCCCATACCCGTACGTAACCCCTAAAGGGTTGCAATTTATTTAATACTCTCGTCCCGAGTCTTCCCTCCCCCTAAATTTCCCCAAAGGACGCGCCAACGAAACTTCTAGAAAGTTCCACGTCGCGTTGAGAAGAGCGTTATCCGGCATTTCCGTTAACCACGAAATTAAATCCTAAATAAATCGCGTTTAAACTATTCTTTATGTGCGGATTTTACAACGAAAAGAACCCTAATATATCCTAGATTATTGATACTACAAAATTAGTGCCTCGCGTTTCCGTAAAATTACGACAAGATGACTGTTTTGACTAGTAGTGTATTGTGTTAGGCTTAGCGATCGAGCGATTGCATTCCGCCGCCTGAGCCCGCGCCTCTCTAGGTAGTAATAGGCGATACGTTATTACAATTGGACCATTGGTAATTGCCTTAAATCGGATTTAAATGGAGTGATCATGTTCGGGTTTTATTTTCAAAATGTGCTTGAATTATCCGGCTAAAGGTTACCGAAACATTTGGTTCCCAGCTTTGGGTGAGTTTTATTTTAACTTGTTTTTCGTTGGAACGTTGCGTTGGTTTTTGGGTCGCCGTTAGGCTTAGCGTTTCATCGTTCCGCCTGTTACAGCGCATTGTTTTCACGGCTTTTTTTTCGCCTAACGAGGCGGGGTGGAGAGACTAGGGGGAATGGGGGATTGCGGAGGTAAGATTAAAAAATGAAGGGTTTATTTTTAGGATCAGAAGCACTGACATTTTTTTTTAATTTTTAACCTGGATATTGGGAACATTTTTAAATTTAAATAAAAAATGTAATGTATTTATATCTTTTAAATTCAACTTTTAGTTTGTTTGGGAAATTTAGGGTAATCAAATTGGCCATGTTCGCTTGATTGAATAATTAAATACTATAAGTTAAGGGTTTTTAATTAAATTTTTAGGGAGTTTTAAGGAAATTACTTTTAGTTGATTTTCGTTAAACTCAATTGCTCGTACCATAAATACTATTTTAACTCGCGATATTTCTAGCCATGACCAACTTGGTTTCTTTTTATTCACGTCACGCGCCGAAGAGGTATTGGCGTTAGCAATTCTGTCCTTAAATTACAATCTGATATTTCTTCGAGTTGGTAATTGAAACTAACCAATCTTGTCTCGTTAATTTACAATTAATCATCAAAATATGGATTTGAGCCTAAAAATTGAATTCGCTATGTTACGTGTCTATTTTAAATGTAAATTATAGTATTTTGAAGAATATTAACTTTCGAAAATTTATCTAACCTTTGAGAAAACTGCAGGGCGGCTGGGCGGGGCCCAATCCATTACTTGGATATTCCATAGAAACAGGTCCTATTACACGACTCTAATAATTGTTGGTACCAAGGCTGATAAAAGTAGAGATATTACTATACTTAATTGCTCCAACCTTGAACATTTTCAATATAAACAAACTTGCTTTTTAACGGCTCTATTTGTCGGTTCTATACGAAATACTGTTTCGAAGTTTGCGTATTAATATCTTAAAAGTACAGGTGGGTCATTCCATGTGGTTTCACGTAGGCATGCCACCATAAGTCGGCAGATCTTTACGAAATTTGGCACACTTCTTGGTGTGATTAAATTTTAATTAATTTATAACGAATCCTCATACACACATTTTTCTATCACTCCATCCAATTTGTTTCTTTTATATCCTTGCATTTGCTATTTCTCTCCGGGTTGGCTCTTATGCGTAAGAAATCGGTCAGTTCCTCTATGGTTCCAGGCACCCCTGTACCGGGCATAGTCGATAGAGTTGTTTCCGAGTAGAGCCCCTTTATCGTTAGAAAGGTATTATGGCTTTCCGATAGGTATTTATTTATAACTCGAAGTGAACAGCTACTTCGTTTCAAACCTAGTTCTATCTAGGAAGATGAAGGGTTCTATAGTAGGGAAGAGGTTTTTGTTCCTTTTATTTCTTACTCCGGGCTCTTTAAGAGTGCGCGGGATAGAGATCGGGGTTTGGACAAGGAATTTCTGATTATTTTATCTTTATTCATAACTTAATATTTTTCGAGGAAAGCCTATGATAAATCCAATGTAATCGCGAATAATTTTCCGATTATTTTTTATGATTAACTGATTAACTGATAGTTGTGGATTATTTTGTCCAAACCCCGATCTCTAGCGCGGGATATGGTTTATGATGGCGTGGCCGAAGGACTTGGGTCATTATGGATTTTACTCTAAATATTCCCTGGAAATCGCGTTGTAACGTTTTTTATATCTGAATTATCATATTATTATGTGTAAGTGAGGTATTTGTGGTTTTAAAAACTAAAGCTGACAAATATCTTTAATGAAGATACTGTGGTAGAAACTTTTAATAAGTAATTAAAAATTTACATTTATTTTTTAAATAACGAGTCAATATCTTTGGCGTACCTAGGCCACGATTGCGGGTCTATTTGTTCCTCACTTACTCCAGTCCATAATATTTCTTTCTCAACATACACGTATAGTGTCCCTGTTCCATTTCTAAACCGTGGTGGAAAACTGGAGGGTCAAGGTCATAAGTGCAGTTTCCAACAGTCATTTTAAGTATTGGAACGCCTCTGATTTTCAAATTTGTGATTTTTCGAGTTACACCTTTTTCGTAAGACCATATTCCTATGTTGTAATACCATTCTGATTCTTCTCTGATTGGCTAGGCTAAGAGGAGAGAGACAAACTAGGCGGTAACCTAGTTACCCATATCTTCTTTAGAGTAGAGGAAAACTTAACGACAAATTAAGGAGTGGGAAGGAAAATTATTGTTGTTTCAAGTTTGGGTTTTGGTTCTTGGCTTTTCCACTCCTCTCGCTTTCAGTTCCTTCAAACTCTTTGAACGCACTGGGTGTACCATGTTTTTCAGCTAATTAGGATAAACAAGTTCGTGTTTATCCCTTTATCTAAACTCGAATTTCATCAGAAACCGTAATGTCTTTTCCAATGGACTCGCGGCGCTTGATAACTGAAATCGTCGTCGTCGTCGTCGTCGTTTAAAGATATGAAATTGCTCTTTCTCTAACAAATAATTTCTGTCCCTTCACGGGTTTGATTCGAGTTAGATAGTTTTTTTAAGGGTGCGAAGCAACCTCTTTTTTGTATAATTAACAAATGGAGTAGAAAATGATGGTATAGTTGAATTTTAACAACGCTTTGACCCCATTAATACGCTTAAATTAGTATTAAATTAGTACTAAATAATTTTTGAAAACTCGTAAAATTAAAGTGCCGTTAGCCGTTAGATTTAAAGGTTCTTAAATTAATTTCTAGACACCTTTAAAAGTAACGTTATCCGCTCTCGCCACGGGGAGGCCGCACTTAGAAAGAGCATATGAATATATTTTAAATCCACTTCCCTCACTCAGAGTCATGAGAGAAGTGGTTTTAAAATATATTCTTACTTTTTTTTTCTTTTTTTTTCTATCATTTTTTTAATTATTACAATTTTTTTTTTCGCTGACATCTGACCCTTTTCCGCAACGTCGAAACCTAGAATAAAAATTACAAACAGTTTTTAAGAAGAACTATATCAAAGTTACTTCAATTTAGCATTAGTAAATTTTCTCAATTAACCTTAAATTTTGCACCAACTCAACCCAAAATTTTGCACCAACTCAACCCCAAATTTTGCACCAACTCAAGCCCAAATTTTGCACCAACTCAACCCCAAATTTTGCACCAACTCAAGCCCAAATTTTGCACCAACTCAACCCCAAATTTTGCACCAACTCAACCCCACATTTTGCACCAACTCAACCCCAAATTTTGCACCAACTCAACCCCAAATTTTGCACCACCTCAACCCCAAATTTTGCACCAACTCAACCCCAAATTTTGCACCAACTCAACCTTAAATTTTGCAGCAACTCAATCTTAAATTTTGCACCAACTCAATTAACATTAAACTACGGTTAACCTTAAACTACGGGAAACCCAAGCGGGTCAGGAAAGGGAAACCCTTGCGGGTCAGGAAAGGGAAACCCTTGCGGGTCAGGAAAGGGAAACCCTTGCGGGTCAGGAAAGGGAAACCCTTGCGGGTCAGGAAAGGGAAACCCTTGCGGGTCGGGAAAGGGAAACCCTTGCGGGTCGGGAAAGGGAAACCCTTGCGGGTCAGGAAAGGAAAACCCTTGCGGGTCGGGAAAGGAAAACCCTTGCGGGTCGGGAAAGGGAAACCCTTGCGGGTCAGGAAAGGGAAACCCTTGCGGGTCAGGAAAAGGAAACCCTTGCGGGTCAGGAAAGGGAAACCCTTGCGGGTCAGGAAAGGGAAACCCTTGCGGGTCAGGAAAGGGAAACCCTTGCGGGTCAGGAAAAGGAAACCCTTGCGGGTCAGGAAAGGGAAACCCTTGCGGGTCAGGAAAGGGAAACCCTTGCGGGTCAGGAAAGGGAAACCCTTGCGGGTCAGGAAAGGGAAACCCTTGCGGGTCAGGAAAAGGAAACCCTTGCGGGTCAGGAAAGGGAAACCCTTGCGGGTCAGGAAAGGGAAACCCTTGCGGGTCAGGAAAGGGAAACCCTTGCGGGTCAGGAAAGGGAAACCCTTGCGGGTCAGGAAAAGGAAACCCTTGCGGGTCAGGAAAGGGAAACCCTTGCGGGTCAGGAAAGGAAAACCCTTGCGGGTCGGGAAAGGGAAACCCTTGCGGGTCGGGAAAGGGAAACCCTTGCGGGTCGGGAAAGGAAAACCCTTGCGGGTCGGGAAAGGAAAACCCTTGCGGGTCGGGAAAGGAAAACCCTTGCGGGTCAGGAAAGGAAAACCCTTGCGGGTCAGGAAAGGGAAACCCTTGCGGGTCAGGAAAGGGAAACCCTTGCGGGTCAGGAAAGGGAAACCCTTGCGGGTCAGGAAAGGGAAACCCTTGCGGGTCGGGAAAGGGAAACCCTTGCGGGTCGGGAAAGGGAAACCCTTGCGGGTCAGGAAAAGGAAACCCTTGCGGGTCAGGAAAGGGAAACCCTTGCGGGTCAGGAAAGGGAAACCCTTGCGGGTCAGGAAAGGGAAACCCTTGCGGGTCAGGAAAGGGAAACCCTTGCGGGTCAGGAAAAGGAAACCCTTGCGGGTCAGGAAAGGGAAACCCTTGCGGGTCAGGAAAGGAAAACCCTTGCGGGTCGGGAAAGGGAAACCCTTGCGGGTCGGGAAAGGGAAACCCTTGCGGGTCGGGAAAGGAAAACCCTTGCGGGTCGGGAAAGGAAAACCCTTGCGGGTCGGGAAAGGAAAACCCTTGCGGGTCAGGAAAGGAAAACCCTTGCGGGTCAGGAAAGGGAAACCCTTGCGGGTCAGGAAAGGGAAACCCTTGCGGGTCAGGAAAGGGAAACCCTTGCGGGTCAGGAAAGGGAAACCCTTGCGGGTCGGGAAAGGGAAACCCTTGCGGGTCGGGAAAGGGAAACCCTTGCGGGTCGGGAAAGGAAAACTCTTGCGGGTCGGGAAAGGAAAACCCTTGCGGGTCGGGAAAGGGAAACCCTTGCGGGTCGAGAAAGGAAAACCCTTGCGGGTCGGGAAAGGAAAACCCTTGCGGGTCGGGAAAGGAAAACCCTTGCGGGTCAGGAAAGGAAAACCCTTGCGGGTCAGGAAAGGAAAACCCTTGCGGGTCAGGAAAGGGAAACCCTTGCGGGTCGGGAAAGGGAAACCCTTGCGGGTCGGGAAAAGGAAACCCTTGCGGGTCGGGAAAGGGAAACCCTTGCGGGTCGGGAAAAGGAAACCCTTGCGGGTCGGGAAAAGGAAACCCTTGCGGGTCGGGAAAGGGAAACCCTTGCGGGTCGGGAAAGGAAAACCCTTGCGGGTCGGGAAAGGAAAACCCTTGCGGGTCGGGAAAGGGAAACCCTTGCGGGTCAGGAAAGGGAAACCCTTGCGGGTCGGGAAAGGAAAACCCTTGCGGGTCAGGAAAGGGAAACCCTTGCGGGTCAGGAAAGGGAAACCCTTGCGGGTCGGAAAAGGAAAACCCTTGCGGGTCGGGAAAGGGAAACCCTTGCGGGTCAGGAAAGGGAAACCCTTGCGGGTCAGGAAAGGGAAACCCTTGCGGGTCAGGAAAGGGAAACCCTTGCGGGTCGGAAAAGGAAAACCCTTGCGGGTCGGGAAAGGGAAACCCTTGCGGGTCGGGAAAAGGAAACCCTTGCGGGTCGGGAAAGGGAAACCCTTGCGGGTTGGGAAAGGAAAACCCTTGCGGGTAAGGAAAGGAAAACCCTTGCGGGTAAGGAAAGGAAAACCCTTGCGGGTCGGGAAAGGAAAACCCTTGCGGGTCGGGAAAAGGAAACCCTTGCGGGTCGGGAAAGGAAAACCCTTGCGGGTCGGGAAAGGGAAACCCTTGCGGGTCAGGAAAGGAAAACCCTTGCGGGTCGGGAAAGGGAAACCCTTGCGGGTCAGGAAAGGAAAACCCTTGCGGGTCAGGAAAGGAAAACCCTTGCGGGTCGGGAAAGGGAAACCCTTGCGGGTCAGGAAAGGAAAACCCTTGCGGGTCGGGAAAGGGAAACCCTTGCGGGTAAGGAAAGGAAAACCCTTGCGGGTCAGGAAGGGAAAACCCTTGCGGGTCAGGAAAGGGAAACGCTAGCGGGTTGAAATCATAATTCCAAGACCCAGCATTAGTTAGATCAAAAAAATAACTTACATTCAGATTCCCGCATGCAGGACATCGCATTAAATCCATGTTGGAGATTCGTCGGTTCAGAGTTACTCTTACGGTTATATTAAAACAGTAAAAAATTTCAAAACTAACTGAGCTTTGACGAGGCTTAACGAGAGCTGTTCACTGTTTAAACTTTAAAATGGCGCGTGAATAACGGTTGGAATTATCGCGAGCGCGTGATCGAGGAGGCTATGTCTCATTGGCTCGTTCGAGCCTCGTCTCGCGCCAAACATTTACTTTGAAATACCTCTACGCTGTGCTGGAAAACGCGCAATAGTATGGGAAAATAAATTAGAAATTTAAAACTTAAAATTTGTGGCTTTAAAAGTGAAAAAACTTAAAAAGGTCAAATCTATAATCTACTATACTAAAAAAAAAAAAAAAAAAAAAAGGCCTATATTGAAATGCAAATGGCCTTAACTTTTCTCTGCCACCTCCTAGGCATAAACCGATTGCACCATTAGAAAGTAGACCTTTGGTATATTATTTTAAGATCATAAAATTATGCTTCGCCACTCTAAAAAGGTGTTTCGCCACTCGATAGAAATCGAGAAAAAGTAAAAAAAAAAAAAAAGCCCTATATTGAAATGCAAATGGCGTTAACTTTTCTCTGCCACCTCCTAGGCATAAACCGATTACACCATTAGAAAGTAGACCTTTGGTATATTATTTTAAGATCATAAATTATGCTTCGCCACTCGAAAAAGGTGTTTCGCCACTCGATAGAAATTGAGCAAAAGTCCAAAAAAAAAAGAGCTCTATATTGAAATGTAAATGACCTTAACTTTTCTCTGCCACCTCCTAGGCATAAACCGATTGCACCATTAGAAAGTAGACCTTTGGTATATTATTTTAAGATCATAAAATTATGCTTCGCCACTCTAAAAAGGTGTTTCGCCACTCGATAGAAATCGAGAAAAAGTAAAAAAAAAAAAAAAGCCCTATATTGAAATGCAAATGGCGTTAACTTTTCTCTGCCACCTCCTAGGCATAAACCGATTACACCATTAGAAAGTAGACCTTTGGTATATTATTTTAAGATCATAAATTATGCTTCGCCACTCGAAAAAGGTGTTTCGCCACTCGATAGAAATTGAGCAAAAGTCCAAAAAAAAAAGAGCTCTATATTGAAATGTAAATGACCTTAACTTTTCTCTGCCACCTCCTAGGCATAAACCGATTGCACCATTAGAAAGTAGACCTTTGGTATATTATTTTAAGATCATAAAATTATGCTTCGCCACTCGAAAAGGGTGTTTCGCCACTCGATAGAAATCGAGCAAAAGTAAAAAAAAAAAAAAAAAAAAAAAAAGCCCTATATTGAAATGCAAATGGCCTTAACTTTTCTCTGCCACCTCCTAGGCATAAACCGATTGCACCATTAGAAAGTAGACCTTTGGTATATTATTTTAAGATCATAAAATTATGCTTCGCCACTCGAAAAAGGTGTTTCGCCACGCTTTAGAAATTGAGCAAAAGTCCACAAAAAAAGAGCTCTATATTGAAATGCAAATGACCTTAACTTTTCTCTGCCACCTCCTAGGCATAAACCGATTGCACCATTAGAAAGTAGGCCTTTGGTATATTATTTTAAGATCATAAATTTATGCTTCGCCACTAGAAAAAGGTGTTTCGCCACTCGATAGAAATCGAGCAAAAGTAAAAAAAAAAAAAAAAAAAAAAAAGAAAAAAAGAGCCATATGTTGAAGTACAAATGGCCTTAACTTTTCTCTGCCACCTCCTAGGCATAAACCGATTGCACCATTAGAAAGTAGACCTTAGGTATATTATTTTAAGATCATAAAATTATGCTTCGCCACTCGAAAAAGGTGTTTCGCCACTCGAAAGAAATCGAGCAAAAGCAAAAAAAAAAAAAAAAAAAAAACCCTATATTGAAATGCAAATGGCCTTAACTTTTCTCTGCCACCTCCTAGGCATAAACCGATTGCACCATTAGAAAGTAGACCTTTGGTATATTATTTTAAGATCATAAAATTATGCTTCGCCACTCGAAATAGGTGTTTCGCCACTCGATAGAAATTGAGCAAAAGTCCAAAAAAAAAAGAGCTCTATATTGAAATGTAAATGACCTTAACTTTTCTCTGCCACCTCCTAGGCATAAACCGATTGCACCATTAGAAAGTAGACCTTTGGTATATTATTTTAAGATCATAAAATTATGCTTCGCCATTCGAAAAAGGTGTTTCGCCACTCGATAGAAATCGAGAAAAAGTAAAAAAAAAAAAAAAAAAAAAAAAAAGAAAAAAAAGAGCCATATGTTGAAGTACAAATGGCCTTAACTTTTCTCTGCCATCTCCTAGGCATAAACCGATTGCACCATTAGAAAGTAGACCTTTGGTATATTATTTTAAGATCATAAAATTATGCTTCGCCACTCGAAAAAGGTGTTTCGACACTCTTTAGAAATTGAGCAAAAGTCCACAAAAAAAGAGCTCTATATTGAAATGTAAATGACCTTAACTTTTCTCTGCCACCTCCTAGGCATAAACCGATTGCACCATTAGAAAGTAGACCTTTGGTATATTATTTTAAGATCATAAAATTATGCTTCGCCACTCGAAAAAGGTGTTTCGCCACTCGATAGAAATCGAGCAAAAGTAAAAAAAAAGAGCTCTATATTGAAATGTAAATGACCTTAACTTTTCTCTGCCACCTCCTAGGCATATACCGATTGCACCATTAGAAAGTAGACCTTTGGTATATTATTTTAAGATAATAAAATTATGCTTCGCCACTCGAAAAAGGTGTTTCGCCACCCGATAGAAATCGAGCAAAAGTAAAAAAAAAAAAAAAAAAAAAAAGCCCTATATTGAAATGCAAATGGCGTTAACTTTTCTCTGCCACCTCCTAGGCATAAACCGATTGCACCCTTAGAAAGTAGACCTTTGGTATATTATTTTAAGATCATAAAATTATGCTTCGCCACTCGTAAAAGGTGTTTCGCCACTCGATAGAAATTGAGCAAAAGTTCAAAAATAGAGCTCTATATTGAAATGTAAATGACCTTAACTTTTCTCTGCCACCTCCTAGGCATAAACCGATTGCACCATTAGAAAGTAGACCTTTGGTATATTATTTTAAGATCATAAAATTATGCTTCGCCATTCGAAAAAGGTGTTTCGCCACTCGATAGAAATCAAGAAAAAGTAAAAAAAAAAAAAAAAAAAAAAAAAAAAGAAAAAAAAGAGCTCTATATTGAAATGTAAATGACCTTAACTTTTCTCTGCCACCTCCTAGGCATAAACCGATTGCACCATTAGAAAGTAGACCTTTGGTATATTATTTTAAGATCATAAAATTATGCTTCGCCACTCGAAAAAGGTGTTTCGACACTCTTTAGAAATTGAGCAAAAGTCCACAATAAAGAGCTCTATATTGAAATGTAAATGACCTTAACTTTTCTCTGCCACCTCCTAGGCATAAACCGATTGCACCATTAGAAAGAAGACCTTTGGTATATTATTTTAAGATCATAAAATTATGCTTCGCCACTCGAAAAAGGTGTTTCGCCACTCGATAGAAATCGAGCAAAAGTAAAAAAAAAAAAAAAAAAAAAAAGCCCTATATTGAAATGCAAATGGCCTTAACTTTTCTCTGCCACCTCCTAGGCATGAACCGATTGCACCATTAGAAAGTAGACCTTTGGTATATTATTTTAAGATCATAAAATTATGCTTCGCCACTCGAAAAAGGTGTTTCGCCACTCGATAGAAATGGAGCAAAAGTCCAAAAAAAAAAGAGAGCTCTATATTGAAATGCAAATGACCTTAACTTTTCTCTGCCACCTCCTAGGCATAAACCGATTGCACCATTAGAAAGTAGACCTTTGGTATATTATTTTAAGATCATAAAATTATGCTTCGCCATTCGAAAAAGGTGTTTCGACACTCTTTAGAAATTGAGCAAAAGTCCACAAAAAAAGAGCTCTATATTGAAATGCAAATGACCTTAACTTTTCTCTGCCACCTCCTAGGCATAAACCGATTGCACCATTTGAAAGTAGACCTTTGGTATATTATTTTAAGATCATAAAATTATGCTTCGCCACTCGAAATAGGTGTTTCGCCACTCGATAGAAATTGAGCAAAAGTCCAAAAAAAAAAGAGCTCTATATTGAAATGTAAATGACCTTAACTTTTCTCTGCCACCTCCTAGGCATGAACCGATTGCACCATTAGAAAGTAGACCTTTGGTATATTATTTTAAGATCATAAAATTATGCTTCGCCACTCGAAAAAGGTGTTTCGCCACTCGATAGAAATGGAGCAAAAGTCCAAAAAAAAAAAAGAGAGCTCTATATTGAAATGCAAATGACCTTAACTTTTCTCTGCCACCTCCTAGGCATAAACCGATTGCACCATTAGAAAGTAGACCTTTGGTATATTATTTTAAGATCATAAAATTATGCTTCGCCACTCAAAAAAGGTGTTTCGCCACTCGATAGAAATTGAGCAAAAGTCCAAAAAAAAAGAGCTCTATATAGAAATGTAAATGACCTTAACTTTTCTCTGCCACCTCCTAGGCATAAACCGATTGCACCATTAGAAAGTAGACCTTTGGTATATTATTTTAAGATCATAAAATTATGCTTCGCCATTCGAAAAAGGTGTTTCGACACTCTTTAGAAATTGAGCAAAAGTCCACAAAAAAAGAGCTCTATATTGAAATGCAAATGACCTTAACTTTTCTCTGCCACCTCCTAGGCATAAACCGATTGCACCATTAGAAAGTAGACCTTTGGTATATTATTTTAAGATCATAAAATTATGCTTCGCCACTCGAAAAAGGTGTTTCGCCACTCGATAGAAATTGAGCAAAAGTCCAAAAAAAAGAGCTCAATATTGAAATGTAAATGACCTTAACTTTTCTCTGCCACCTCCTAGGCATAAACCGATTGCACCATTAGAAAGTAGACCTTTGGTATATTATTTTAAGATCATAAAATTATGCTTCGCCACTCGAAAAAGGTGTTTCGCCACTCAATAGAAATGGAGCAAAAGTCCAAAAAAAAAAAAGAGAGCTCTATATTGAAATGCAAATGACCTTAACTTTTCTCTGCCACCTCCTAGGCATAAACCGATTGCACCATTAGAAAGTAGACCTTTGGTATATTATTTTAAGATCATAAAATTATGCTTCGCCACTCAAAAAAGGTGTTTCGCCACTCGATAGAAATTGAGCAAAAGTCCAAAAAAAAAAGAGCTCTATATAGAAATGTAAATGACCTTAACTTTTCTCTGCCACCTCCTAGGCATAAACCGATTGCACCATTAGAAAGTAGACCTTTGGTATATTATTTTAAGATCATAAAATTATGCTTCGCCATTCGAAAAAGGTGTTTCGACACTCTTTAGAAATTGAGCAAAAGTCCACAAAAAAAGAGCTCTATATTGAAATGCAAATGACCTTAACTTTTCTCTGCCACCTCCTAGGCATAAACCGATTGCACCATTAGAAAGTA